>CM032470.1:7334234-7753399 GCA_019059595.1 Marasmia exigua | reverse complement strand
ACGTAATATACCTCGTCTCGATCTTAAGTCGTATAGCATAAGGTTTAATATAGCACTTCTACTGAATAGTTCGTGTCTCTGTAAAGAATTGCGTAGACCCCTTAATCCCGTAAATCAAGGCGAAAACAAATTCAATTAAGGGATGAAGTAATTCGGCCCTTTTGCGTGATGTGTGTGTGGTGGGGTGTTAGTAAGAAAACTACTTAGGTAACTAAATAAATGGTAGAGTTCGTCATGGCCGTCTATCAAAGCAATATAGTAACTTGAATAAAAAAAGCAAATTTTATTTGTTTAGTAGTAATCAGAGCTATAGGTAAAGTTGCATACACGTGCAAATAATAATTCGCAGAGTGTAAGTAAAGTCGCCTGCAATGATATGTGAGGTTGTATACTTATTAGTGCGCGAGACTGTACATACACATGTACTTATCGTAACGGGGAACCTTCGCTAAGATGATGACGACAAAGAGAATGATAACTACTAGTAAAAATATAAAAAAAATCTTAAGGGCCGATTCGACCAATCTTATTCCGATAAATAAATCTATGGTATAGCGCTGTCTGCAATGCGTTAACGTTATGCCATAGATTTATTCACAGATAAAGATTGATCAAATCAAGCCTAAGGGCTGATTTAATGATCCGTGATTACCTTTTGGTTAAATTAACTATTGTTAACTGTCTTACCAATAGTCATCGTGACGGCGTCAAAGTGACTTGGGGTCGATTTTTTGATCCGTAGTTAAACTGAGCTAATTATTTTAAAAAAGTAACCAATGGTCAATTATCGCCAAAATTTATGTTTTGAACAATAGTTAGCTTAAAAAACTGTTATTTTACAAAAAATATGTCACTTTGACGCTGCCACTTTGACTTTTGGTAAGACAGTTAACTATAGTTAACTAAAAATACTACGGCTACTAAAAGCTAACTACGGGTAAATAAATCCTTGCTATATAACTATTGGTTAAGAAACTATTGCTGATAAAACACATTTTAGCGATATTTTACCACTGGTTACTTTTTAAACCATTAATTTAGTTTAAATACTTTGTTATAGTTTAGTTTAACTAATTAGTGTAGTTAAACTGAACTAATCGTTTAAAAAAGTAACCAATGCAATGGTCAAATATCGCCAAAATGTGTTTTATCACAGTTAGTTTATGTGTTTATGTGTTTTACAATAGTTAGCTATTGTTCAATAAACACATTATCCAATAGTTACATTACATGGAAATACGTCACTTTGACGCTGTCATTTTTACTGTTGGTTAGATAGTTAACTATAGTTAATTGAACCAAAAGTAAACTACGGATCAAAAAATCGGCCCTTAGTCAACTAAAAAAATGTAACTAGTTATCTTTGAAATAATCCAACGAGGAAATAATTCTTTCATCAGGACTACGCTACAACTGGTTTTTTACAAATATATTCACAAAATTACACATCTCTTGAAAGAGTTATAGTCGCAATGTCATTCACGTAACATCTGAGGAAAACATCTTCCAGCACAAAAACAAGTCACTCACTGAACTAATGATAAAAAATGAAAACATGATGTGCTCTATTTTTGCCTTAAGCCTTTGATCTCTAAGCTCAGAGAATTGATCGATGACCGTTGCATATTGGAAATTCAAGATAAAAACATCAGCTGATATATTGACTGTAAATATTTAACAAGATTGAATGTTCTAAATAAACGAGTATCGATTGGACTGGGACCTGAGAGTATAAGGTCAAGAGTAGATTTAAACTTTGTGAGAGGTGAAATAGACTGATAATGATAGATAGATATGAATGTAAAGGCACCAGTTCTTTATCATCGTTGGATGAAATCTTCATAGTTGGCGTGAGTTAGCGGGCAAGGAGATATTATCAAATAACAATCGATGACATTTTACCGTACTTTAACCACAGTAATCGTCAGAATAACAACCGTTTTTCACCAAACAATTGCAAACATATGTTAACCGCATCGACGCCTTTGAATAGGAAACAGTCTGATCTCAGTTATGGCATGTGGCAAAAGTTGGAACTAACGCTGTTTCTTTTACAAGTGTCAGTGTTTTTGACATAATTTCCCATGGAAAAAATATTGTACAGCGCCCCCATGTCAATGTCAGTGAAGTGCCTACAATCTTGGTCGGTCTGTAGAACTCTTCTCAAAGATCGACGCCATATTGTGACAGATGATAGCTATAATTTTTTTAAATGTCGATATGAGTTAAGGACACCAAATGTTACAACCACCACAATGCTGGCATATACAATAAATAAAAAACGGAACATTATTAATCAACAAAACTTTTTTTTAAAAATTACTTTCACCTAAATGACTTTTGCCCATAAAAACCAATTTCATTTAAGCAAAATCTGGCTAAAAAGATTGAAGTTCACTGTCAAAATCGAGGTCAAATATAAAATCAGACTATCACAAAAATACGATATTCTAAATATGGTAGCCAATTCTAAGCTACCGCCTTATAAGACCATATTCCATAATTAATTTAACAGTAAATTTTAATAATGTTTTATAGCACGAAATCGATAAACCCTAGATGCGTGTGGCATGGATATACAGAATTTACGACGTGTTCCAAAAGTGGTAATTATTACAGCTCAAGACCGTTAGATTTCACATCTAAATAAAATAATTTATGATCAGCCGATACAAGAAATAAAGATATTAACGAAATACAGATGTTAATTATATGAAGGAGGATAACTGACGCATCTTTTGGAAATATATTATTAATTTCTATTACAAATGGTAAGGCACATAAATTTTGACTTATGGATAAAATCAACCAGGGGAATTGTACCTACTGCAAATAGATGTATTATAAATTTCCTATTCAGGAAAGTCCAACATAGTGTTACAATACGACACTTACTAGGCAGACAGTATAAGAGGACCAATTCTTGTGCACTCGACATTGAGGTTGAATTTAGAGATGTCATACATTCGTCCATATAAATTACTCTTATTTCAATGTGGAGTGTTTGAGAATAGGCCTCTGCTTCGTTTTTGCAATCGGTTAAAAAAGAATCGTTGTATTTTTTTTATGTCAGAGGTGGCAGACGAGCAGACGGATCACCTAATAATAATAATGGTAAGCGATTACCGCCGCCCATTGACACCCGCGACCACCAGTGGAGTCAATCGTCGCTCAATATTTTGAAATTCACACCCAGTCTTTAGTTTCCCCTATTTTTCAAATTCTATCAATAAACTCACCACCACTCCTTTTCAAGCAGAAACATCAATTCATTATTACCTGCAAAAAATAAAAATAAGATTAGAAAAAATCCAATGAAAAACTTATCTCATTGAGAAACATATTGCTTGAATCTTTGACAGTTTTAGTTACCATAAAAGATAGCAAAATGACAATGTTCGTGACATTATCTTTTCATCACATGATTCTAGAAGTAAAAAAAGTAAAAATAAAAATGTTAGCTAATAAATTAAACCATCTTCTTATTTTAAAATTTTGGACAGTAATTTTTCATTTCCATTCATCCACTTTAGTACTTCTGCTAGAAGAACTAAACAACCCTTATAACATGAAGGTCTCGAAGCAAATAAACCAAAGATCCCGTCCGATTCAAACTATAAGAATGTTCTCAAATTGAACTCTTACTTTAACGTACTTAACCCTCATAATTTATGAAAGCGATTTTATTTTCTCCCGGTGACATTGACAAAGTTCCTGCGTACTCAAAAAGCGCGAATTCCCGAGTCGGCAAATATTCTAAAGCCAACATACAAATAAATTAAAGCAATAATACGACTAAATATCGCGGTCGTTATTCATGTCTCGTGCGCAGCAGGTGGAAAAAAAGCAAAACTTATAGCAAAGGAATCACAGTAGGAGCCAGTTCGCGAGTCCCGAGTTGATGCTTAGTCAGTGTTGCTAGCTCTAATGTTTCATTTGTAAATAGATTTTATATTCCTAAATATAATGTAATTACTGTTGGACATAAATGACCATGATCCAGGTTAGGTAAATTTGATAATTACATTGAAAGGATTGGTGCATGCTGATTTTCGCACATAATTCATAAAAAAGGGGAACCAGACTAATTCTTATTCATACAACATCTCATAGATTGGCCTGATTCAAATCCGTACTAAGTAAATTATAAGGATAAGCTTACCTATATGAACATCTGGCATTCAGGCAAGCAAGACTGACTGAAAAGACAATTAATGTTCATCCACAGAGGGAATCGAGCCCACGACCTTTGGCGTATAAGGTATCAGGCCATTCATCGATTGAATTATCGTTAATAGGTAAAAACTATTACATATATCAACAATGAATCGTTATTTTCGAAACGTGCTGGTTCGCCCAAATGATGAATATTTTATAATTGCGACGCCAAATTTTCATAACAGGTCACTTTTTCTAATTTTCTAAATGGCAACATCAAGTATAGCCTATGTAAAATGTGTGCGAGAGGTTAGTAACTTATGTATGCATCATTAGCGTCGATGAAAAGATGTTACTGTCAATGCTGAGATATGTATGAAGTACCTAGCTTCTCGAGGGTTATTAGCATTACATGCATTTGTATTGATAAATGTTGCTTGCTACCAATGAATAAAAAGCGAAGTTTACAATACAAGTAATGAAAGTGTTGAAATAGAAATGCTATTTCGAAGTAAATTTCTACAAATATATTCGTACATCTCATCATCATCATCAGCCTGTAATTATGATCCCACTGCAGGGTATACTCGCACTCCGCGTCTATACTCGCACTCAGAGTGCGAGTATAGACGCAAATAGTGTGCGAGCGAGAAGTGAATAGATGCGCCGCCATTTCTGATCCCATTCTTTATCCGCACAGGTTGTACCTAGATGTACGAATCCATAACACATAACACACTGGTGGCCAAGGCAAGGGAAACGAAAAAGAGAAAGCTCATTAACCTGATGAACTGACGACAGAGCGGTGGGTAAGACCTGGATGAGGCTAGCACTGGACCGTTGCGAGTGGCGAGCACAGGAGGCTATACCCTGCAGTGGGATCATAATACAGGCGCACTCCGAGTGCGAGTATAGACGCAAATAGTGTGCGAGCGAGAAGTGAATAGATGCGCCGCCATTTCTGATCCCATTCTTTATCCACACAGGTAGTAGGAATTAATATCGAAATAAACTACGACCATACTTCCAAGTTCGTGGACATACATTATGGCGTAATGTAACTCACATCAACGATTATTTTCAAATTAAATAAAGTAATAATATCCTTATCTACCTTATTTGCCGAATATACTACCGAATATAGCTAAGGAAGAGTAAATATTTTTATTTATTTTATTAGAATAGCCAGACATTTGGCCACAATATCACCTGATGGTAAGTAATGATGTGGCCGAGGATGGATCATGCCTGTCTAATAACAGCCTGTTTACGCATCATCAACGCCGCGCGCGAGCGGCGGCAAACTAGGCAAACTTGGAGGGACGCATGCGGGGGGTGGGGCGGAAGAAGACGACACGGCGCGGCGGGGCGGCGCGCGCGCCGCCAACGACACTGCTTTTCAATTCGGATCCAGACACGGAAGGCCGCGGCATCCTAATTCTATTGTTTAACAAACCAGTTGTTAATTTCTTTTGTTTTTTAAATTAAATTCAGTATTCTTATTCAAGACAATAAATTACTTCATTGAATATCGCCCTGAACCCACCTGATCATAGTAAAAGCATCAACATTTGGACCTTCATCGTCGGATCATCAACACCGAGGATCAGCGCAGCAACAGCATCGCAGCAAACGGTCAGGCTAGTCAATCCCTCCCTTGCCCATTCCAGTGCTCATTGTGCTAACATTGTGTATTTTCTAAATTCTAGTACTTACGCGAAGTCGCGAACGTTACGCGAGCGACCTGCATCTACCCGCAACGTAAATTGTGCAGCGAGGGCGCTGCTTCGAGAGGCTTCTGGAACTGTAAGTACTTGCTTTTGTCTCTCACACATACACCACAATGACAAAAAGGAGGCAATCGAGTGTAGGAATTGAATCTAACGAAGATATTATTCGGGATTTAGTCAAAAAGAGAAGTGTCGTAAAGTGTAAATTAACATTATTCACGAAATTTGTCAATTCTATAGATGTCTTGCAATTAAATGAATCAATTAAAACAGAACTTAAAGAGCGTTTTCAAAGATCGCAAGTTCTTTTTGATAAATTCTCGGAAATTCAGGATGACTTAGATGTTATCGTACCCGAAAGTCTTGTAGAAAAAGAATTAGTCGAGAGAGAAACCTTTGAAAATCAGTTTTTATGCGCTTGTAACCAAATGTAAGTGTATTTTAAAAGATTCTGAATCATCTCAAAGCACATCTAATCAAAGGTCCATGGTTAAGTTACCTACGATTTCTTTACCTAAATTCGACGGTAGTTATGATCAATGGCTCGAGTTCCGCGATACATATCTATCTGTTATTCATAATTGTAGTGATCTAGATAACGTACAGAAATTTCACTATTTGCGTTCAGTGTTAACAGGTAACGCGTTGCAAGTTATAAAATCATTAGAGTTTTCATCAGACAATTATATCACAGCCTGGGATCTGTTAGAAAACAGGTATAATAACAACCGGCTATTAGTTCATAACCATTGTAAGGCTTTGTTTGCTGCACAGACTATCAATACGGAGTCGCCCTCCCAAATTCGAAAATTAATTGACACTATTTTGAGAAACGTTCGCGCACTCAAAACGTTAGGTGAACCTACCGACCATTGGGACACTTTAATTGTCTACATAATAGTCACCAAGTTAGATTCGTCTACGGAACGGGAGTGGGAACTTCACAAAAGCACAATAACTCGTAATAACCAAAAAATATCCTTGTCAGACTTAATCAAATTTCTCAAAGATAGGGCCGACGTATTGGAGACAATTAAAGTGTCGCAGAATAAATACGTAGATAATAGTAATAGGAAACCGCCGTCGTCAAATCACAGTAAATTCACGCATAGTCATGTTACTGCTCAAAAGGTTTTTGATAAATCATCCAATTCGTCTAATTCGTCAAAACGTTACTCGTGTATAATGTGCCAAGCGAATCACCCACTTTATGCATGTAATGATTTTCTTAAATTATCAATAGTAAATCGATATAAATATGTCAATGATAAAAATCTTTGCAGTAACTGTTTGCGCGGCGGCCATTCCATTGAGAATTGTTGGTTCGGTCCGTGCAAACATTGTAACAAGAAGCATAATTCGTTATTACACAAAGAATATGACACTGGTGCATCTTTAACATCATCAGCTGTCGCAGGTACCTCGCAGGCGGTGTTGCCGCACGAGGATAATTCAAATAATCGTACGCATACGCTTTGTACGTCATCTCACCAGGCTAGTAATTCGCTTTATCAGGACAATAATTTAATAAGTTGCAATTCACACGCATTACCGCAACATGTTTTGTTAGCCACTGCCTTAGTGGAGATAGCTGACAGAAATAACAAATATCACACATTCAGGGCGCTTCTTGACAGTGGAAGTCAGCATTGTTTTATTTCAGAATCAATTTGCAAAAATCTTAATATTCCAATGATACAGTCCGCAGTCGAAGTTACAGGAGTAGGCAATTGTATAACAAATTCAACAAAATCATGTGAAATTCAGTTGCGTTCTAAAACGAGTTCATACAATACGCGCATTAATTGTTTTGTCTTAATCGTATCACGGCTCAGTTGCCGGCTTTAGCAAATAATGGTAATATTCAAATTCCAGAAAATATTCAACTTGCAGATCCGAACTTTTACTTATCTAACGAGATAGACTTATTACTCGGCGCAGATATTTTCTGGGAGCTCCTAAATAAAGGTTTAATTCGTTTGCCAAATGGGCCATACCTACAAAATACCAAATTAGGTTGGATCATTTCAGGCTCAGTTCAATCAAATAACAACTCGCGCATTAATCGAGTAAATTGTAATTTTTCATTAGATAAACAGCTAAGACTTTTTTGGGAGCTCGAAGAAATTATTCCAAATAAAAAACATCTGTTATCAAAGTCCGAAAGCGCATGCGAAAAATTATTTACATCAACTACTTCGCGCGACCATACGGGTCGGTTTTCGGTGCGCATTCCACTGTCCGAGTCAGCTGATGCGCTAGGCGACTCACTTGCTATCGCCGAGAACCGGTTTCGCGCGTTGGAGCGCAAGTTACAACAATGCACCCCTGAATATAAACAATTATACAGTGGGTTCATGAATGAATATTTAGCCTTAGGTCACATGACGCGCATTACTGACTATTCTTCACCACATTATTTTTTACCTCACCACGGAGTTTTTAGAGACCATAGTACTACCACGAAACTTAGGGTTGTATTTAACGCAAGTGAAAAAACAACGTCAGGTAAATCATTAAACGACATACAATTAGTGGGTCCTGCTTTATTAAATGATTTAGTTTCAATTTTATTAAGATTTAGACAATTTAAATTCGTAGCTTGCGCCGACGTCGAAAAGATGTATAGGCAGATATTGATACAACCAGATCAACGCTACTTACAATTAATTCTCTGGAGGGAAAATCCTAATGAACCCATCGGTATTTATCAGCTTAACACTGTCACGTACGGCACGGCCTCTGCGCCATTTCTCAGTATGCGATGCCTAAAACAACTTGCATCCGAGAGCACCGACGACGTCATAGCACAAGTTATTAATGACGATTTTTATGTAGATGATTTAATTACGGGTCATGAGGACAAGCAAACTTTATTAAAAATATGTGAAGAGGTCTCGAACATATTAAAATCTGGGTGTTTTCCGTTGAGAAAGTGGGTATTTAATTCACAATATTCAGAATCTACCTCCAAAGAATTCTCATTAGGTGATAAATGTCACACAAAAACATTAGGATTGGGCTGGTTGTACGATAGCGATGAATTGTACTTCACTACAAAATGTGATCAAAATGAGGCATGTATAACCAAACGGACAGTTCTTTCAGTAATTTCACAAATTTTTGACCCTCTAGGATTATTAGGACCTACTACTGTCATAGCGAAGCAAATATTGCAAAAGTTGTGGTTACTAAAAAGTAATTGGGATGATCCCTTGCCTAGTAACATTTTAAATGAGTGGCAAATATTTATTAGCAAACTGCACTATTTGAATGATTTACGGATACCGCGTCATATTAAAGGCAATAACACGCAACGTATAGAACTACATATTTTTACAGATGCATCACAAAGCGCCTACGGGGCGTGTGCATATGTACGAACAGTATCCGAAAACTCTGAAATAACGGTTCATTTATTGTGTGCAAAAAGTAAAGTTAGAATTGTCGGGTGCGTTAGTGGGTGCTAGGTTATACGATAAAATCATTAAATCGCTCAGACTAACATTTAATAACGTATACTTTTGGTCGGATTCTACTATCGTACTAGGGTGGCTTAGGATGTCGCCTTCATTATTGAAAACATTCGTGCAAAACAGAGTTGCAGAAATAAATGAATTGACGGGTGATTTACCGTGGGCGCACGTCGCAGGTAAACAAAACCCTGCTGACCTGTTATCACGCGGAGTGCACCTCGATGCGTTGTCCTGCTCCCACCTGTGGTGGACCGGGCCGGTATTTTTGCACGAGCCTAACGCTGAATGGGAGCATGATAACAATATCGACTTGGAAAATTATCACGAGTTACCGGAAGTAAATAAAACTCGGGTGACCATGACGATTCAAAGTGAATCGGACAATTTTTTATTGACTCGATTTTCATCATACAATAAATTAATAAGGGTAACTGCATATATTTTACGTTTTTTGAATAACTGTCGTATAAAAAATTCTAAGCGTGACGGTCCGCTTTCGGTAGATGAATTGGATGATTCATTAATGACTTTAACCCGTATATGTCAAAAGCAATCGTTTTCTAAAATAATTTATGAATTAAAGGCTGAACGTTGTGTTAATTTTCCGCGTAACATTTCAAATCTAAATGTTTTTCTAGATAAAAATAATTTAATAAGAGTTGGTGGTCGATTATCTAACTCGGACTCATTTAGTTACGAAAAGAAGCATCCATTGTTGTTGTGCGGCAAACACAGTTTTACGAAGCTTCTTTTCCATCATCAGCATCAGGTTCTGCTTCATGCAGGGCCCCAGTTGCTGTTAGCTTCAATTAGAGATAGTTGGTGGCCCCTTAGGGGACGTGATCTAGCCAGACAAATAGTACGTACCTGTATTAAATGCATCCGCATGAACGCTAAACCGTACCAAGTTCAGATGGGAAACTTGCCTAATAAAAGAATCGAACAAGGTTATCCCTTCATTCGTTGCGGTGTGGACTACGCCGGGCCATTGTTCATTCTAAACCGTAAGGGAAGAGGCGCAAAGCTAGTAAAATGTTACATTTGTTTATTTATTTGCTTTATTACACGTGCGATTCACTTAGAATTGGTTACAGATCTTACATCTCAAGCATATTTACTCGCGTTAAAAAGGTTTATCTCTCGTCGTGGTAAACCAGCCGAAATCTTTTCAGATAACGGTAGGAATTTCGTAGGAGCCGCTAAAGAGCTCTCTGAATTTTTAAATAACAATTATCAAGACATCGTTAATTTTGCAAGTAGTCATTCAATTAAATTCACATTTATTCCACCCTATTCGCCTCACTTTGGTGGTCTGTGGGAGGCAGGAGTCAAGTCCTGTAAGTTCCATTTGCGTCGTGTTTTAGGTAACGCCAACCTCACATACGAGGAACTAAGCACATTGTTAGCTCAAATCGAAGCTGTTCTGAATTCTCGCCCTATGTCACCCTTATCCACAGATCCTAACGATTTTAACCCTCTCACTCCTGCCCACTTCCTGATTGGCTGACCGCTCACTGCGTTTGCTTGCAGAGACCTCGCCGGGACGACCACACAAAGTCTCGCCCGTTACGATCGTGTGGAGCAGATGAGGCAGCACTTTTGGCGAAGGTGGTCAAAGGAATATATATCAGAACTTCAAAAACGAACTAAGTGGCAGGAAAACAAGGACACAATGCAGATAACCCCAGAGGCATTAGTTCTGATCAAGGAGGATAATTTACCACCCCTGAAATGGCGCCTTGGTCGGGTATTACGCACTCATGCAGGCAAAGACGGCGTCACACGAGTCGCGACCATAAAGACGGAGATTGGTGAAATTCAGCGAACATTCCCACGCATATGCCCACTGCTGCGATAACGCTAACACGAAACAATCACATTATTTTTATTTCTTCGTTGGAACCGAATGCTTCCAAGGCCGGGGGCATGTTTACGCATCATCAACGCCGCGCGCGAGCGGCGGCAAACTAGGCAAACTTGGAGGGACGCATGCGGGGGGTGGGGCGGAAGAAGACGACACGGCGCGGCGGGGCGGCGCGCGCGCCGCCAACGACACTGCTTTTCAATTCGGATCCAGACACGGAAGGCCGCGGCATCCTAATTCTATTGTTTAACAAACCAGTTGTTAATTTCTTTTGTTTTTTAAATTAAATTCAGTATTCTTATTCAAGACAATAAATTACTTCATTGAATATCGCCCTGAACCCACCTGATCATAGTAAAAGCATCAACACAGCCTATTCACTCTTTTCTTGAAGAAGTTCATAGCGTTCAGGGAACACATCTTCCGGCAAATAAGTAACAAAGAGCAATAAGATAATAAGAAGTAACACTAAATAAAATTTCGCAGGTGCAACTCATTAAAAAAAAAACCATTAAAATATTCACTACAATCGCCCTCATATCATTGCATTTGAAAAGACCCACTGCACTTCAGTGGAGTCCCTCGAATCCCTTCATCAATATAGCACTTACTTTTGTAATACCAATTGGGCCCTTTGCCCAGCGGGTGTGCGAAGTACTAAGGACCCTCAGCTCATTGTTACAACCCTATGGTGTCGTTACAATTACAGCTTTAATATAAAACAGGGCTGGAAACATTTAAAAAAAACTGGGACTAAATATAAACTTGGAGAGCTTTTGAGACAAAATGTATACACATGTCCATAACGAAATCTGGTAGCGTATCCGAGGTTAGAGGCGTTGGAAGGATATGAAAACTGACAATGGACAACATTTCAAAATTGCTAAGCTATGAAACAAAAAATAACAATTCTTTATTTACTTTTCCGCTTCTCGAATATATATTTCTTTTTTTATATTGCTTATTTACTAAGAAAAAAATTAAAAACTAAAAAACGTAAGGTGACGTCATCGGACGGCAGAATGTAAAATATTTCTTTGCTTAGCACATTATAGTTTTAAATTTACGAAATGCCCAACCCATGACATGCAACTGACAAAAAAGACAACTTGTCAACGTTGAATGAATGAATGACGTTGACAATGTTGACATTAGTAGGTATTCTTTACCTTTGACAGTGTACCTTTTTTTAAAGCAATTATAATCAAAAGAATATCGCTGTATTCATCCGTCCGATGACGTCATTTGACGCTTAGGTCTATTTAGAATATAAAGAATTTCAATAATTATTTTATGTATAAAAAAAATTGAAAAAAGAAAAAATAAGGGTCTTTTAATTTTATGTCTATTTTCATATAAAAGAACAATATGGACATGTTAAAAATATGAAATGTTGTCCATTCTTTTTGCCTTATTTAGATGGGAAGATAGCTGCAATGCTACCTCAAATATTGTTTACATCATGGCGGACAAACGAGCAGACTCACCTGATGGTAAGTGATTGGCGTCCCCTATGGACATAGGTACCGCCATAGGTACCACTTTAAATAAACTTTAAAAATAAGATCGGTAATAGATTTTCGATACAACATTATTTTTTTGTACTTTAGGCTAACCACAATCATGGGTAAATAAAGAAACCCAACTTTTGGTCTCTATCATCATAATCATCATTATTTTGTTTGGTTTATTTTATCAATTAGCTTATCTGGGTCGACCAATGGGGCGATGTCCAGTGGGTCGTCCGAGATACCGTTGGAGGGACGAAGTCGCCAAGGACCTCAAAGCACTCAACGTGCACGATTGCGTGGCATTGGCACAGGACCGCAAAAAATGGCGAACTTTGACGTCGGAGGCCAAGACCCACTTTGGATCGCGCTGAGCCAGCGTAGTAAGTATTTGATCAATTTGCGCTCAAATAAGTTGCTGCAAATGTTGCCCAGAGTACATTCGTGTATTGGCTTCTACAGCTACAAACGATGCGGCGCTTTTACCCAAGTTGCTATTTAGAACATCTCTTAATATGCAAAGGCTCATAGTTTCTCTTCCTCTACCTAGTTTACTCCTTTGTATCAAAATTTACAATCACTTTAACAATATTTATAATAGCGATAACTCTTATACTTTCACACAGGAATATACAGAACTTAATTCGTACGTAAATCAGACCGGAGCGATCCAGTAAATCTATTCGGGCGCGAATAAATAACGATGTAGCACACGGTGGTGTTGTTTATACAAATTTTATCGATGGATCAGGACTATCGATACTAGAAATATAAATAAGCAAAATTGTATTTTTTAACAGCAATAGTGGCAATAAGAAGCATACCAGGGCTGACTGGTGCGCCAACGCCAACAATTGACCGACCCAGGTATCGCTGGATAGACGTCGTCGAGACTGATCTGCGAGAACTTCAAGTCAATGACTGGCAAGAAGTAGAGCAGGATAGACTAAAATGGCACTCTCTTGTTTTGGAGGCCAAGACTTGCGCTGTGTTTCGCCGTGTGAGTGAGGTTACCGGAGGCCCAATGGGGGGGAAGGGGAAAACTTTGGCAGCGCACTTGTGACTCCACTGGTGTTGCGGGTGTCCATGGGCAGCGGAATTGCTTACCATCAGATGATCCGTCATGCTCGTCTGCCACCTCTCGTATAAAAAAAAGACTTGATTCGGGTCGCTGAGCCAGGGGAATAAGTAAGTTAATAATAGTGGCAATATTGGATTTGAGGACTGCCACGATAATGAAATTTCTATGAATGACCCATCTGAGTCACCCACCACCACCTCCACTCGAGGACCTTTACGTCTGTTCTCCTCGCTATGTGCTATGCCCATTGCCACTTGAGGCATGCAATCCTTTGGGTTATATCTGTGACCTTAGTTCTCCTGCGGATTTCATCATTTCTGATCACGCAAGGAGACTCCGAGCATAGCCCTCAACCCTATGTAATGGAAAAAAACAAGAATTGCTGGTTGGTCTGGTAGAGCAAATACTCGTTAATTAGACGACGTAACGAACGAATCATTGAAAGTGGCGGTAACCGGTGACCCATGACTTCAATTCTAAATATTTCCTGTTAAGTTACATCCACGTCGAATTCCTGTTTTAATTGTAATCACTTAATTACAAGCTGGAATTCTGCAGGGGGAAATAAATACGCACTTTTCAAAGTTTCAACAACACTTACTGTTGGTCAGTAGTCATCTACTCTTGTTTATTTGTGTTTCTATGTTTATCGACAATCGACAGAGTACAACACTGACGCTCACAAACAAGCGCCCGAAGACAGAAATGTACCAGGGGAACATGTTACATGAATAGATTAATTAAGTTACGAAACTACGAAATGAGTACTTCCAGTAAAATAAACAGTAGCCGTAAACATCGCGCTATCCGCTTGGTAACGTAGTATCGGAAATATCCATCTACTATCATTTACTAACGAACGACTACGAATGCTCCGGCCGTGGAATGAACTCCCGACAAAGGTTTTCCTGGTGGACTATTTTTCAGTATGAGGTTTTTCAAAAAAGAAATGTTAAGTTTTTGAAAGGTCAGCAACGCGTAGGCAAGAGTTGCAGACGTCCATAGCCTAATCGCTTACTTAATAGTAAGCTTACGTAATAGTAAAGTGCGGCTAATGGTGAGCCGCACTTTTTTGCCACCGACGTTGTATAAAGAACAAAATATTACTACTGTTTGCAGAAAAGGAGTTTTTGATCAAGAACATTGTATTTTATTCGATCTGACTTGGTTAAATTTAACTCTTGACTCTTTGTATTTCTTTGTAGAGTATCGATAAACTTTAAGTAGTTTAGCCTGATTTTCACGATAGCTATTTGTTTTAAATCTACTTTTTAATTTACAAAAATACAACATAATTTATTTCAGTCACTTAGGTATAACTATTGTACAATGTACTCTCCTTTTAAGCAAATACTTGCTTGTGTTAGGAGCAAATTTAATTTAATTATGTATTTACAGCGCAATGTCAGCAGGCGGTCATAATTTAAAATCCGAACCTATAACAAATTTCATACAAACAACACACTGACGCAAGTACATATTTCCACTCTAGGATTCTGAGTGCTTTTTTAAAATCCGAAATTTTTACGCAAATGCCAACAGACAGACGCAAGGGTTTTGAGCAGCTGTTTATTTATTCTTTTTTTTTCGAACAAAACATGCTTACCTACGTTTCGCAATGAATTCCATCGTCCATCCATCAGGTGCTTGTCGATCGCTGCGGGCCGCGTACCTGTCATGTACGAGTACCTGCGCGCGCGCCGAACCAACGCTCCAGTTCTATTTGTGAAACAAATTGGAGGACATGTGTAACGAGACTAGGCACGTTTGATTTCTTGAATTAAATGTTATTTGATTTCAGGTCAGGCACTCGTGACAGTGAGTCAAGTGTTTTAGATTGGTTTTTGAAAGAACCTAGCTCTTTTTTAGACAAAAGGTTTGTTAGTACGTTTCAGTGATGTAATGTCCGCTGTCCGGACCAGCTTCAAAGTCATGATAAGTAAAACTGGGTCCAAAATTATATCAATATTATTAGGTACTCTGCCGGGGACCACACGGCGGTAACGCCGAATAGGCCACCCTCACTCTTACCGAGGTGTCGTAAAAGGCGACTAAGGTAAAGCTGCTGGCATGATCATCAGCACCCAGAGAAGGAAAACTCTGCATTTATATCAAAACCCTCGCCAACCCGTCTGCCAAGCGTGGTGAGTATGGCAATTACCCCTCATGTGATTGAGGGAGGCCCGTGCCCCAGCAGTGGGGACTTAAATGGGCTGATGATGATGATTATTAGGTATCTCTCCTGCGAGAAATCACGGCACAAGGCCGGCCCTTTTGGAAAGCGTACGAGGGGATTCAGATCCAGCATGAAGAGGCCCCTGTGAGACGCAATAATGTAAGTATGGATGTGTACACCTAGCGGATACTGTCTCGGTCTGTAAGACAGCAACCGCCAGGTGCAAGGACTATTGCAGATAAGAAGGGAACTATGCTGGGTCTATGAACAGGATCTTGCTGGACTGGTTGCCGGGATATTGACGAGACAACGGGACGCCTGCCACATATAATCATCTTTATAATCATGGCAGACGGTGACTCGCCTCCCACTAGATGGGCCCCCCAAAATCAGCCACCATATAAGGCGGCAACATCGGCGCGGTCAGCTACGGGTGTAGAGAAGTGTGCACCGATTTCTGGATCCCGGTAATCCGTTCAGCTGTTCCTCGCTATTACGCATGTTGAGCACTTCAACCCTTTCGAGCATATATCTCTTGCGCTCCTCTCTGGCCGGCCAACAAAGGCAAGCCAAAGGTGGGGTACACATGTTTCTCCTGGGCGTCCGTAGTGTCGCCACACACCAATAGCTCGCCACAAGCTGCGCTGATTGCACTAATGAGGGTTGTTGTTCTTCATAAGCGAAGATCATCAACTCTCACCAGCGGGCGATCACATCCCTACGCACATATTATTAGTATTAGTAACATTTGTAAACCTAAAGAGCCCTATGACATTTGTCCGTCATATTCAATGTCTTCATCTTTCCTATCCAAGTGTGTGCGTTATTATAGTTTTTATTTCGAATCGCCAGATATTTTTACGTTTTCTGCGTTAAACACAGCAAATACTTGCCTGTCTGTCTCTACTATCGCCCTAGGTACATTAATTCACAATTTATTGCCACGAGACGCTGACTAATTTCCTCAAGGCCGACGACGATCCATTATTATTTATTACCTTATATATGATATCCAGTATTCAAAACAAAATACTCTTTCCCACCGACATATAAAGTTCACTTTCGAAATTGACGAGGACTTTAAGATCTTTGGGCCCTTTGCTAGTGA
This sequence comes from Marasmia exigua, assembly GCA_019059595.1. Classification (NCBI taxonomy): domain Eukaryota; kingdom Metazoa; phylum Arthropoda; class Insecta; order Lepidoptera; family Crambidae; genus Marasmia; species Marasmia exigua. Next base: position 7,736,298 of record CM032470.1, on the reverse strand, counting down.
GTCACGACAGAATTACCCAGCTACTATAAATAAAAAGTGTCATATTAGTATGTTTCTTTTTTGTGTAATTGTTGATTTGAGTTCCAAATGTCCATATTAATTATAAGCTCATATAAATCATCTAGTATGGCAAAATTATTATGCTTCCCGCATTCAGCATCGTAGTATAAAGAGAAGTACCTATCTACGAGTATATGCATATATGAAAGAAAGTCATGTTAAACAATACATGTATTATCATTGACTTGTTGCATATGTCGTGGTACCAAATAGCAAAATAACTATTAAAATATCGAAATAAGTGAAAAAAAAAGGATAATCGCAGTTCGCAAGGAGCCACTAATAATAAATAAAGAACTTACTTGAAATAATTTGCTTAAAGCTATAAAGGAACAATTTGACTGAACAATAAAACGATTGGGCAGGCACGCGCATCCTCTATCAAAAGGTGTGCGCGCCGGGGCAGCTGAGCCGAACATTGTTCAGCAAATGTTCGGAAATTGCACACATAGGGCTGCCAAGAAACAAAATAAGCATATTTTGTAAAATATTCTACTAAATAAGTACATGAAACTTGCAGACAATAAACTAGTCACAAAAAATAAAAAGACTTTAGTTCTAAAGAGAATACAAAAGCTTTAGGTATATAATCGTCTGCAAAACTTGATAAGTGGTATTAAGGCTACTTTAACATACTAATGTCCTTTATTACACAAACATTACGAGTATATTACCATATGCATACCGTAGTAACTGGTAAGGCATGTGATGAGTCATATTAACCGACAAAACAGGAATGCGAGGCACTTGGGATAGTTTTAGAGGCTTTTCTTAGAAACTGGAGTAGCGTCAGGACCTGTTTGTACGAATGTGTAACTTAAGAAATCGGTAGCTAGGTCACAAGACAAATACGTTTCCAAACCTAGCTATTTCGTTGATCTACGCACTAGGCAGTGATCTAGACATTGCACTAGGCAATACGATACCGTATCGTATTGTACGATACGGTATCGTATTGTGTCTTCCGATCACGTTTCCGTTTAGTCTGCCAGAAAACCACGTGGACCCACATAGAGTTCAGTGATGACATGACAGTGGCATGATGAGTGAGATGTAAGTGTAGGCGTAAAAGCCAAAAACGATAAAAATATATTATTCGATTGACATTGTCAAAACTCTTTCAAAAACATATTTGTTTCCAGGGATTACATGCGAAATTCAACCAATTAATAGTGTGGTTATACAATAATAAAAAATTAAGTCAGATCTGCGCAGTCGTCTCAGGTGTGAATATACTCGTATTTATCTGTGCCTTTATGTTCAAACTACAAAACTTTTAATGGATGATTTAATAAAACGTTTAAATGTCGAAGGTGGTGCGCCTGAGTGATGTGCGGTAACTCTTGAACTTTAAGTCAAAGCTATAACGATGAATGGTGTCCCAATTTGTTGTTTGTACAAACAAACACACATAGTGTTACTAAAATTTGTCAATTGTCTTTATCCGATTTTCACCTTAATGTCTAAAATTTTGTTCAATATCCATTGAGAAAGGTGAGATTGTAGTAAGCTAACGCGAGGTTGTCTAAAATACCTACGGAGCTTTCACTAGTTTTAGGGTATATTTTAAAATATAACATATTTCATCCAACACATCGCAATAGCGAGGAACCTATCCCGCTAATAATATTACTAGGAATGATGAAGTTAAGCAAAAAAATATAAATAATTGTCCATGGAAAGACAGGAAGTCAATTTGGGAACCCTACATAATGAACCCTGCAAGTGTTCGCCGATTCATTTAATTGCCACTTAATGACTCTATTGAATGTAATAACTGCTCTTAGCAACGTGGAAACTAATCACAGGTAATAAGGGCTAAACTATTTCACAAGACAGGTGTGCTGTCTCATCCGATCTTTAAGATAGATTCCGCGAAGGTTTCAGACCGGATGTAAAAGGCGCCGACATTCATGCTATAATTAAAAAATAAATGTTCAATAAAGCTTGACAACAGAATATAAAAGAACTAAAAAATAATGTTGAACTTAGTAACATTATAATATTAACTTTAGTTAATATTAAAGTGTTAAATGAAAGTTAAACAGAAATAAAAAAATCAAGGAGGAGAAAGAAGAAAAAACAAGAGGTTTATCAGAAATGAATCATGAGCAAAAATAAAATCTGAAAGGTGCAAATATGAATTGTCAGAAATTGTTTTTTTTTGTGATTGTACTACATTTTTGTACTTTTAACATTATTTTTCCATTGCAAAATACCTTCACTAAAAATCGGCAAGTGTTTATAAATTAACGAGCTCAAAGATCCAATGTTGAAATTGTGTTCAAAACCTTAAAGATCGTTTCTGCAACTGAGTGAATATAATTAAAACAGGTTTTGAACGGTTCATACCTATAACCCTATAGTTAACAAAGGCAATGTTAAATTATAAAAATAAAATATTCTTTTAAGTGAATACTGTACGGTAATCTACAACAAGCCACAATTAAGAGTCATTTTACAAAACGATCGTAAACAGATCGCAATATAATGCCATATGCATGACATTGGGTGAACCATTTCAAACGAGTGCAAAACGAATTTAATCATGTCAAAAATTACAGAGCACTTCACATATTTTCAATGAAACGTCGTGCAAATTGCCACTTGAACCTCTTAATTCCTTTAAACATCACAAAACATGCTTTTAAGTGTCTGTTTAAAGCAAAATGGCCTATTATCGAGTAACAAGTGAACAATTAGGGTTTTTCTTTAGCGAGATGCCAGATTTTAAAAATCATAGTGGAAAGTCTTCGTTGACAATTTTGTACAATCAATTTCTTTGGAATCCATCTACTAAAAAAAATAAAACTAACATACGTCAACGCTTCTTTTATCTTCGCAAAAAGTTGCATACGTTAACCGAATATGCAATGAATAAGCATTAAGCTGTGTATTTTGTTACTTCCCCTTTTCTTTGTGATTTTGACAAAAAATAATTCATTCGGTATCTAATAATTAAGAGCTTGGCTCTTTAGCAGAAGCGGAACATCTTTGAAAACTAGCGAAATCGATTCTAATTGACTAAAATAAATAGAAATTACAATTTTAATGTTGAATAAGTGTAATTAAAATAAAAGTTAATACTTTGGATATGAAAAAAACTGTGATTGCAAAAGCTGCCTACAAACCTAGTTTCATCTTGAGCGTTCCAGTAGAATAAAACCTTAACATCTCAAAGAAACCGAAACAAGTCATTCCGGTCTTGAAATTATTACTTTTTCTGAATTGATGGTCCTTACCGCAGTTATAATATTGCCATTAATCAATCGAAGTAGGTGCCTATGATAAATGTGGGGCAGTTTCAGTAATAGCCTGTGAACAAGTTGACACTTAGGTGGGAAGACCAAAATAAAACAAGTTGTAATCGATCGACTTGTAGACTGAAAATTAATGCTTACAGATAAAAATAGAGTCGAACGATGTTAACCTTTTTAGTGCTAATTTAAAACACTACAATAACCTACTGCTACTATTCTTAAATCAGAAAGGTCAAAAGAATAAGCAGTCAAATTTGAATCCAAACCATTCCCTCTTCGGCGATCTTGGGACTGACTCATCCAGTCTCGACATTCGAAATCAAAGTTGGATACTAGTTGGATAACTGTTTACTGAAGTATACTACGAGCGCATGAACACCAACATAAACATTCATATACGACAAAGTAATGGCCTGTGCTCTTGCGCAACTAGAGGGAAGAGAACATCAAAGTATGTTCAAGCACCCGTAAAAAGTACTCACTAGGATCATTTACGCTTCTAGCTCATAATTTATTCATAAAAAGAGCAGGAAGTTTAAACAGGTAGTAACACAATTTGCAGCACAGTCTTTTGAATATTCAACTTAATATATTAACACAAATTAAAGTGAAAGCTAATGTTCATACAATAGGCCCAGGTAATGAGAAATGTGTCTACGCCCAATATAAGGAACTAATAAAACTAGGAATGAAATAGATGCTAGGCTTTCTTGTAATTAAAATTTACAACAAGTTGAGCAAACTTTAGCAATTAAATAGACTTAATTAAAAATTGGTAATTACATTTGAAATTGTTTGTACTTCTATACTTAAACCTTTGCTTTCATCTTTCGATTGGACACCAAGGTGTACGTGACCGTAGATGCTATGGTTGCAGAGCCCTGCTTTTGGTACTTTTTGGGGGTACAAGATCCCCACCATCAGACACCTTACAGATTCCGTATATTATTACGTAAGTACATATATATGGTTGCTGAAATACGTATGCATAACATAATGAGCGTTTTTGTTTGATGAAAATTCCAAATTCACATCCAAATTTGCATGCAATTTTCAAGTAGCAAAATATGAGCACATTGTCCTACCATAACAAGACCGTTTATATCATGTTTCATGCAAATAAATCTACTCTAAACTAAAAAAAACCTTTAAAGGTGTTTTACCTGCTGTATGTTGTTCAATAAAGTATGCTCTATCTACTTATTTACATGTTTAATTATCATGATAGCAATATACCACTCATAAGTAATCGTATCGGTAATTCTAGTTCAAATTGATTAAAGAGAATCCCTTATTGCTGCAATTTATTCTAGTACAATAAACTTGTAATTTTACTTCTACCTAAAATATACACGACTGAATGTGCACGCAGTGCCACAAACAGAGTAAGATGGAGAAGTCTCGCTAAAGCCGCTACCCAACATATAGACAATCCATAATCACGACTACTCCGTCAGGGGCGTGCGACTGAGAAGAAGAAGAAAACATACATGCTACAAACAATAAAACGCGTACAAACTGTTAAACGCGGAAGATGTGCTATCGTAGAAACATGAAAAGGCTGTTCCTAGGACATAAACCGATAATTCCGTACCAGTTCCAACAATATCAACATCAGGATCTCCCAACACACGATCGAGCTAGCCAAGTACATCTGTAACTACAATCAAAACAAATATATTGCTAATAGGAGCTCTCGATAATATCAAATCCGCATTCCTTCGTGTTCTGGATTCACCGAATAAATATCCTGCGCCTTTTCCGGTCGTATTTAGCGAGATTACTTTACAATTTATACCCTTAGCTGCCTATACATAATAATAATATATTCCAACCAATTACGGCTGCGGCGGCCGATCGTAACGATCAGTCACGTACGTAGGATATTATAGTGCTCAAGTGTGTGCGCAAACATAAGTACACTCTCTATTCCCTTAGCCTCGTAATCCGATGGGACACCAGCGTGACATGACCGAAGAGGGATGGGGTTCAGGACCAACGGCTTAACGTGCTTTCCGAGGCACGAGGTACAAGACCGCCAACTTTCAGACTCTAGGCCAACACTATGGATTTCTTACCGAAAAATTTGGTAAATTTTTTTGGCTCCACCCGGAGGTCGAGCCCGGGACCTCTTGTGCAGACGTCGCTTTTAAGTGCACCACCGAGGCAGTATTATATATAGGAAATTCTTATACTCAGTAGGCGGTACTTTATCTGGTGGATGAATAATGACGTCAACGCCGTATATGCTGGCGTACCTACTTAAAAAACGAACAAGGGTGACGCCTGCGACGATAACCAAAGGAACCAAAGAGTCCTTCGAATGAAGTTAATTGTTGTGATGTTTAATCCAAATTAATCTGTAAGCTTAATAAAATACAGTACGGCGTAGTCGCCTTTTATGTTGATGCTAATAATAAAGTTAACACTTTAAAACCGAATATCTAATAGAATCTTCTTAAGTCCCATATAATGTTCTGTGGTCAAACTTCTATAAGAAACTTAATATGTCGTAAAGTTGCAACAAAAATAGTACCGATTTAACTTTATAGTGGCTATTAAATGATAATACAGATTTATTCAAAGGCTAAAAACGTTCCATTCAAAATAATGAGCACAAATAAAATACTCAAACGGCCTCAAGTTGGTTCTGATAAAATGTAGAACCCGCATACTGAAAGCAGGGTCTGGATTCTGACTAAGATACTGTGTCGACGACTTCTCAGGAGAAAAATGCGAGTTAAAAATAACCTCTGGATAGTCTACAAGCGATGCAGCAGACTTGCACAAAACAGTTCACTTAATTAAAAAGAGTGATACAGTTTATTTGAAAGTAAATACCTGTATCACGCATCTCGTCCAAGACCTACGAACTACGAAGTGATATATGATAGACATTTTCTTTCTTTCTTTCTTAATAGAGTGAGTTATTTAATGGTAAAGAAACTGAACTTCTAAAAATAAATGACTGAAACCCTCTCCATCTCGAAGTACTTGCTACTGTACCCGTTACTTTTACCTTGTCTCGTATAAGCTCGTCAATAACTATATCTTTTGATGAACTACATCAACTTCTGACCTACCTCCAAGGGACAAGAAGGGGTGCCAAGAACAGGTTTTTAAAAATGAACTGGTATATTTTTAAGAAAAAGGGGAATGAGCAGACTGATCACCTGATAGTAAGCGATTACTGTGGTCTATAGACACCTGCGAAAACACAAGAGTAACAACTGCGGCGCCTTTTAAAAAGGAATTCGCTCTTTTCTTGAAGTGTTGATAAGTATTTTCATGTAGTGAGTGAACTATTCATTTACTCACTTCACAGATCTAGTAGCAGCAAGGCATTTTGTTACAAACATGGCATGACTACTCCACAACCTATTCAAATGTCCAGTTGTCTTACAAACAATCGTTTTATTGAGGCTTCGAGTCTTGTTTCTCGTGTTGCCGACGTACAAGCGTCTATATTTAGTGAGGACGATGAATACGAGAATGCAGTCATGTAATTAATATGACTGAAATCAGACGACTGCGGCCGTAATGATAACAAATGTGCAATTTATACTCATTGTAGTTAAGACGAACAATTGGCAGTTAAGAGTTTAGAAAAATAGACTATAACAACTCCCTTTGCGTATTATGTTATACAATACAATGTTAAGTAAGATCTCTCATAATAGTAAATCCACGAATTCTACTTCCATTTATTAGTTTGGTTTTGGTCTTAAGTTTAGTTTTGACTTTTTAAAATAAATGGCGCAATAAATTTTAGATAGATTAGATAGATTCTAAGTCAAAATAGTATCGATTATAATCCAATGGGATGAAAGATTATCTAACAACAATTTTGAGTTAAGTTAAGTTTTCGAATGCAATGCAATAACTTTCCATTTCAAATCCATTAACCACGTGTATTTGTACGATGTCTACGGGTACACGTGTTTGTCTGTACACTTATTTGTTCAGGTTAGCGTTTTCTAAAACTCCATACGCATTAGGGATTTTCTCCACCACCTTTTGCAACACTTAGGCGCAAACATTGTGTAAAAGAATAAGCATTCATGGCAGGCTAGAGGCGCTTTGAATATTCTCATCTTCAGCATAATCGAAGACCTAGACAATTAGTCATACGTCTCGACGACTTGCTAATTGTCTGCAGACAGCGGTATGGAGCCATGTTATACATGGTTCTGCATTATAAACCGAGTTTGTGTTGTCCTAGTAGAGGTGCAAAGTGGCTTGAACATCGATAAAATACATATTGCTCTTTTTGTTGAAACTTATCATGGTCATATTATGATTTATTGTTTATGACTGCCTCGTTGGCGCTGTGGGTAGTGCGTCGCACTTTAAAGCGACGGCTGCGATTGGGGTCCTGGGTTCGATCCCTGGGTAGGGCAAAATTAGTACCCGAGTTTTTCTGTTAAAAATTCTCAGTGTCAGCCCGGAGTCTGGAAGTTGGCGGTCTTGTACCCCCGTGCCCCAGAAAGCACGCAAAGCCGTTGGTACTGCACCCGGTCCCTTTCTGCTCAAGTCACACTGGTGTCCTATCGGAATATGAGGGCAAGGGAATAGAGAGTGCACTTGTGTTTGCGCTCACACTTGAGCCAGATTGGCTGCCTTAGGCAAAATGGGTTGGAGGATATTATTTTATTGTTATGATTTAATGTTCATAGCCCCTGCCTGACCTTTACAACCCTTTAAAAGGGGAACTAAAACAACAGATTCACGTTTCCACGTCCCAGAAACTATTCGAAACGTGCAGGTTTCTCCTAAATGTTGTCTCTTACCGCCAAGCTATTGGTATATATATGTACATCAATTTGAAAAATCCATTGGTGTATACCCGGATTTGAAAATTCTACTTCCTGCATGGATGGCACGTTGACTTATCCACTGAGCTACCATCGTGGTTGATACCAATATCTAAATAGAATAAAAAGAGGTTTCTTCATTTCCGTTGCTTCGCTCTGGAATTATTAATTATATAAGTTCAGCATTAAATTTTAAAGCAATAAAAATATCGATATCTTTATTCGGTATAATCTGTTTTTCCGATATATCATTGCAACCCAATGTCCTAGTTTACGACTACGCTAATCTATTGGTTCACTATTGGCTCGTAAGCGTTTTCAATTGTCAAGAAGTCGTTTATGCATTGTTATTTGTGATTTATATTCTATAGTTAGTGTCGGGTCATTGTTGTATTCTTAATTAGTTGTTGTTTGTTTTTAGACTGCTTTAAATGTATATTCATTGTCAACATTAGCGATAACGTTGATAACCTTTTTAGACATGAAATCTATTTTAAATTCAATTTGTTGTTATTTTTGCCATTTTACATCAACTTGAGGTAGTACCTACTAAAATTGATGAATTAAATTGGCACATGTTCTACATCCTTGTAGGATGCAGAACATGTGCCAATTTAACTTTACTGTATTGTAATGTTACACTAATGTATGTCTTTCGTTGAAAAAAAGTGTTTTTTCACAACTTAGCTCTGGCACGTATTCGTGATTACTTATATTGTCTGTGGTCACGTGATAAATCACAAAACTCATTCATAAGCATCTATCAGTTCTTTTTTTATGTGATAGGTGGCAGACGAGCAGTCGGATCACCTGATGTTGAACGATTGCCGCTGCCCATGAACACCCGCGACACCAATGGAGTCACAAGTGCGCTGCTAACCTTTAAACCACCCTTTCCCCCGGATTGGGAATCCGGTAAACTCACTCACGCAGCGAAACGCAGCACAATGCTGCTTCACGCCGGTTTTCCGTGAGGCCGTAGTGGTAACTTAATGTTATTGTAAATAAGCAATCAATTTACCTACTTTATAGTGTTTAAGCTGCTGGCATGATTATAAGCACCCAGAGAAGGAAAACTCTGCATTTATATCAAAACCCTCGCCAACCCGTCTATACCAAGCGTGGTGAGTATGGCAATTACCCCTCATGTGATTGAGGGAGGCCCGTACCCCAGCAGTGGGGACTTAAATGGGCTGACGATGATGACGATGATAGTGTGGTCATCCACATCTATTTTAAGTCATTATCATCGTTTTTATCTTTCAATTGCTTTCATACATCAAAATAATCTTGACTTATATTATCGTAAATGCTGACCATGTTCAAACTGATCCAAGTTTATCTCAAAACACTTCGAACTCATACAATGTTTACTTTGTAGTCATAAAATGTTAATTTATTCGAAATGAATGTTCTCTCATCAAGAATGCCGATAAAAAAGCGATTTCCTCAGCATTAACGGCTTCAATATTTAATTACAGCTATGACTTAATAAATGAGAAACAGTGGACGTAACTAAGTATTCGTGTGTTTTTTCCGGCTTTAAATTGTAAAGTTTATGATCATTTTCAAACTTTACCAGAGGGCTTATTCTCGCCCTTCTAGTTTTAAATATTGGTAGAAATTAGATTGTAATGTAATTGTTGTTTTTTTTTATGTTAGAGGCGACAAACGAGCAAGCGAGTCACCTGATGAAAAGTAATCATTGCCGCCCATAAACATCCGCGAAATCAGAGAGGTCGCTAATGTGTTGCCGGCCTTTTTAAAAAGGAGTGCGCTCTTCTCTTGAAGATCCCTAGTCGTGCCCGTCGGGAAATACTCCCACAGGCAAACCGTTCCACAGAACTGAGGTACGTGGTAGAAAGTTCGGCGAAAAACGAACAGTATCCATCGAGATGACGGGGATGGAATGACAATCGCATACAATAATACAGTTTTATAATACAGTAATAATAATACAGTAGTCGTCTCTTTATTTCCGGCCTATCGCTTTAAATTGTAAAGTTTATGACCATTTTCGTAAGTGTGGGTCAAAACCTACTGGTTTTGTATATTGGTGTGATTAAGAGAACTAACGGAGTCAAACAAGTTTATTTTGGTAGCAATAGAGTTGTAAGTGCTGTTTACATAATTGGGAATACATTGATTGATTTTATTGAATTGCTAATAAAATCAATTAACAGACTGTTTTCGTCTACAGGAAAACGTTGTCTTTCATTATGCTACGCCACAAGTTTTTTAGCTCAGGATTTTCTCATACTTACACTGTCAGCAGGCTAAGGGCGCGTCCCCATTATGCGAACAGTTAGCGGCTGACAGTTCGCCTCCCTAAACGTAATGTATTCATGGCGCCACACGGAGTTACCCTTATCGGAATTGAGACCGTCATAATATCTCAGACACAAGTGCTATTTTTGCACTGCGGGGAGGTAACTCGTCCTGACGCCGACTGTTCGCAATTTACGCGTGCGCGTTTTTTTTTTTTTCGAAAAAGCCATAACAGTGTGTACATTACATTGAAACGTTCACCGCATGAGTTTTACATTCTTAGGCAAGAGAACAGACCAAATTGTTCATAGTTCAATTACTGCCAACCTAAAGTCGTCGTTATTTGACGCGTGGCAAAAGTCGGAACTAATGCTGTTTTGACATATTCCCATAGAAAAAATGTTGTGCGACGCCCCCCTATAAAAGTCGCTGAAGTGCCTTCTGATCGTGGTCGCGCTGTTATGGTATGTGGATAATGTAGATTATAAACATAGATTTATAAAATTCTAATTCAGTTGTTATTTGCTTTAAATTCCAGTTTCATTCGTCTTATTCTCATAATTTTATTTCGACCGGACCACAGACGTCCTGCCCGACCTTGTAATGATAAGAAAATTGCGTTTCGTTACACCAATTTATTCACAATTGTTGGATGAATGCAGAGGAATGAGGAGGTGTGGGCGATGGACACTTGTTGTGAAAAAGGTGTAGAAATATGAGTTGAATTTATGTCCAATTACATCATTTCTATAAAGTTTGTCATATAGTTACGATTCTTTAGTACACTTTAGTATAACATTGTCATGATTATTCAGTCCAGGCCTTTTACCATTCACAATTAATGAGTATTTTTAGATGACAAAATCAGAGGACCAAGTCTATATTTTCCTGTGCACAAGCTATTTTTGTTTAAAGTTTTTTTCAAACATGTTTTTGCATTGTTTTAGCATGTCATTCGTCGTTCGAGAAATAAAACCGACTTTTTTAGTGCAACACATTGTTCGAAATTCAAAATACCTAGGCTTGTATTTGTTTATTGTTTTTAAATTTATCTTTTTTTGACCAATGTACATACTCGAAATTTCGGCCAGTAACTGATCTCTTTTAAGAATTTGTATAAAATAATAAACTGAACATTAGAATAAATAACAATAATGTGTTAATTTCATCATAATCATCATCATGAAGAATACTTCATGTTCTAATCAGAATTAAAGTGAGATCGATATAACCAATGCATTTTAAAGATCTCATCACATAATACTCCGTATTCATATTACGTCAGCTGTTTAGCAGTCCATTCAGAAACCGCCACACAAGGCGAAAAAAACAAGAAAGGGGATCTGACTTGCTAATGTGCCTATGAAAGCGTATGTTACATTCATTAATGTTAAATACTATTTAATTAGCAGATCATTCGTTATGATTTTGTTTGCTATACCAATATGAAAGTCTAAAATCGAGTGTTATAAATATCGTTATGTAAACTAGACATTAATACACAAAAAGGCATTGAATTTATAATTTATTAGACAACAATATATGGCCAGTTTTTGAACAAGCAAAAGTTGTTGTTGCTAAAGTTGTTTAACATTTATTTTATTTTATTATGAGTTCTTAGTGTATCAGGCAATGGTGGGAGAGCCACGTTCGGCATGAATGGGCCGGCTCGACCGGAGTGATACCACGGCCTCACAAAAAGCTGTCGTGAAGCAGCGCTATGCTGTTTCGCTGCGTGAGTGAGGGTACCGGAGGCCCAATCCGGGGGAAAAGGGGGTTTCAAGGTCGGCAGCGCACTTGTGACTCTACGCGTGTGTCTATGGGCGGCGGCAGCCCGTCAGCCCTCACTAGTTTGTGCGCATCGCGAGATAGCTTTGTTCGATATAATATGAAATAGTGCGTTTATGAAAATGGTTTCTTAACAAAAGTTGCTATAAATTGGATAAGATATCGATTGCTATATAAATATTTCGTAAATTTAAGACTTAAAAGTTACTTGCCTATCTTTGCCTTTGAGGGCTCATAACAAAAATAAAACATAAGGTTTCAAGCTGAAATTTTGTACATAGCTCCTTTTGACAGTTATTTCTTAATGCTTTTTTCAAAATCTGCCAATCTCTGACCAAGTGCACAAGCCTATTCCTCTGTTGTCTGATATCCACCAGTGTTTAAGCTACTTAGTACGGAATCAGGTCAATGTAGAGATATTGTGTGATTTTATTAATATTTATCGGGTCAAATGCGTCCTCTTGGCGCCACTGGCGCTAATATTGGTTTGACACCCGCGACTGCCATCTTTTGGTGTATTTTTTGTTTTTTTTTAATATCATTTTAATTCTATATGTTATTATATCTTTGTTTTGTATCGGTTAATTTTCATTTTGTTTTTTTCCAATGCAAAGGCGTCAATTAAAGTCCAGCCTGAAAACCAGCGCTGCATCGGCAGTTGAAGCATATGCTGAGGCTAAGCCTTTTGGCTTCAATTTTTTGTCTATGTGCCTTTTTTTCTTTTTTGTTCTATATATATAATGTGTTGTGGTCAATAAATTGTTTCTTATCTTATCTTATCTCCTCCAGCGAAGAGTTGAAGCCTCGATCTATGTTGCGCGCTTCAAGTTAGATAGATAGAACATGCAACATGTTTAAAACATGGCATGTGATTTACGATGACGTCACCCCACGTGTGCTGGCACGTGGTGCCGTGCGTGCCACCGCGAATGGCAATCCGATGCGAATGGCAATATGTTGCGATTGCACGATAATGGCGTGCGATGCGCGTGAGCGCCCAGAGCACCATTGTTGTATCATCGACGTAAATAGTTGTACCATGAGGTTTTGTGCAAATTTCCACATTGTTGCACTGATGCGCCATTCCATGGTAACTTATTGTGAGGACGCCTAGGTATGTAAATGCAAAGGTGTCTTTATCGTGTGGGCTGTTAAGTCTTGGTCGTTACAAAAACAAACGGATTAAACGTGGGAGAGCCATGCTTCGGCAATAATTTGCCGGCTTCACTGGAGTGATTTCCGGGCCTCACAGAAAACCAGAGTGAAACAGTGCCTTAAACAGGGGGGAGAGGGAAGAGGAGTTTAATGGTTGGCGGCGCTTTTGCAACTTCACTGAAATTATGGGTACCCATGGGCGGCGGCCAAACCAAGCAGGTTGTTGTATCTGTCATTGAGGTGATTTAGCAATAATAATGATATCCTCCAACCGATTTCGGCTAAGGCGGCCAATCTCAGCCACTTCCGCAAGATATATTGCTCAAGAGCTCAAGTGTCTGTACAAACACAAGTGCACTCTCTATTCCCTTGCCCTCATAATTCGATGGGACACCAGTGTGACATTACGGGAGAGTGATCGAGCGTAGGACCAACAGCTTAACGTGCTTTCCAAGGCACGGGGGTACAAGACTGCCAACTTCAAGACTCTGGGCTGACACTTGAATATTAGCCTTAATGTGGAAATTCCTAGCCGTGTGGTCCCCGGCAGAGTAGAATAGGCCACCCTCACTCTTACCGAGGTGTCGTAAAAGGCGACTAAGGTAAAGCTGCTGGCATGATCATCAGCACCCAGAGAAGGAAAACTCTGCATTTATATCAAAACCCTCGCCAACCCGTCTGCCAAGCGTGGTGAGTATGGCAGCTACCCCTCATGTGATTGAGGGAGGCCCGTGCCCCAGCAGTGGGGACTTAAATGGGCTGATGATGATGATGAATGTGGAAATTCAGATACAGCCATGAGGCTGACCATGATCCTCAGGCATGAGGGACCGACTCAAGAAGAAGAGAAGATAAGAAGCGTTTGAGTTTTCGACGGGGAGCTTCAAGCTGATCTTAGTCTAGGTATCAAGAAAGAATGATCTTCACCTTTTGTAGCTAGCATCCCTGGCGATGTTGAGTCAAGCCACATATTTAGTTACAAAGGAATATTTCAGGGCAAACAAAACCACAAACAACTTGAGACCCTTTGAAGACCGAGATTGTACCGTTAAAGTAACAACAACCATTTCTTAAAAGTTGGGCTTTCAGTTTAATTTATATACGCTTAACATTTCTGATACCCTTAACCAGAACGCTCCAATTTCTTTTAGAGCGATCAAATATTTGATTCTACTTCGTTGGCAGCGACTACTTTTTGTCTTCATTCCTTTTTTTTGTTTATTCCCATAGTAAACAAAGACGAGTCCATGCTCGTCCACAATCTCACCAGATGAAGAGAGACGATGAGGTTTGCAGACGGATCACCTGATGGTAAGCGATTGCCGCCGCCCATGGACACGCGCGAAACCAGTGGAAGCAAAAGTGCGCTGCCAACCTTTAAATCTCCCTTTATCCCCGGATTATTAGATAGACTGCCTCATTGGCGCAGTGGTCACACCAAGCGCAGCAGTCGCAATTAAAAGTCCCAGGTTCGATCCCCGGGTCGGGCCAAAAATTGTACCTGAGTTTTACTGTTAAGAAATTCTCAGTGTAAGCCCGTAGTCTGATAGTTGGTGGTCTTGTACCTCCGTGCCTCGGAAGGCACGTTAAACCGTTGTTCCTGCGCCCGATCCATGGTAGGCAACCTTTTCATCGTCATCGTCATCGTCAGCCCATTTAAGTCCCCACTGCTGGGGCACGGGCCTCCCTCAATCACATGAGGGGTAATTGCCATACTGACCACGCTTGGCAGACGGGTTGGCGAGGGTTTTGATATAAATGCAGAGTTTTCCTTCTCTGGGTGCTGATGATCATGCCAGCAGCTTTACCTTAGTCGCCTTTTACGACACCTCGGTAAGAGTGAGGGTGGCCTATTCTACTCTGCCGGGGACCACACGGCAACCTTTTCGACACACCACAATTCTAAAATTAATTTTGCGTAACCGCGTAATACTTTCTTAATCGTAAACTGTTAACTTCACACTCGGTTCCGCGGTCGAGATTCCCAAACACGTAATTGCAAACAGCCTAAAAGCGCAAAGCAACAATTAACTGCTTGTCAAACAGAGCCTAACGCGCGGAAGTAGGTACACACTCCAGCAAGCAACAATTTGAGAACACTTCGAAAGGTCGGCTGTCTACTGCGAGCGTAGCGATAGCGCAGAATGATGGAAATAATAATAATAATAATTCTCACAACATCTCATACGTTGACCTGATTCCGTACTAAGTAGCTTAAGCACTTGTGTTACAGATATCAGGCAACAGAGGAACACAAATATATACTTAAATACACATATTACACCCAGACACTGAACAATCACAGGTGCTCATCTAATGAACTCTGGTGTTGCAGGTGTCCATGGGCGGCGGTAATCGCTTACTATTAGGCGATCCTTCTGCTAAATCATTAAAAAAACCTGGTTAATGAACAATACGAAAAAAAAATATTACCATTTTATACGCTTTTCGAATAAAGAAAGAAAAACAAGATGACCCATATTTTTTAGTTTTCATTCAATGGGAACCGGCGTAAAGCAGTACTGTGGATGTGTTACGCTGCGTGAGTGGGGTACCGGAGGCCTAATCGGGGGCAAGGGGGATTTAAAAGCTTGGCAGTGCACTTGTGACTCCACTGGTGTCGCGGGTGTCCATGGGCGGCGGCAATCGTCTTCTCGTCTGCCACTGTTCACATAAAAAAAATATTGCTGGAAGTGACGTAGTCCTTAGGCTCAACGTATTGTGATGTCGATGCTTTATCTACAATAAAAAAAGGTTAGGCGTTTGGTTTTTTGAATTACCTTTATTTTCCTCCGTGCCCGCAGTACTACCAAGAAGTACAACTGGTACTACAACTGACACACCTAAGTATCTCTAGTATTACCAGTAATACTATTGTTAAATTAATGTGAGCTAAAGCGTTAATACCTTGTCTAAAAATGATTAAATAAAAATGATGGTTAAGACCTCACCTGATGGTAAGTGATCAAAGCCTGTGGACATCCGCTACACCAGTAGTAAAAGTAAAGTCGGTAATATAATCGTGAGCCACAAGTATTTATTATATCCTAAGCAATAAATTGTCAGATGGAAACAGCTTCGGCCACACGAGAGCTGACTTTCCTGCCCATTGAACCGTAAGAGGCTAAATAGTGAGATCGATAGTGCCTACTGTCTCAGATTGAGTTTTAGCATAAGCATTTGACCGTGGGAGAGCAATAACGCTTCGGCATGAATGGGCCGGCTTGATACCATGGCCTCACAGAAAACCGGCGTGAAGCAGTATTGTGCTGTGTTTCGCTGCGTGAGTGAGGGCACTGGAGGCCCGATCCGGGGGAAAGGGGGGTTTAAAGGTCGGCAGCGCGCTGTAGACTCCACTGGTGTAGCGGATGTCCATGGGCGGCGGCAATCGCTTACCATTAGGTGATCTGTCTGCTCGTCTGCCACCTATGTCATATAAAAAGACTGCAAAAGCTTCAACTTGGAACTATGGAATGAATGAGATAGATAGATAGAAATAGGAACGGTCAATTTTTTTTAGTCCGTTATGGAATGTTTTCCACTGTGAAGCGGTGACAGCATTGTCCGGCGCGTGTAGTTCTGTGACGGAATAGGGCAGGTGGGACGAGGGAGAAAAGATCACCGAGATATAGATGGTAAAAGACACTAAGCGACCCGAACGACGCGGAGCGAATTTTTAATTTTCCTGACAAACGAAATGACACAACAATGAGAAATGACAAACAAAACGGTGCAATCGGGATGAGACCAGCATAGAGGGGCAATTCTCGTGTACTCCGACATTATCTTTCATAGTACTCATAATTTAATTTAATTTATTTTTATTTTATTTGTTAAACTTATGTTACTAACGTTTATAATAATTAAGACATTTTCTTATCACAGTCGTTATGAAGTTATGAGGCACAAGCCTAAGAGCAATGAACTAAAATATTCAGAACAGTGGAAGCGAAACTTAACGGACAGTTAAGTACGTAGGACTAGATTCAAATAGACCAAGCCGTTTGGTTGCAATCAGTAAATTAATCTAATTTTAATTTAGCCGCTGCTGGAGTGAAACGGACTAGAACTGAACCTAAGAGTTAATTAATCAGACAAACAAACCATTAGTAAATGAACCAACACATTTAATACACATTAGTTTAACATTATTTAAATCAAAATACAAAGGAGTTATTTTGGTTATGAGTAGTGGTATTATTTTTACAATTATAGTATTACGTAATCGGTATAAAGATAATAAACCGACAAAATATCGTGATATCTGTCACATTACAAGGGCAGACAAAGGACAATAGGATCATCGGTCCGCTACCATAAAACGTGTGTACGAACTCTATTCGTTAATAAGTGAGCAAGGGATATAAACACTGGCCTACGGGATTATTGAATAACCCACAATAAAATAATACGACTACAGTCAATTTGGGTAACTTTCAATTACCTTGTAACTTTGAATAAAACTGGTTTAAAGATTTTTCGACCTTTAGATACCGTTTTAAATTGTATAGGAATTCCAAGGAATAAAATAAAAAAATCTTTAAACCAGTTTTATTCAAAGTTACAAGGTAATTCAAAGTTACCCAAATTGACTGTATATCGTTCTAAATTTGATAATGACTGACGGGTGTAATGTCGCGAGCAGTGGAGCATGAAGGTTTTAATCTGTGACAAAGAAGATAATGCTAGCTTACAACTGGCAGGCGACAAAAAATGCTAATAATTAAAAATAAGAAGTCAACTATCAGTCTATATACTGTCCCACTGCAGGGCATAGGCCTCCATCAAAGAAATCAAGTTATCGCTACTACGACGGGATTAGGCTTAATTCACCACGATTGCCTAACGCGGATTGGTGATCACAAACCCGAGCAATGTTCGAAACAAACTTTTTGCTCGACCCGGGAATCGAACCCAGGACCCCGAGATCAAGGCCCGGTACTTAAATCACTAGGCCAACAGAGCGTTCTTAAACCACTAGACCAACCGTTTAAAATTAGAAGTGATGGTGGCATAGTAATGGCGATGTTTATTAACCAAAATGATTTCTGTAATGAGAAAATATGATGTGAATATTTTTTTCTTATTTCATGTTATTAATATCTTTTTTATCTCATCGTTTTTTTCTGTTTTGTCTTTGATCCTTTTGTATGTATGTGTGCACGTACGTCGCAAAGGCTCCGCCTGAAAACCAGTGCTGCAGCGGCTTCGGCCACTGCAGCAAATGCTGAGGTTGGGCCTTGCTGGCTACAGAATTTGTCCTTTTTGTGTATTTATGTCACTCGTGTTTAAATTTGTGTTCTGTGGCCAATAAAAAAATCTTTATCTTTGTCTTTACATTTACGAATTTCGGACCTTTCTGAAAACAGGTATTATTGAAGAATGAATATTACAGTATTCGTTGAATAAACTATGAGCGTAAACTCTACGGTCAAACTACATAGTACCTGCTACTCCTCATAACGTAATTTGAAAGTAAAATTCAGTAACACAGTGGCATTTGTGCGCACGAAACAAACTATTGTTACGCTCGATGACCGAGTACGGAAGTGTTACGGAAAATTTACGCGGTCAACGTTTAGCTTCGCTTTTTATTTTTATTTGTTTCTCTTGTTTTGGGAGTTTTATTTGTTCAAATGATCAGACTTTTTTTTACGCTTTAATTATTCGGCCGAAAGATAAGTAGTTTGTCTCTATATAAGTTTAACTTTTTACCAAGAAAAACTACTCCCATAGGTTTTATATGTAATAAATGGTAGATGAGCAGACGGATCACCAGACATCTGCAACACTAATGAAAACTCAAATCCTGCCAACCTTTAAACTCCCCTACCCCCGGATTGGGCTCCAGTACCCTAACTCTCTCGGCAAAGCACAGAGCACGCCGGTTTTCCGGTCCGTGGTATGACTCCGGTCGAACCGGCCCATTTATGCCGAAGCGTGGCTCTCCCACGATCAAGTCCACTATTACTTTAAAGATGTGTAGAGTTCGTTTACTTTTATTTGAAAAGTTTATCAGCATCTAACCATGTGCTCAATGAGATAATTAAGAATTACAAAATCGTTTCCTCTACAAAAAAAAACGTAATTATTTTAAAGATCACATACCAAGTGCAATACGGTACCTCAAACGATTAGCATCTTATGTTATCGTCATCAATCATCACGACAGCCGAACAACAGCATTGGTACAATCAGCATCAAAATGATTTTAGCGTGAAAGCCTACCAAAAATATCTGAGCATTTGACAAAAGACACATTTAACACACAACCTCAAAAAGGGGCGTCTTTACCTATAGTGCAGGGGGTGCGGTGCACCCGGGCGCCGGAAGTTAGAGGGCGTCGAGAGCCCCTAGCTACACATAGAGCCTCCACTGTTACGCTTTGCACGGATCAAGCGTCCAACCATTTATACAGGATGTTTCTTTTCGAGTGCTAAGCCGAAGGCTATGGATAGAGCATCCTTTAGGGTACCCGAAACAGCTCCATGTTCTACATTTTTTTCTGGTTTTCAAGTTATGTAGTTTATCCATGGCCTCCAGCTTGACACCCCTAATGAAACATCCTTGTATAAACGCGGTGGGTGCGTACTGCCCAGCTTACTCCGTGTTTTAAGTAAAAAAAACTATTCCATTTAGTTCGCGCATTTTGATAAAAGAGGGCGCCAAATATTGATTGCACCCGGGCGCTACATGGGCTAGAGCCGCCTCTGACCTCAAAAATACTTTCATTTGTCATTTGTTCTCGAAGAGCAAATAAAAATGCACATTGGCGTATATCCACATTTTTTTTTTATTTATTTATTACAATAACATTATGTAAATTAAGAGTGTCATAAAAACCTTGCCGGTTTGTCCTTGACACGGTTACACATGAGTGTCGCCTATTTAACTAAATAAAAACATATCGCCGTCTTTTGTCAAACGCTTAGATATTTTTGGTAAGTTTGGACGCTAAGATTCTTTTTGATGCTGACTGTACTATTACCGCTGTAACCAGTCATAACATTTGTGGTATTAATTTGATTTTTATTTTAATCACAGCTTATGAATGCAGTAGCATTCGTGCACTTTGTTAAGTGTCGTATAGCCTACTAGCGCTAATTTAATACGGTTTATTCCCGCTGTCTACCCTCTGCTTGTCCACCCCGGGTGGACAGTGAAACAATTGTTAAAAAAATTGTTTCACTGTCTACCCGGGGTGGACAGCGGGGAATAAACCTTTAATACTACATAATATAGTTATACTCGTACATGTACTGACATAAAATATTTTTATAGATTTTCTATATATTATAAGCGTGTATTTATAAAAGAAAAGTATTAAATGTATATTCATTGTAACCTTAAGTAATATAACAATTCATAAAGTGGTTAAAAAACTAATAAAGATCATCTGTTCCATATTTCCAAAGTACCGTGAGGCAGCCACGCTTCGGCATGAATAGGCCGGCTCGACCGGATTAATACCACGGCCTCATAGAAAACCGGCGTGAAGCAGTACTGAGCTGTGTATCGCTACGTGAGTGAGAGTACCGGATGCCCAATCCGGGGAAACGGGGATTTAAAGGTTGACAGCGCACTTGTAGCTCTACTGGTGTCGCGAGTGTCCATGGGCGGCAGCAATCGCTTACCATCAGGCGATCCGTCCTCTCGTCTGCCACCTATCACATAAAAAAAAATATAAATTTCCAAAGTTAAGTTTGAAATAGAAGTGAAAAACAAACTATGGCGCTAGTTATCCCTACTCTGCCCTTTAAGTAAACACTTAAATGTGTTTTTATTCGGTAGCTGCGTAATAAATTAGTGGTTACGTGGGGAAATGCTTCGTCATAATAAGTAAGGGCTGACAATTTTGTTACTACCAAATTATAGCTTACTCACACGCAATGCTATTGAAGAACAATGGTTTCCTTAATTGTTAACGTTTTACAAACTTGTGTTTGTTAAAAAAAAATTAACACAATCGTGTGTGTTATTTTTTTTTCTCCGGCCTGTGAAACGTGGAGTTTCTCTTGTGGGACTTTAAATAGTCCCTATGTTTGGGACACAAAAGGGAAGTCGTCTGTATGAGTATACCTACTCCTTCATTGTTTGCACTTACAATATCTGATCTCCAAATTAATTGATATTTCTACTCTCTTTTACCCGTCAACGGGAAAACCAAAAAGGAATGGTTATGATTTTAGCAATCTATGTATGTAAAGTTTGTTTGCATGTTCCATTGATTCTGGAAACTCTATCTTGTACCGTGGGAGAGCCACGCTTCGGCATAAATGGGCCGGCTCGATCGGAGTGTTACCACGGCCTCACAGAAAACTGGCGCGAAGAAGCACAGTGCTGTTTCGCTGCGTGAGCTAGACAGGCCCAGTATGGGGGAAAAGGAGGTTTAAAGATTGGCAGCGCACTTGTGACTCCACTTCCATGGGCGGCGGCAATGGCTTAACATCAGGTGATCCATCTGCTCGTCTGCAATCTATCAAAAAAAAAGTGGATACACATCGCACAGCGAGCCGCATGAGCAAACGAAAATTCAGCATTGTATCACGTCATGGGGAGGTGCACTCAAAACTATAATAATCTCCCTTGAACGAGTTCAAAGAGTAATCTTAAAAGTTGCTAATTCCCTTCCTTTTCAATACCCCACGCACTTGTTATATAAATCTTGCAATGTGTTGACTGTCCGCCAGCTTTTCATATCGCGCATAATACTAAAACAACACTCAATAACGCCCTATGACGCTAACATCACTAACAAACGACGGAGAGATATAGTTTGCACTTCCCAATCAACATCCAAATTTATTTTTACAAATAGGTTTTTCACATTTCTTGGACCATACCTTTATAACAAAATAAATAAAGAACTAGAGATTTATAACCTAAATAACCATAAGTGCAAATTAGTAATAAATAAATTCTTAAGAACATTATCGTACGACGATACTGAAAATTTACTTGTAGTTTGTAAATAAAAGTTTAGATTAGTTTTTACTTCAAAATGTAATTAGTTTTGCTCATAATAATCTTTAAAATTGTTAATTATTAATTGTAAGAAATGAGTAAATCTTTTACCTTTATTTGTATAGCCTGAAGCACAGGTTTTAACCTAGTTTAGGCAATGAATAACCCTGGTATTGTAATTTATTTAGTTTTAATGTATTGTAATGTGACCTTATTTACTGAATAAACAATTATTATTATTATTGTCCACCACGACCAACCATTCTGTCATGAGTGAACGATTACTTGCGCTGTTGGCAGCCCTAGATGCCAGGTCGAGTGCACTGGCTGCATTGCGCAATCGTTAATTGGCCGTTAATTTAGGCTGCGCGGGATTCGGTCGTGTGGGATTCGACGATTGACGTCGCCGTTTCGTTCATTCCTGTTTTAATTGCTGACAGACTTATTAGTGGTGACGGGTAAGTGAGAAGGTAATAGTCAAAATATGTTATCTAATGTAATCAACCGGTTTTAAAGTGAAATGTACACCAGATGACGTCATTCATAATTAAAGTAAATAAGTCATTGCCCTTTTTAATTTATGTAATGTAAACTATGATTGATAAATCAGTAACAAACGGAACAACGGTAATCGATACCCAATGATCTACGGCTCGGAACGAATTGGCCACCGCACTACCGACATTGACGTTAGGTAGAAAACGAAAAATTTGGCGAAGGTCAAAGACCTCCATAATCGCATAGGCCAAACGCGGTCGAGTTCAATAGGAGCAGAGATCAATGACCTTTTAGGAAAAAGGTACAATCAGCCAAGCGTGAGTTGGATTACCACGAGATTCCGTAACGAGTAATTAGGTTGTGCATAAACAGTTAATTGTACGAGTATAGACCGGCCGCTTTTGTGATTCTGACACATAATATCAGTTAGACATTTACCATCTGATTACAAAACGCGATCTTCAGTTATTACCAATAATCGGAGTAGGTAAAGCTATTCTTGTTACTTGCAATTTTTTCAAATAATATGGACATGCCTGGAATCTCGGGAATCCCGGCATTAAAGATATACCTTATACTATTAGCAGTTATTTTCGTTTATACATACGAGCATTAACATCAGCCTTACGATCTTATTCACAAACGCTTGGTGATACCATGTTACATAAAAAAAAATCTATTTGTTCTTTTGAAATTTTGAAAGGAACAAACTGTAAGTAAATATGGTGGTATCGAACTTTATGGATAAGCCCTTTCATAATTAAAATGCGTTAAATATTTAACTCTAAAATAAAAAATAAAAATATTTTAATCCCGGGATCATAGTCAGAAAGAATCCCGGGGTATGTCCACAGTAACATCTATGTTTGCGGTCAATGAACCCAAATGGCTCTACCTACTCATTGGTTATTACCGTACTAAAGCTACCATCCCGTTCCAGTCATAGACTTAGGATACTTAGGGTTCCAACACGCAATTGTTAAAAGGCTGGAAAGAGTTTTGTTCCGTAACTGGTCCTAGATCGAGTTTTGTAAAAAGACGAATAAAGTATTGAACGCGAACGGTCAAACAGCGGTAAAACTAGTATGACTTTACCCCCAAGGATTTGTTTACGACGAGTGTCATAAAATGCATAATTCAAGCAACCGGGGTTGCTATAGAAAGTACCTGTCTTATGCGCTTATGTGAATGTGTAAGTATATAGGTTGGAGTTCGTAAAAAATACTCTGGATTATTTTCAGGTATAATATAATGTTGAAACTACACGACTTATGCAGCTCTATGTAGATCTTAACTTAACCTTGATCTAGATCAGCTAATGTTGCATTTAGATGCAACATTGTAAAATATTCTAGTGTTAACTGGGGGATAAACATGTCTTAGACTGTTATCTTCGCTGTACCATAATGTGGAACTCGTTGCAGGCACGTACTTTGTTGGCTTTCATACAAAATATAATCTTGAAACAAAAAGCGACTACTTAACAAGTTATGATGGTTAACTGGTTACTATGATAATCTTGTCAATTGTCGTGGCAACTGTGATATCTGCCCGATATCAGCTAGATGCTTTGGACTCAATAGAGAACCGTGTGAAGAGACTCATCGGTGATGACGTACTCTCAGAGCCTGGCTTACAGAGCCTTGACCAACACAGACGTGTGGCAAGACTCTCAGTCTTCTACCGGATTAATTTCGGTGAGTCTGCATAATTTGATCCCCCCTAACCCATTCCATCACCGGACAACAAGACATGGCGAGGGGTTTCCTCCATACGTTGTTGGCTTACCCCTTATCCGCACAAAGTGATTCAATTCCACCTTCATAATGGGGACAACTAAGGAATGGAACTCCTTGCCAATGTCTGTTTTTTCCGGTCCACCTCAATCTGGACATCTTTCAGGCAAGAGTGATCTTCTAAGCGAACCCGTCCCATCCTAGATCTCATCGTCACTTTTAATCAGGTGAGATTGTTGTCAAGCATTGACCTATAGGACAAAAAAAAATCTCTTTCAGCTTAGCGAACTGACTAATACAAAAAAATGGACCTTTATTATTGCACATTTTTCTTAACTTGAATCTTTAGAAATTTATCGCCATCGACTCAATAAGAAAAACTAAAGATTAAATCTGAATTTTAACCACAGGTTCCTCAAAGGTGAGCTGAAGACGGAACCCTAAAGGTAAAACGCCTATGGTTGAATAGCTGTCATCAATCATTTAGGACGCGTTGAAAGAGTTTTTACTTGCGTCCAAACACTTTCGCTGTCTTCTTCAGTCATAAATCACAGGTACAAACTGACAGTTTCGCGTGTCAGCTCCAAGGATATATACTTAGATTGGATTCAAAAGTTTCTTTTGATAAAGGTGTAAGCGGGAAGATGGTTTTGAAATGAGGAGCGTATGACTGTACTAAGGTTAACGGCCGATGAGGAAAATTGAGATTTTTGGAGCAGGTAGATCACTTGATGTTAAGCGATTTCCGTCGCCCATGTATACCGCATTTTGCAACACCCCCGGGGATCCCCTTACTCACTCATCGAAATTATCGCAAGCACTGTTTCCTGCCGATTTAAAAAGAACTACCTACTAGGTCGCTATAAAGTTATTACCGTAATAAAGCTCATGTCATCCTGTTCCAACACGCAATGTTAAAAGTTGCTGACACGAGTTTTGTTCCGGGACTCTCCTCAGTTCGCGATTCGTAATAACGGGTACCTATGTCTTTAGCCGAATCCGCTTAGGTCTTTCTTTCTTTTTCATTTATGTGATAGGTCGCAGACGTACAGATAGATCACCTGATGTTAAGCGATTGCCGCCACCATAGACACCCGCGAAACTTGTGGAGACACTGCGCTGCCAACCTTGAAACTCCCCTTTCCCCCGTGAGCCGACTCTAACTTTATTTCTTCTTGTTATTTTGAAAGTGATTGCAGACGGTAAACCAAAGTGCAGTCATCCAAACAATTATCGTAAACATTCTGTTGCCTCATCTATCATCACCGTAGCGTGTCGTTCCCGGTTGCGTACGAAGGTGTCGCTTCGGTGCCCCTTCCGCTTAGCATGCTATTGCATTTTATTTCTTAGGTCCTAAGATCGCCAAGCGGCGGATCGCAGTCCGCATTCAAACCCGCGCCGACTCATTGTGCGGACCGCAAGAACATAGCAACGTGTTATTACTATTATTCTCTCTGTCACTCTTGAGTCGGTGCCTCTCTTATCTCTACGGGCTCATGTTGCCAACCTGATTAATTTAAGATCCTATGTAACCACCACATGATGCAATAAAGAATATGACTATGTCTGAGGATCATGGCCAGTATCATGGCTACACCTGGAGCGGATGGTCAGCCTCCACCGGTTTCTATCTAGCTCATCTATTACGACTGCGCAGAATTTGGAGGGGGACGAGTATTGGAACTGATCGGTTCCCACCTTGATGGTGAACGACCTCGGTGTTCCCAACCACATTCAGTTCACTAGCATAATGTTTGTTTAAAGAATATTTTTTCTATGAAAAGTTGTGCGGATCGCAGACAGGCAACGTGCAGGCCGGCAACTCATTAGCGATCTCTATAGATTTCGCGGATATTCATGGGCGGCATTCATTAGTGTCCATCTGGTAACCCGCTTGCTTGTTTGTCGCTTCGAACATAAAAAAATTGGTGACAGGGATGTCTTAAGAAATCAAAGCTCCGTTGAGTTTTGTCACCCCAATGAATCGAAATAAAAAAACCTTTATTTGCAGCTTTTACACAGCACTTATAAAACTATCTATAAGTTATTATGTATTATTTTCATGTTAATACATAAATATATATGTTGATATATAAAATATACTAAAAATAATAAATAATCAAAATGCGATTCTACCACCGGCTCGGATAGTTGTTTCTGGTCGAGAAGATTCGGCAAGAAACTCGCCAGTTACTCTTTTTTTAATCGCCAAACTTTCATACAATGTTGTGGATGAATCATAATGAATTCAAAATGGACTAATTATGTGCAGGGCAGTAATAGGGCTATACAGCCTTCAACATCCATGTGGAGTCTTACCAATCTATTAGCACTGAAACTATCAACTTCTCAGATGCTGTCAAAGAATTTGTCTCCGGATATAAGAGATTAAACACTACAATTAATTATGTGGCTTTTTGTAGTCCAACGCCCTTTGCCAAATTAAGTGATACTCATCAGTACAACTTGACAAGCATCAGCGTTAGGATCTTGACTCGTACTTCATTGAAATTAATCGTCACATGAGGTCATTCTAATCAGTGATGTAAACAAACACTAATGATGAGACGACCCGTGAAATCATCACCATTGAAGCGCAGTGAGTCATCGATCATCTTATAATGGTGACGAATAGAAATATTTCATTAAAAGAAGCGGCTTTCTGTTCAAAACTATCAAGGGTGTTTTATCGGTCTAATCAGATGTAGTGGTGAATTTAAAAAGAAAAAATAGCATGTATTCAAGATAGTAATTTTAGTATTTTTAATACCTATTTTAAGTATACTGTTAGTTGTACAAATACCAAGTTCATGGTTATTGTTAAAAATGGTAGCTTTTATGTATATTAATTACAATGTTGATGGAAAATGGCGAAGTTTTTAGGTGTAGGTTGGTAAACATTCAATGGTTGAAAAATAAGTTCAGTCATGGTTAAAAATCGAATGCTTAAAAGTTACTTTTTTAAAATAACTCGCTTTTATGCAGTGGTAGAAAAACTTTTTTTTTTTAAAAATATATTTCAAATGTCTGCACAAAGCGAAGGTTTTGAATAGTGTCTCCTGTCAATCAGCTCATTAAATCAAGCACAATGCTTATCCGATGAATCAGCACGCGCGCAGTTTCGGCGTCGAATGTAAATGGGCAAAAATAAAAACGCGACAATATGAGTCACTGTGTCGGAAAGTGACACGAAACTCATTGTCTGTTTAGCTCTGCGCAAGCGTGCGGTTAGGAGTGGTGCACAAGTGAATTTTATGGCCTTATGTGGTCATATCATTTTCAAATAAGGAATCAATTTTATGTGCTGACGAAAAATCGATCAGTTAATGTCAAACTAGAGCATAAGATCCACAAAATTGCAACATAACATGTTTGTTTTTTTTAAATCTTCTAAGAAAACTTACAGACAAACAATACGATGTAAGAAGAAAACTTGGGCTCAGGCGCTCATAACCGTTGAAAGACTCAATACCTTATTATTATAGTTAATTAAATTAAAAAACATTCTCAAAGAAATGAGTACTTGTAATTCAAATTTAAAAATAGAATATTGCAAACTTTTATATTAACTTACGTCACATCTATGGGAGCATGAACTGGCCAGCATTTTTCGGCAGTGTCAAGTGTTTTCGATTACATCTCTACCATGAGAACTGGCACACATACCTGCAACAAAAAAGATGGCGTTAGTTATTGTTCAAGTTTACACATATAAATCCATTTCGTAACTAGTGTTACGAGCTCATTGTTTGCAATGATATTGCTATTTTAATTAAGACGAAATGAGCGTTTATTAAACAGTTGAGGTGGAATTGTAACTAAAGCTTGATTTTGTAATTACAAGAAATTGATGTCATGCTTCTCACGTCTCGAATTTAATTTGAATTTAAATGTTGCTTAAGAGCTACAAATTGCGACTGAGTTTTTAGTCTAAAATATGCTAATTTTCATAAGCTTTACTTCACCATCAACCGACTGTCTAAAGACGCTTTCATAAGAATAGACCGGCTCGTCCGGAGTGATACCACGATCTCACAGAAAACCGTTGTGAAACAGTGCCTCCGCTGTGTTTCGCCCAGTGAGGTACCGAAGTCCAATCCGGAGGAGGGTTTAAAGGTTGACAGCGCACTTGTGACCTCACTGCTGTTGATACATGTGATCGCTTACCATCAGGTGATCCGATTGCTCTTCTGCTACACATATAAAACGGACATACATTTTTTAAACCTAAACTGAATTTAAGTAAGCGGATTAAATATTAATAATAAATAATACAAACGACAATTATAAAATGTTACAACATTATGAGCACATTACAATAGTTATTAATGGCGGTCATAAAACAGAATTCAAAACTACAATTTATAAATAGGTTCTTAATAAGGATAATTTTATCAATGCCCTGCACAAGCTAGCCTTTCGTACAGAATAATTATTGCGATATAATAACGTCAAATTGGACGCTAATCCAAAAGGACAGACAAACAATTATAATCCCATTCTAACCTCCAGCTATTATAGCTAAATCATGCAGATTTCCCCATTAAACACTATATACACTGCATGAGTTGATAACCTCTCGTTTAAGGCACTCATTCCGCGGCTGACGAGAAAGCGATAAAGTATAGACCAACTAGCGGTCGCCCGCGGCTTCGCTCGCGTGGAATTCGGTTTGCCACAAAGTAGCTTATTTCACTCTACATCTCTTCAATTATCTCCACTCAAAAATTCGCGTCAATCGGTCTGTCCGTTCTGATTAGGGCGCGGGCGCCACCTGTGATGTGGCGTCTGCGGCCCCAGAAGGGGGAGAAACGCACAATTAGGGACAAGGATATAGATTAATAACTTGTAGGGAATCAAGAATTGTGCGCGGTGGAGTGCAAGAGTCCCACGGACACGCAATATCCGCGCACATCTCCCACGATTCGGCCAGTATAACCATAGTGTTAGTATGGCCATGGGAGGTGGTGGGTTGTCCGTTCTGACGTGAAAGACAGACAAACACACACACTTTCACATTAATAATATTAGTATACAATTTTTCGAATTTCGAAACAAGGAATCTATAGGTATCAGTGGCGAAGGGTGAATATTTTCAAAAGGGAAGACGGAATATAAAATTAACTTATCAAAATGCTCAGCACTGATGTTTACGTCCGAATTTCAATATTTTTTTTGTCATTGCGATTGGACACCATTGGAGTCACAAGTGCGCTGCCAACCTTTAAACCCCTTTTTCCCCCGAATTGGGCCTCCGGTACCCCCGCTCACGCAACGAAACACAGTACAGTACTGCTTCACGCCGGTTTTCTGTGAGGCCGTGGTATCACTCCGGTCGAGCCGGCCCGTTCATACCGATGCGTGGCTATCCCATGGTTATATGTCAAAGTCGAAAATAAAAAATATTTGGAATCGCGAGGCCTATTTGTACGACATGTTTTTTGTTTTCAAAACTTAGAGAACGAAGTCTCCTTCGATAGCAAATAATCTGAGACAACAATATATATATAGTATTAATGCCATTTTTGACCGACGACGGACATTAAGATGACTTCAGCACAATACACAATACCAAAATTAGCTTTACTCGCTCTTCGTTGACTGTCTGCGGTAAGACAAGGCCCTAAGGCCTGATTCGATTAACCGGCAAATGCACGTAAATTTTCAATAAGCAATTATTCCAATCTAAATGCTATGCCTACAGGTACATTGTACTAAAATGACAGTAATTGCAAAATTATGTATGAGAAACTTTGAAGTATAGTCAAAGCTGTATTCGGATATAATGCTTCGTAAAGTACTGAATTCAGACACGTTCATTCCCTTGTCAGATGTATAAGATACGGCGTCTCGAGCAAATCTAATGTCAGACAACAATATAGACATTTAGACTGCAAATATTTATTGCCGAAGAAACTATTTGTGGAAACACTATTTATGAAGCAATAAAAAATGTCAGTAAAGGAGACGAAGGTCGGGAATAAGTGCGTCATATATTGCGCGTTATTGAGACTAGTGAACTAGGGAATATTTTGCAAAATATACGACTACAAACGAAGCGTGAAGAAGCATCTCGCGGGCCAGATTGGCAGTGCTAATGGAAGTGATGCCTTGACATCGAATCCTTTGTAGTTGAAAAGTAGCCTCCTCTTGCTAACCATCAGGCTGAGGAGAGATAAATACTGTTACCATAAAAAAACATCATGATTATTTAATTAAAATAAATAAAACATTTATAAAACTGACTTTGAACATTCAAGGCACCGTAGTTACATATTACTCTCCAAGCATAACAAAGATAGCTTAATTTTATGATTATGATAATCAGTGTCAAATGTCAGGACCTAAATCAACATTTCCTTTTGTATCAACTTTCTCATAATAAAGTATTCTTCAAGAAGTTCATGGGAAACTGTTCCACAAATACTAAGACTTCTTTTAAAAGCGTTTTCAATGAAATGGACGGATGGCTCTGACATCATCCGCTAGCATTGACAGCTGTTGTGAACCTGGCCACAGTATTCCCGGAACAAATTGTTTGCAATTATTGGAAACAAAATAATGTCATAAACATAAACAGTAGTAAAGAGTGCTTTAAAATTCCTCAACATGGAACCACAATTATCATGACATGGTCAAAGATGATTCATAGTTCTGTAAGCTCTTATTTCGCAATGATTCTCCCTGTTGCACGGTTTTGCAATGCTACGATCAATTTCTTATTTATGTAACAAACAGGAACTGTAAAGTATAACACCCAAAATTATATTGGTAATAAATAAAAACTTAAAGGGGACTGTCAACACATATAGAAAATATTTCCGTTCTAATATGTGTTCTTGTGCAATCACGATACTAATGTATCAAATATTTACTCTAATTTACTTATTAATTGATTTAATGTTGTTTTTTAATGAAGTGACAAATTATGAATCTTAAATCACATCCCGAAATAGTCTAGTCACAAATTGGTTACTTGTGCAACCTCCGCCGGAATTGACTAAGACACGATTTTGACATTCGGAAGTAATATAAGATAGACGATAAAAATAACAGCTTCATTTTAAATAGCAGTATTAGCATAATTAATTCGTTGTCCACTCTGTTGATCATTGGGACTTTCTTTTCTGTAACGTAACGAACTTCTCGACAAAATTTTATGGGCGCTGATTGGGGCTTTTTAATTAAAAAAAGTGTTTAATCACTGCAAATATCTTTTACTATACCTGCATCATCCTTATTAGCATATCAATCCCAATTGTGCCCGAAACGATCATAATTCAAAGATTCAAAGAAAGTTACGATGTACAATTCAATACATGGAACTGTTACTAAATTGTTAAATTAATTCATCAACTTTTAAGCACGTTTGTTTTAGATTATTTACGTAATTGGTTTTTGGAAGTGTCTCATTTCGCAATTTTTAATAAATGATTACCTGCCCACAAATATTGAAAAATTTTACGCTATATGTATTACATATACAACAGTATCATTTCCAAGAATTATAGTTACATAATTTTGAGGAGCCGTTTGGTTTGACGACCCGTTTGGAACAATGGTAGTGAACGCTGCCTTTGATCCAAGGGTTGCGGGTTCGATCCCCGCACAGTACAAACATTTGTGTGCATGAACATGTCTGTTTGTATTGGTCTGGGTGTTTCCTATGTATTTACAAAAGAAAAGTATTTTATGTATATATTTGTGATTCCGCTGTTGATTCTGATATCCGTAACACAGGTGCTTGAGCTACCTATCTCGGAGTCGGATCAATGTATGTGATGTTGTGAAATATTTATTTATTTAATTTTTTAACAGAATCTAAGCTGTCTGTACAATATCAGACGGTAAAGTCAACAGTAAAAGTTGATGCACAATTTTAGCTGCTCATATGCCACTCGGAATAAG
This sequence comes from Marasmia exigua, assembly GCA_019059595.1. Taxonomy (NCBI): domain Eukaryota; kingdom Metazoa; phylum Arthropoda; class Insecta; order Lepidoptera; family Crambidae; genus Marasmia; species Marasmia exigua. The sequence continues at coordinate 7,703,847 of CM032470.1, read as the reverse complement.
AGTCACAAACTGAGAAATATGTGTAGCTCTATATCTGCCGTTGACTGTACGTCGGCTCTTAAAATATTCCTACAATAACATTTCAGTCGGAAAAGTTAGCGAAAACGAAAATAGAAATATGTATTGCATACTTCTGTTGCGAGTTAAATGGCCCTTTACGTTTAGTGCCATTAATAACTTTGCTCAAGTAGGGCTTCAGTGGATTTCAAATGAAGAAACTTTTTGAATTCTGATGAAATTTGGGTCCTGATTTGTTATGGAAAAAGGAAAATAAAAATAAATCCGTCGATTTATGTTTAGTCTGGAAAACTCTCGTTAGCAACAGTAACGTTTGTAGATGCTTGGTGTTTTTGAAGTTTTATTCCGAACATTTACAGAACGAATACTTCTTAAACATGTTTTTTTTATTATGTTTAATGTTTTTGAGCCTTAATTTTCATTGCTGCTAATTAGCAGTATTAGGAAATCGTAATTTTGAACATTTCTGATGTAAAAATATCAGAATATTAAATCATTTATATACAAAAGAAGAAAAACTTTGGAATAGAAAAATCATTCAAAAACCATTTCATTTTCAATTTTCTAGTCTCGTATCAAAAGACTTTCTTGATTATTCACAAAACCAGAATAGAGTGAGAGAAGTACATAATAAAATAGTTTTACCTATTTCTTGCAAAAGTAGGCTAAATTATTCTTAAGTGATAGGTGGCAGACGAGCAGTCGGATCACCTGATGGTGAGCGATTGCCCTCATCCATGGACACCCGCGACACTGGTGGAGTCACAAGTACGCTGCCAACCTTAAAACCCCCTTCCCTAGGATCGGGCCTCCAGTACCCTCACTCACGCAGCGAAACACAGCACAATGCTGCTTCACGCCGGTTTTCTGTGAGGCCGTGGTATCACTACGGTCGAACCGACCTATACATGCCGAAGCGTGGCTCTCCTACGGTCATCTACATTGTCCTTTCGCGAGTCAGAAAGAGATACGACTCTATTATAAGTTCAGAAAGGGTTGACACTAACAAAAGAGACTGCGCATCATAAATTCAAAATTTTGCCAAATATTTTTATACTTTCAGAGTATATCGCACCCCCAGTGGAAAAAAGCATAAGTGGTCTTACTTCGAATCATCTATTTTATCAATTTGAAAAGTATATTTAAAGATAACATTTGTTGAATTGGTTCCATTAATTCGTCAAATTAAAGAAGAAAAATATGAAAGGCATAGACTAGAAGTAAAAAAAAATCTAAAACTTTATAAAAGCTATGTAACAACTTTTAGAACTGCGAGTATCGTGATCAAGATGGCTGTCCCTTTGTGCTCAGACTTCTTATAGGGAACAGCTCTGGATTATTTTTATGGCAAAGGGACACAATCGAACTAGCGGGTGTCCTAATGGTAAGTGATCTGCTAGACCAGAAGAAAAAAATGCGTGGTTGTTTTGGCGTATGTTTATTTAAACAGTAACATTTTCTATGGCTGATAATGGCAATTAAAATCCCATAAAAAGAAAACATGGGAACCTTTTCACATTACGTCAACAGGCCATTAACATACACGTAGATAGACTAGGTTACATTAGCATCAAACATGGTATTTAGCGGAAATTAAAACGGTGCAATGCCCATAACGGTGCGTAATACTGATGATTGCTGAAGCCTGATGGACATCATTCTGTGTGTACATGACTGAACACCAGCCGGCTGCAATACTTGTATGTACGTAACTACGTGTTGGACATTTTCTGTTAATATTTGTGAAATTAATAGTGAACTGGCACCGATTTCTGCAAAACTTTTTGCAAAAATCGAAATCATACTATGGAATCTTAGATTAAATCAAATAAGCTGTATTTTGATTCAATCTAAGTATCTCCATGTTTTGTATCTTAGCTGGTGCATGATATAAAGCATTTTGGATTCCACGAAATCTCTCAAGTGCAAATTTTCGTCAAATTCCTCGCTCAGCGCCAGTCTCTTGGTGGCTGCCATATTGGATTGAAAAGATACACCGTTAACTTTAGGTAAAAAAGATTGGCCTATTTCGGGTAAAGATGCTGCCTTCAACTTTGTTGAGCAGAAGAAAGAAATTAAAGGAAAAGAATGCTCCGCTTAAATCGGACCACGTACGCTCGCTTTCCAAATAAGGAACGACGATTCGTTTCCCGAATTCCGATCCCGAATTCGGAATACGAATTCGAATTCCGTGACCACACGGCGTCGTGTGCCTTTTTCCGTGAAAGGCACGCAAGGGAAGTTTTGGGCACGTGTAATACATTTTTTGGATTACCTCAATAAATACGTCGCATTGTCCGAGAAATGTCCTGTTTTATGTAAGGATATTGTCGAGTTCGAGCGATACGATCTTAAAATAAAAGTAGACAAGATCTTAATCAGTCACAGGTTGTATGATTTTGACCTCTCATGATTTTAAGACTCTGGATTAGCTCAAAATGTTGACTCTAGAATTAAGGATAAGACTCTAGGATTTTTAAATAATGTGTTATTTGAATGATACCAATTATCAAGGTCCAATAAATCGAAAGCATTATGCTGCAATTAAATTGTGAGGAAAACTTGTTCCATGGGAATTTAATAGGTAATTATAAGCTACGAATATTAAGGACAGCTTTATTTCTTGTTTTGTAGTTATGAACCTTGAAAACTTGTTCCATATTATTTACATAGGATTATTAACAGCCAAAATCTTATAAAATAACAATACCTTTTGGTCCCGTGATTTCGTTGTTATTTCATAAAAGGACAAGAACAAAATCGAGTTTAAAAATTCTTTAATCCGTATTTGGCTCTGGTTTTTGTGCCATTGGTTTAACTTGAGCAGGAGTTGCGTAAATTAACCCTCACTTTGTACAAGAACTCAAGATTATCTGTAGCATAGATAATCTTGAGTTCTTGTAAAAAGTGAGGGTTAATTTAGGGGAATTATGTTTGGGTAAGTTATGTCGTCATTTTGGAGTAAAGTACAGTGCATTTCATGTTTGGAAACAATCAGAGTTCGAAATTGAATCAGACTAAATGGAACACAGAAGTGAAGGAGCGAGCGCGGAGCAAGTCACTGTAGACAAAAGAATTACTTAATGGGTGAGATGTTAGAAGATAGAAACCGCCCGGACGCAAGTGACGAGACACTGACGGGCCGGGGAAGTGATAGAGGTCATTGATCTGTTTGAATTTTGTATAGAAAAGGAACTACCGGACGACTTGGGAATCGTTGGGGAAACGGAATAACAGTATGTACAAGAACATGACGAAAATCTATCCTGCTCTGTTCTCAGGTTGTTAGGAGTCGGCGCAATATGTCTTTCACTTCCCTACGTTCCTGTCATTCGTCGTCGAATCATCCAGCCCTGTTTTCATTATTTCAAGTCCATCAGAATCTATAATCATTTTTAATTGTTATTGAACGATGCTGATATTAAGGTGGAAGTTTGACATATTGTTGCAACCGATTACAAAGAGTACTGTAACGATGGCGAACTCCTTCCGTTGCTGGCCATATTAACACTACTAAATGATTTAAAAGAAAATATTTTTTTTAATTTTTGAAGAGTGACGGTTGTCAATGTGATTACCAATAGAGCTGATGTTGGTTCACTCCAAAGAGTAAAGTAAGTTCACTCTTAAAGCTTAACTCGTTTAAGATAGAGGGTACAACTAGCCCGAACTCCGGAGGGCGCTTATCGAATAGCTCGACTCACGGAGGAGTCGCGTCAGCGGTATAACCCGTGCGAGTGCCTATTGCTGTAACCATTTAGTGCAGATTTCCTTGGAATAAACGTATAAACGTATATCAGAGTTTCCTTGCGTCATAGCAGCGCGACAGTACTAACCAATAAAGATTAACAAACCGATTTTTCACAGGTAAGTTAGTTGCTATATCTGTTTATTTATTTCTGTCTTCTCGTCTAACTTGCACCAACATTGCTACAGATTCGTCGGATACGACGAAACGGTAGGTTACGAAACCACGATACGATCAAACTCAAGATGCCCCGGCGTCCCGTCGTGGAACTTAGCAAAAACCACGGTTACATAAATCTAAAATTTACCTATGAGCTTTCTTAACTGGTTTCTGAAGTCGTAAAATACCTATTTGCTACAGATGTCACTTAAATTATTACTGCTATTTTAATAGATGCATAATATTGTGCTCTTTCTAAAATAACTGTTGTGAAAGCATAATTTCTTGCTTGTTGAGAAGGAACTCGTTAAAAATAATTTTAGGTCATTATTTTATTATCGCATAAAGTAGAAGCTTACTTAAGCAGAACTATTTCCTTTCGACTTATGCTAAATACAATTTTATGGCTATAAGAGTAACCAACATAAAATATTAGTAAAACCTGCTTTTATTATTTAATCAGACACTGGCAATTTTATTCGCATTGATTTAAATACGAGTGTTTTTGTTTGTGCCTTTGTTTATATGTCGGTTTAACTGTCTCTATGTGAAATCACCAAACACCATGTATACTTCTGATACCTATGAAAATACGACCTACTATTGCATCTATAATTAATCAAAACGGGATTTAACACGATATTTATTATGTGATACAACATTGTGTACTCACATATTTTACTCGACGTTTCGCTACGTGGTCACGTCGTGGTTCATATTAGTGGCGATTAATATCGGAAAATGTAAGGGTGTCCGAAGATTCACAGCCCGGCCCCAGCAGACGACGCCGTGCTCCGCCAGTCCGCTCGTGACCACGGCTGCTGTAATGTAGCCGAAACGTCGAGTAAAATATGTGAGTACACAATGTTATATCACATAATAAATATCGTGTAAAATCAGTTTTGATTAATTATAGTTATAATGTAACGCGAAAATTTAAAAAACTACGATTGGATACTCTAACAGCAGCTGTTATTCCGGCACTTCCACTGCGTCCTTCCTCTGTACCAGAAGAGTCTGTGTTATGTATTAATCATGCAAATGCTCGTAATGCTAAGCTACTAAAAAAAACAAGAAAAAGCGTACTAGCGCTTTACCTCCTCTTTCGTGATGCCAAGGAGAGGTACACCCTGCCTGCGTCTGTTTTCCCCACTGACGACAGTTCCGATTTTTTTAAAGCTAGAGAGAAAAGGCAACTTCTGTTTACAATTGTAGGCTTCCACACAACTCTAGGGTTCAGTGTCAAGCTAAGAGCAAGACCAAGAATAATAAAAATAAACTAAAGTTTTCTTAGCCGTGTGGTCCCCGGTAAGAGTAGAATAGGCCACCCTCACTCTTACCGAGGTGTCGTAAAAGGCGACTAAGGTAAAGCTGCTGGCATGATCATCAGCACCCAGAGAAGGAAAACTCTGCATTTATATCAAAACCCTCGTCAACCCGTCTGCCAAGCGTGGTGAGTATGGCATTTACCCCTCATGTGATTGAGGGAGGCCCGTGCCCCAGCAGTGGGGACTTAAATGGGCTGATGATGATGATGAAAGTTTTGTAACATAGATAGACTACAAAATGCTCAACATACTGTTTTGGCAACCCACAGTGCGGCTCTCGTGTGAACGACATTAATCAAAATCATCAGTCTTTATGCGGTATTTAGAAGTGACATTGGATACCTGATCATCTTAGATAGTTTACTAGCGAGTAGCGACTAGAGTTTTTTGTATATCCCTTTCAATACTGGTAATGTTGCTTGACTATCTCCAACATTATTGTTAAAAGCCACTTTCATTACTGTCGCCAGAATCTCTTGCCGAGCCTTTGGCGAAGCCAACCGGTCTGCCTCACCTACATCCACGGATTATGACGTAACAGTTTGAGGTTTGTATCAAGATACAAACCTCAAACAAGTATCAGACCGCTCCGGAACTGACATTTTTAGGAGTCCGTTTAAATAAAGAAAGGTCAGACGCCAGACCCGGGATACAATATTTAAAGCAGCGTCGTCATGAAGCATATTGATGAGGTATGTCTCAATTATAATGTTGTGAAATAGATACCTACATAGAAATACAACTACTAGATTGTATATATAACGAACTAGATATTACAGACATCGTAATTGTTGGTTCTGATTAGAATGCTTGTTCACTCTCATTAAAACATATTTTTTACCAATATACACACATCAATTGACACACAAACTGCGAAATTATCAATCATAACTGTCCATTTGACCTAGAATCTAGAGCTCAAAATTTTTTTGGGTTGTTTGAATATTAAAAACAGAGCGGCCGAACAGACGGGCCGTTGGGGCGGAAAGGTTCTCGAGTGGAGGTCACGTACAGGAAGTCGGTGGATCGACGATCTGGTGAAGATCGCGGGAATCCATTGGATGCGGGCGGCACAGGACCGATCATTGTGGAGAACATTGGGGGATGCCTATGTCCAGCACTGGACTTCTATTGGCTGAAATGATGATACTTACTTACTTACTTACTCCACTGGCTCAGCGACCCGAAGCGAGTCTTGGCCTCCGAAACAAGAGAACGCCACTTTGATCGATCCTGCACTACTTGTCGCCAGTCACCGGCCTGAAGTTCTCGCAGATCATTCTCGACGACGTCCTTCCAGCGATACCTAGGCCGGCCTACCGGGCGTCGGGAAATGATGATGATGATGAATATTAAAAAAAAGGATGTTTAACTGATAACTTATTGATATTGATGCTCAGACACTCAAACTGCAGAACCCTCTTCCCCACCCAGCACCGCTCGCACACTCGGCTTTATTTAATATAATACCATCACAGATCTTTATCAAAGAATAGTAGACATTGCCTGGAGCAGAAAAAAGTAATGAAGTCTTATTTATGGGCTCGATCGTATCTGTATGAAAAGTCACGATCACTCCGAGCGACCTTGCAAGAATTTTTGCCTATGAACGTTATAGAATAGAATAGAATAATATTTATTTGCGTAAAACATGGTAATATATACAGATAATACATTTTTTAACAGATCTCATGTTTTGCCAAAGGCACGTTGTTTTATTATAAGTTGTAAGTAACTTAATATAGTTTATTTTGTACTTATAAAAACGTGGGGATGAACATATCGCGGCGCGAACCCAAAAATAACAATAATAATATCCTCCAACCGATTAAGGCTACGGCGGCCAATCTCAACTATCAGCCACGTACGCAAGATATATTATTCCCTTACCCTCATATTCCGATGGGACACTACTGTGACACGACCGGAGAGGGATCGGGCGCAATACCAACAGCTTAATGTGCTTTTCGAGGCACGGGAGTTCAAGACCGCCAACTTCTAGACTCCGGGCCGCCACTAAGAATTTCTTACCGAAAACTTAGGTAGAAATTTTTGGCGCAGCCGTCGCTTTAAAGTGCGACCTAGTAACCACTGCGCCACCGAGGCAGTAAAAAATATAACAATAATACACAACTACAACTGAATACTGGAATAATAATGGAAACGGACCGGTCCGCAAAGGACTAACAAATTCTGAGAAGTTACAGCTAACTTACATTGTAATTCGAGTAACAACGCGATAAGAAATAAAAACATACAAAATAAATATACAATTTAGGTCACAAGTTTTTGCTGGTTTAAAATGTAGATTCTTAACAAAGAAGATGTTAGCGGGATTGTAATTACTTAATCACGAGAGTACGAGACGAAATCACGAACATGATAAATCATGTCCGTGATTTGTCGATAGATGAAGCATTAAAAAAAAAATCAATTTTTCTTATACAAAGTGATTTGTGCAAAAACTGAAGATGATAAACGCTTTATACCCTAACTCTGACCCGATGAACGCAATTACTTCCCATTCAAAACCGAATAAGCGTATTTACAATTAGGTTGCGCCGGCGCACGGTAGCCGGTCGTGAGTCACGGAGCACATGGTAATAATAGTGATGTGTCAACGAATGAACTCCAACTTGGCCCAAGTTGAATTATTCGTCATCGTCTCAGGGTGTCGTTCACGATTGCGTTCAAAGCCATCAGCAAGGCTTCGGAGCTCGCAGTACACTTGATCCGAGCCAGGATTTAAAGTCAAATTAACTCGAGTTATTTTCTTTTTGACTCCAGTTAGATTGCTCCCGTCCATAGCAAATAATATGACTGACTCTCAGGTTAGGAGCGGATCTGGGCAGTTCTATTAAATTTTTACATTTTTTAAAGTTACTATTGGTAGGTTTGTCAAGTTTCAACAAAAAAAATCATTAGAATCAATCGTCCATTTTTTCTCATATGATTAGACACCAGACAATGAGCTTACATTCAGTGCCACCGATTTCTATTCTCTATTCTAGGCCATGCTTATTCGGCCAAGCGAGTTGACAAAACTCGAGTTTCGCGAATTATGTCTCGAGTATTATTATCCGGAGTTAGCACATCTCTACTCGTACATGGTAACGTGAACATGTTAATTGCAATAGATAGATTCATGGCCCTATCGGGGAACTGATCGTTTCCGCAAATATTAGCGGAAAATGGTTTTACCCCACTTACGTAAAACCTTTTAGCAACCCGATTGGCTTTATGTAAGATTCCGTTATTGGAATATTATTGTAAAGTTCAAGTCGACGCTTGTGCTTTTTGAATACTTGATTCACCTTTCTCCTGATTACGCTTGCTTCTCTTACTTAAACTTTCAAAAATCTATCAAAAAGCAGTGCGTTATGAGTGTGATCTTTGAAATGATTTTAGTAAACATTATCGCTACATTTTAACCTTTGCGATATTGCATTGTAAATACAAATGATTTGACCTACAAATTATCATTAATGACTCATTCATACATGTCCTCATTCATGACTAACCAAACCAACACCACTGGTGCAGGAAAGTCCACTAAAAACATTGCATATCGACGATACTACACTTGAAGTTCGCCACTCATCAAAACATTAGCTCCATCGTCATAAACAAACGACAGCTCAATCACACTAAGAGATACCTACGACTAACTTCGCGTTAAACATAAACTGTTTATTTTCGATCGCTCCTCGTCTATCTGAAATTAATGTATTCAACGATAAACAGCGAGCAATAGGTCACAGATAAGGCGAGTTACGCGGGGAGGTGGATTCATTCATTAATCTTAAGTTTATCTCTGTAGATAGAGATACTAGCCGTGGGCTGACCTGCAAAGGGAGTCACATACCTAGGAGTTCTGTTATTTGGTCCGGTTCGCGCTAAGGCCCCAGGTAGAAGTATTCTCAAACCACGCGTTAAATAGTTTTTTAGATTTTTCCATTACATTGGACTATTACTTAATAACAACTGTTATTAAATCGATATTCTTGTATCTATAATACTGGTACAAAAAAATATGTGCTAGACATGTTATCAAATAAAATAAATTAACAAATTACGTATGTATGTGAGGCTGAAATTGTTTCTTAACATTACATTCAATTCAATTCAATTAATTTGCATTAAACACGGTATATACAATATCTTATAAAATACATAAGTTCACATATTTAACAAAAAATTATAGCATGCAAATGTTCAACATAAGTCACAATTTTCCATCCAAAAAATCTTTTATGTCATAAAAGATATATTTGTTTAGAAAGGTCAACAATGTTTTTTTGTAGCTGTTTGTATTAAGAACCTTTATGTCGTTTGGGATCTTATTATGAATCTTAACGCACATAGCGAGTCAGTTAGTCAGTTATAGAAAACCATAGGAATGGAAGGAACCATAGGACGGAACCAAGATTCAGGATTCCATGTCAGGTTACATTGAAGTGATTGCGTTACAGTCTGACCTTTGCAATATTGCAACCCTTAAGACAGGCACTAGACAAAGTGGATCATGAATGGTACTAATGGACGAATAAAGTGGATGGATAATGGTAGATACTAATGTATCGTAACATTACATGCTTGACGAGTAGTATCTGTACTCTGACGCACTTACTCATAAATGTAAATAAAGTGTGAAGTGTTTTTATTTTTATGCCTAAGCGGATTTATTGGAATAAGGTTATCGGTCGTTCAGTAAATGATTAAAAAGAAACAAAACGATAGACTACAAAAATAATAATGTTGATTCGATACTTTGTGGAATTTGATTGAAGATTCAATTTAAATGCAATTTTACGATTACTTACATCAAACGATAAAATCAAGTACTTGACATTTATTGTCAAGTTAACGAGATGACATTAAAAGATAAGATAAACAAAATAATAAATGATTATGAATGACAAACAAATTGATGAACTGAAACGCCGAAATACCTTTTAGTTGTAATTGACAGAAAAGTGTAGAAAATATACAGTCATTTTAAATGAACGTGGACATACTCGTTCTTTATTGATTTGTATTTAAAGCACACGCGATGAATAAAGTCATTTTTTTATCGAACATTTTAATTACTAAGGACTTGATAGATCTTTTTGTAGAAGTTTTTTCCTTTCCATTTTTAATGTGATGACTAATGAATGCATTTCTCACTTAACATTGGCAGAAATCAAGCGAAGCTAGAATGCCATAAAAACAAAAAAGATAGATTCATTCATAGGAACTTTCGCATCTTGGTGCGAAGGAATAATATCATTAGAGCCAATAGGCAATAAACATGGGAGACGCGACTTTGTCACGACCCCTGGCTTGGCTCAGTGGAATGGACGAGCTATTGTGATGTCAGACGCACGCGAGCCAGGCTGAGATAAATCTTTAGCGGGTTAGGGCAACGTCTAGGGTTACCCCACCGGCCGGGTTACCATAGGCCGATTCATGAGGGTGCGTCCGGATCATTGTTACCAGGCTACACGATTATTACAAGGTAAGGCAAGGTAATTTGAATTAAAACACAGTCTACGGCAATAATTTACTACAGTGTAATTTTATGCGGTATTTTGAACTTCTAATTACACTAATCCGGATTACGAGCCCATACAACACTCGTACTGACTAAAGATCTCTGTGATCTTAAGGATTAAGGCACTGTTTAGGGTTAATTAATACTATACTGGTCAGATTGATGAGGTGTCTGTCAATTACCAGAGTTCCTAAATCCTGTATAGTTCAATCAAGCATACGATGAGCTCCGAAGCGGCATGAAACGACGGCTTCGGAAGCAATATGAACTCGCCGATTGTATCCGTACAATAAAAAATAAGCGGGTCTAAATGCATTTTTACGTCGTTGGGGTGTGGAACCTACATTCATTTTATTCGAATTAGCCACTATTCTAAAGTTATTAAGATAGCTATTATAACGTCAGCGGCACGCGAACAAGGCAAGTCACAAATGGGTTCGGCTTAGATCACAGCCGCTACTTAAGTAAGTAAGTAAATATGTTATACTTGCTACATGGCTGGGAGGTTTCCCTACCGCTTGAAGACGGTTTTTCCTAACATATCTATACTATTTATAAAAAAATTAAATCTACCGACAGCGGCAACGCTTATAGGTTATGCGAAAACTCGAACTAAAACATGACGATTTTTTTCCTGACATGTCTATACTATTTACAAAGAGATACATTCTACAGACAGCGGCAACGCTTATGGATCTCGTCATCCGAAAACACGAAACGTTTGAGCGATGGAATCGACACCTAGCGCATAAAAAGGAACTAATATCTCGAAGCGGAGTAAGGGCGGGCCACTAGTAACTTATGAAGTCCTAACCAGAAAATATAATAGTAACAGATGAGAGTAGCAACCCTAATACAATCATAAGTTCCCCTAAGGGACATACGTGCTTTATGCACAATTTTGTAACGAAGGGGAAAGGAATCTTTGTAGTCTAATTGTTTGAGAGGTTTTCTTTATTTAAATTCTTCATTTTATGCCATTTTTATCTTCAGCCTGGGATTATTTGACAAAGGCCATCTTACGCAAATGGTCACACCTGTCTTGAAGGCTCCTATACTACTTTAGCGTAGATACGGCCTTCACTCCAGAAGCGACGACCGTTTGGGGTGCCGGAGCCTAAAGCTTGCAAATCCGTTGATTTTCGTCTCATGCTAATCATCTCCGTCTGTATTCTGCCCATCCTCACCTATGGTGCTCAGAGATGGTCACTAACTGAAAGCCAGAAGTCCATGCTCAAGATTGCCCAAAGAGCTATGGAGCGGAGCATCCTAGGTATCCGCTCACAAACCGGCATTATGGACGTAGGTGAAAACCCCGCAAAGCTGAAATGGAACTGGACTAACCACACTGTGAGAATGCACCCGGAGAGATGGACCCATGTTGTCACGAAATGGCAGCTTGTAGATGGCCGTCGCCCAAGAGGTAGGCCGAAAAAGAGATGGCGTGATGACCTGGACCAATACTCCCGTAACTGGCAAACGCTTGCAATGGATAGGAAGCAGTGGATGCTATTAGACCTATGCCCAGCAATGGGACTGTTTGAGTTAAAAAACAGTCATCTCCGATCAAGCCTAATTATCCAATAACCATCTGATAACATTAATAAACCACATAATTCGTTTTAAAAACAAACAAAGGCTGCATCGACTTCCATCTTTAATCTTAATGATCGGCCATTTTTCTCATGCAACTCTTTTGCCCTTAGTACCGTGCGCACGCGTCGACCCGCGCACGATTTTAGGTCAAGGCAGCTGGCGGGACCGAGAGATTATTACAAATTGCACTTTGCTGCATTTACCGCACGAGACCCACTAGCTCTAAGATGCCTCTGCATTTACGATTTATGCTATGTTTAAACCATGAAAATGATTATAATATTTCTGCTAAGTTTACCGTTAAACTACGGTCCTTCGAGGGTCACTCGGTGATTCGTCATCTGCTAAATGTCATTTATCATTTTCATTATTAGGAATTAATTTTATCAAAGATATCACTAGTATCATAATCTATCACTAATCTAACCCGTACATAATATAATTAATCATCATCACCCAAGCGTGTCGATCCCGTTTGCATTCAAAACGTTTCGCCCAATGTAGGCTTGGACCTAAGATCCAGGTATTGGGAAGCCGGGAAATTACAAGAAGCGACTGCCGACTGACCTCACAACCCTTCAAGTAGGTAGTCAAGTCAAGTATCAGCCTATATACTGTCCCACTGCAGGGCAAAGTCCTCTAACATAAAAATTAAGATATCGCTACTATGATGGGATTAGGCTTAATCTTGCCTAATGCGAATTGGTGATCTCAAACCCTAGCAATGTTCGAAAAATTCGAAACATACTTTTTGCTCGACCCGCGAGTCGAACCCCGAGATCAAGGCCCGGTTCTTAAACCACTAGACCAAAAGGGCTGGGAAAATGTTCCATAGCCATATGCATGGACCATGATTCAGTATTCGGGATGTCGGTTAATTACAATGAAGCGACTGCCGTCTGTCGGTGAAGCAGAAAGCTCCTCGAGTGGAGGCGTATAGGATGTCGAAGCCGTGGCACTTTTGCCGAGTGCCCAACAATCATAGGACAACACATAGACTTAGGATGCCGCATAATTCTATGGGGCGACAATTATGCTTGACAATTGTACTCGTGGTGAAATCATGAAACTTGAAAAAGCGCGCTTGAAACGGAATGTGCTATTTTCCGAAAAAACATCTCATGAGTGTAGAAAGAGATCCAACCAGCCCTGACGTAACTTTAATGCATCTCTAAACGGGTAGCAGTCTGGTTAGGGCGCAGTGAGGTTTTCGACTAGCTTCCACTCGTGCTGTCGATTGATAACTTTATGAATCGGATCAGATCCGAATCAGAATTTATAATCGATAAGCAATACAGGTAGAAAACCAAACACTTACATAACAAAGATCTTATACTAGGTATCCTTTGAACTGAAATACCTCTAACACTATTCAGACCTAACTAAACGAAGCATCGATGTCAAGGTCAAAAATTTAACTAAAATAAATAAAGCAATTCCCGTGATATAGTGTGCTAAACCTTTGCCAAAACCGTGTAACGTATACACAAATCGATTATGATAAATTCATTGTTTACCGGTATCCTAGAAATGTATTCAGGTATCCATTTGTCTTTGGGGATTACGCACGCATTGTAGGAATTCAAAGAACTTTTAATAGAACTGATGGTATCTAGCAACGATGGTATTTACTTTTTCGACCGTGGGAGAGCCACGCTTCGGCATGAATAGGCCGACTCGACCGGAGTGATACCAGGGCCCCACAGAAAACAGGCGCGAAGCAGTACTGTGCTGTGTTTCGCTGCGTGAGTGAGGGTACTGGAGGCCCAATCAAAAGGTTTGCATCGCACTTGTGACTCCATTGGTGTCGCGAGTGTCTATGGGCGGGGGCAATCGCTTACCATCAGGGGATCCGTCTGCTCGTGTGCCACCTATCACATTAAAAAATATATTCGAAAAGCAATTGTCTTCTAACTCCGTGCCGTGTGTAGAAGCTTGGTGTTCGCTCGAATACAGAGCGCGTGCACTAGTGTTTGCGCACATCAATTCCTGTGTACTTTACAAATCGTTGAAATTAGCCACCGCAATCGAAATCTCGGCTAGAGGATTACTAAGATGACTTAGTAATCCTCTAGCAGAGATGTCAGGGTCACTAGTCTATTAATGTATGAACATTAATAGACTAGTGACCCTGACATCACTTTGTATTGGGACCCAATTTCGCAATTAGCTTCAAATTTGACCGATAGATGGCACTGGGCGTCGATTACATCGCGAAAGTGTTTTGTCTTTTTGGGTGACACATAAATAAGCCTTCTCGATTCCCATACAATTTAGTTCTATGTTTATGTAGTAGTAGTAGTAGTATCAGCCTTATATACTGGCCCACTGCAGGGCAAAGGCCTCCATCATAGAAATCAAGTCATCGCTACTATGATGGTTGGCTTAATCACCACGCTTGCCAAATGCGGATTGGTGATCACAAATCCGAGCTATCTTCGAAAAATTCGAAACATACTTTTCGCTCGACCCGGGAATCGAACCCAGTACCCCGAGATTACGGTGCGGTACTTAAACCACTAGACCAACAGGGCGTTCTATCTATCTTTATAAATAGTATAAAATAAAAATAGAATAGAATAGATGATAAATCTGGAAATATTATGGTTCTGAGTAGGCAATAGTCGATATTGGACCATTTGACATTAAGTGTATCGTTCATTATGTAACTATTCATAAAGCTTTGATCTCCGATTCTCGTAAATCCTAACAAGGTACAGTCGGCCGCATACACAAGGCAATTTTTCCCACAATAGGTTGCTAAAGAAGAAAGCTATATTTTATAGCTTCATGAGAATTCATTAATAAGGATAGCTTAGATATCAGGCCATGGAAATAGGGAATTAAAATACTTCCTAACCCGGTTTTCTACAACCTACTTCTAAAAAGGAGGAGTACTTAATACGACTCGTATCTTATGCCACTATCAGGTTCTAGTAACAGAGGACATCCCTAAATTCTAACGACATATCAGAGACTTTACCATGAGTTTGAAATACTATCCTCGCTATCCAAAACTATTGCTTGGCTCTTTCACATGCACCACAATGAAAGGGACAAAGCGATAGTTTTCGCAGGCGAGAACAGTTTTTCAAACTCATTGTAAGGGTACAGATCTTGAATCTAAGTTATGATAAGTTAAGTAATCTTTAAGATAAGTTATGAGAAAAAGTTGGAAGCAAAATCGACTAAGTCAGTTCGATAAACTGAAATGACAATTTATACCGCTTATAGTTTATTCTTTAGGTACATCTAGTCAGTGAACCCAAAAGGGCATCAATAAATCGTCCATAACAGGCGCAGTGCCACAAGTGGCTCATTTACTAGACCTACCTCACTTAATTGACTGATGATCTCACCGCAAAATCAATCTACCGAAAGCCTAGCAGAAAGTGAACTCGCGACCTTTTGGCCTTTATTTCCCACGATCTTGTGGCGGCCATATTTATTTTTACTGTTAAAGGACGACCAGTGAAGGTTATAAGTTATGCATCCGAGAAAATCAAACGCATCTTAATCGCAATCATGCAAAACTTACACCAATAGCCTTGATTAATTTAAACATAACCATGTTGGCCAACTATTTTTTTTAACAGAACTAGATGGCGCTAGGTGTACATTACTTCGCACAGTCATTTCGTTTTTCTGAAATTATAAGAAGCTGGAGTTATTTCTTACCCATTAATAGACAGTCGTCGACCGCCGCAGAGAGCGGACCTCCGAACAAATAATATCGTCGAGGAAAACTCAAGCGCTCGGGCCTTTCTACAGATCCAGCTCGAAGACAACAGAGTAGCCACCTGAATCCACCGGCTCCGAGGAACCACGTGGTTCGACCCTGGGTGTGGTCTCCGGTCTGCCACCAGCGGCTAGCCCCGGGGACCTAACGCAGGGCGAACTACGTGCCTCGCAGTACGGACCAGGCCGCGCTTACGGGAGACGCTAAAAATGCCTCCACCACCACCACCAGCTGCAGTCCCGCCCAGCAGGCGGGCAACGCGCCCACAGCCACCCATACGCCGGCGCGTTTTCGAGCGCTCCAGAGGCGCAGCCCAGGCCGCTCTCAGCCGCATTCTTGCTGCTGACCAGGCCCGGCTTGCGCCCCTGCAGCCGTCGACATCCCGGGCGGCGATATCGCCCGCAACCTCGCTCCCCGACCTGGGAGGCGAGGAGTTCTTCTCGGGCAGCCCCCTGCCCGAGACACCGATTCCATCACCGACACCAACACCTGCCGCTGAACGGTCGATGCCGCCAATCGGCATCCCGCTTACCACCACGCCGCAACCGCAACCACAGCGAGCCAAGGCGCCCCGCCTTGTGGCTCCCGCTGCAACGGCTACCATCCGGCCGGAGCGGTTCCTCTCTCCACCGCAGGCGCAAGCGAAGCGCGCCCTGCCACACTCAACGCCGTCACCCAGGCCCCTGCCGCCGTCCCCAATGGACACAGGGGTCTCATTTGCTGCCGTAGCAGCCAGCCCGCTTCCGGCCCCACGGACCACGACCCCGCCTGCTGCCTCAACCAGCGCGAAGGCGACTGCGCCCTCGCCGACACCACGGACAACCAGGTACCCCCCACTTATCGTAGAAGTGCTACCCGACTGGCCTACGCATTTCAAGAAGCTGCGGGGACTGCTGGGTCACGCGCCCAACGGACGCGCCTTCGGCAAAGGCGTACGCTTCATGCCGAAGAGCGGGGACGAGTATCGCGTGATCCAGCGATACCTCACACAACTGGAGAAGGAGACCAGGATATCCTGGTTCTCCTACTCCCTCCCAGCCGAACGCAGTGCCAAAGTGGCAATACGAGGTCTGCCGGCCAACACAGAGCCGGCGGACATCGAAGCAGACCTCCGCACAATAGGCTTCGAGCCGGAATATGTGCGACCAATACGGGCACGCCAGGGCAGATCTGGCTGCCTTTACTATGCCCAGCTCCAGCGCACGCCGAACCTTACCCCGGCAATATTTGAGGTCACAGAGCTCCTCAATATGCCGGGAGTAAAAATTGAGGCCTGGCGCGGAAAACGCGGCCCAGCGCAGTGCCACCGCTGCCAGCAGTTCCGGCACTCCTCGCACAACTGCCACAGACCTCTGGCCTGTGTCCGTTGTGGCGAGGAACACCTTGCCCGGGACTGCCAACGCCCAATAGAAGCTCCACCCACCTGTGCAAACTGCGGCGGTGCCCACACCGCTAACAGCGTCGCCTGCCCGGTATTCCGGAAGGAAACCCGGAACAAGCAGGCCGGCACTGTGGCGCGCTCCACAACCGCCGCAACAGCAGCCACCACAACAACACGCCATCGCGAAGCGGACGCTCCGGCCTCGCTGATGGCTGCAGCCAATCCCCCGCCACCCGTCGAGCCTCACGCTCCGGAGGGCCAGCCTCCCAGGAAGAAGACCAAGAAAAGAAGATCCCGGCGAAAGAAGCCCAAAACTACTGCTCTTCCGCCACCACAACAACAACCACCACCGACAACCACTGCTCAATCCAGTGTCCCGTCCGCGGGGCCCGTGGTCGCTGCTCCCTCCGGGGGACAAAGGCGAAGCGGGCAACACCGTACCCGGCGTCGTCCGAGCCGTCACAGGCCCGGAGAGTCGGGGTGGACGCGGTAATCACTAAGGCCATAGGCGCTCTAAGCGAGGTGCTAATGGCCATTCAGGAGGGACGGGACCCAGTCCCCGTCATCCTGCAATGCGTATCTGATTTATGCCACTATGGGGAGTAATCAGATGCGCATTGCCTACTGGAACGCCGACGGGCTGTCCCCCATGAAGGCCCGGCTCCTGAGGACGCTTCTCGCAGATCGTAAGGTCGATATCGGCTTGATCTGCGAGACGCACCTCAGGAGCCACACCAAACTTAGAGTCCCCGGCTTTTCTGCGTACCGGGCCGACCACGTCTCTCCAATGGGCAATGCCTACCGCGGGCTGTTGGTGCTCGTGCGGAGAGGAGTCATCCACCAACCACTCCCAGTCCCATCGCTACAGACCTCCCACGCCCTAGGCGTGGAGATCTGTATCAATGGAAACCCCATCCGTGTGTTTGCATATTACAGACCGCCCGGCGGCCGCCTCGCCGTGTCCGATATCCATGCGTTGCTGGATGCGGACACGCCGACGGTGATCGCGGGTGACTTTAATTGCAAACACACAGCATGGAACTCCAGCCGCACCTGCCCGGAAGGTAGACGGCTGTTCGACGACGCCGAAAGAAACGGATACGAAGTACTGGGCCCAGAGGTGCCCACTTACTATCCCCACAGGATTACCCATCTCCCGGACGTCATCGACCTAGCTGCTCACCGCGGACTCCCAGCCGCCCCGTCGATTGACGTCCTAGACGACCACTTGCGGTCAGACCACCAACCGGTGCTTCTCACAATTAACGCAAGCCTGATACAACTACCTCCACCGAAGCCTCGCTACCGCCAGGACTGGCGAAAATTCGCTAATGTCCTGAACGAGACCTGCCGACGCAACCCGAACGTGGACAGCCACTCTGAAATTGACGCCCTTGCCGAGGACCTCAGCGCTGTGATCACAACAGCGCTTCGAGAGTCCCGGCTTGACGCAGCTGCACCACCACAGCGCCAGCCAACCCCGCCGCACATCTCCTCTCTTATACAAGAGAAGAGACGGTTGCGGCGGAGCTGGCAACGCACCCGCTGCCCCACCATCAAGTCGCGGCTCAACTCACTGGCAGCCAGGATCTCGGAAGAGCTGGAAACAGCCGCAACCGAGTCCTGGCTGTCCACCATTGAGAGAACGGGCGACGACTGGACAGGCATTCATCGCCTCTGTCGCCAAGTCACTAGAAAGCCGCCCCCAATCCGACCGCTCCGCGCCGACGACGGAACCCCCCGTTATCGGCCGGAGGACCGCGCCGAAATCTTCGCGTCCCATTTAGAAACCCAGTTTCGGCCTAACCCTCCAACAGATGACCTCGGACACTCTCAAGAAAACCGCGTCCTGAGTTTTCTCAGGGCGTACTTCGAGCAGCCTATAGAGACATCAGAAGACCCAGTGTTTTTCTCCCCGGGTCAGGTTCAGCGGATGATCCGGCGGACCAAGCTGCGGAAAGCACCCGGCCCGGACGGAATTGCCAATGAAGCGCTGCGCCACCTACCGCCGCGAGCAATCGTGGCGGTGGCGCAGCTCTTCAATGGTATTCTCCGTACCGGCCATTTTCCCGCAGCTTGGAAACTCGGCCGGGTCATCATGCTGCCCAAGCCGGGGAAAAATATACTGCTGCCAGCCAGTTATAGGCCGATCACACTGCTGCCGACACTGTCAAAAGTGTTCGAACGTCTGTTATTGCCGCACCTAGAACCCCACATTACGCCAAGAGAGGAACAGTTCGGCTTCCGAGCCGAACATTCCACTACGCTCCAGCTCGCCCGTGTCGTGCACCAGCTGACCGCCGCCCTTAACAAGAAGGAGCGGGCCGTCGCTGTGATGCTCGACATGGAAAAAGCGTTCGACCGAGTCTGGCACCCCGGGCTCATATATAAGATGGCCACTTCAACGGCTCCGCGACGGGTGGTGATGGTTATCGCCACCTTTCTAGCCCACCGTCGCTTCCATGTAGCTGTCGAGGACGCTATATCTTCCGAACGACCAATTGAGGCCGGCGTGCCACAGGGAAGCTGTCTGTCCCCAATCTGCTACAGCAGGTATACAGACGACATCCCTGTGGCAGGCGGGGCCACACTGGCGCTTTACGCCGATGACGCCGCATTTATAACAACGTCCCTCAACGCCGCCCATGCAGCCCGCAAAATGCAGCGCGCCCTCGACGCCCTCCCCAAATGGTTGGAGGAGTGGAGGCTTTCGGTCAATGTGGGAAAAACCCAGGCGATTGCCGTCGGCGGTAATGAGATGGCTCCGGCCCCCATTACCATGTTCGGTAACAATATCGCCTGGGCCTCCTCGGTGAAATACCTAGGAGTCACCATCGATCGAAAGCTATCAATGGCCCCTCACGTCGGAAAAGTCGTGACGCAAGTGCGATCCGCTCGAGCTCTCCTGCGCCCCTTACTGTCGTCGCGTTTGCCACTCAGAGCGAAGTTGGGCATCTACAAAACGTATATCCGGTCAAGGCTTACATATGCCGCTCCGGCATGGTACGCCTTGGTCTCGGAGGCGCAGCGTAGGCGACTGCGAGCACAGCAGTCGCTTACGTTGCGAACGATTGTGGATGCCCCACGCTTTGTTAAGAACGCGACGATAGCCAGGGATTTGCAGATTGAGAGCCTCGAGTCCTTCATCTGCCGCCTTAGTGCCAAGATGTTTTCCCGCGCTGGGGGGTCCTCCTTCCGCCATTTGCGCGATCTGGCGCCTTATCATCGGCGCCCGCCGGACGACCGCGGCCCATCTGAGAAGCCCTACCCGCGGGACTTGACTCCCGCGGAATATCAAGACCATCAAGACGCTGCGGACTCTGGCTGATGGACGCTGCCAGGAGTACCCCTGACAGCTGACCTCGCCGAGCCGCAACAGCCCGACAATGAAGACCAAGCCCCCGCTGGCTCGAGACCGCTCAGCGGACGTCCTCTCCCTCGCGGGATGGGATTACGCCGCTGGGGTCTGGACTCGCTAGCGGGGTGAAGCCCCCCCCGGACCAGACACCCCGGACAGACACCCAAGCCCCCGCTGGCTCGAGACCGCCCAGCGGACGTCCTCTCCCTCGCGGGATGGGATTACGCCGCTGGGGTCTGGACTCGCCAGCGGGGTGAAGCCCCCCCTGGACCAAGGCCTAGAAGGCCACCCTAAGGACCCGCCTGTATTCACAGGCGGCGAAATGACACCGCTGAAGTGGCAATCTGCCAGAACAGCTTTCCCCCGACTCCCTGCGGGAGTCGTGAGAAACCCCTCTACCCATTAATATCGGGCTCGAAGGATCAAAATTGTTATTTTTTGTAATGCATAGTATGTTGCAATTAGCCATACCGTGCATGATTAATTGTGATGAAACATTGGTTGATCGTACTTTGAGAAATAATAGGTCTATAGATATGATAATGCCGATGCGATTTTCTAAGAAGTTGTATTTTTCAAACTTACTTTTTTAAAAATTAAAGTAACTATTAATCGTACTACTCCATAATTAACTGTGCTTTAATGGACAACATTTAGGAACGTGCGGGATAATTTTTCAGAAAAATTTTTTTTTTAATTTAAATATAATGTAAAATCGTCAATTCTACCATGTAAAAAGAGGTTAATTGTCAAGATTTTTGGGTTGCTACACATATACAATAATCTGATCTCTATTGAATATAAACCTTAAAATATAGCTTTAAATCAAAATAAAATTATAATATGGTGACTTTTTGCTTATTAGAGGAGTTATAGATCTTATGGTGTCCATTATTGTCCTATTATCAGGAAGTGCTAGAACCTACTTAATATCCTCCAAGCGATCACAACTACGGCGGTCAATCTTAACGATCAAACACGTACGCAGGATATATAATAGTGCTCAAGTGTGTGCGCAAACACAAAAGCACTCTCTATCCCCTTACCTTCATATTCCGATGGGACACTTGCGTGAAACGACCAGAGAGAGATTGGACGCAGAACCAACGGCTTAACGTGCTTTCCGAGCCACGTGGGCACAAGACCGCCAACTTCCAGACTCCGGGCTGACACTAAGAATTTTCTAACGAATCTTAGGTACAAAATTTTTGGCCCGACCAGGGGGTCGAACGCGGGACCTCCTGACCCACTAACCACTGCGCCACCGACTGGCAGTCTTATGAATGGACAACATTTCATATTTTTAACATGTCCATATTGTTTTTTTACATGAAAATAGACATAAAATGAACGGACCCATATTTTTTCTTTTTTCAAAATTTGTCCATTTTCATGCATAAAATAATTATTAAAATTCTTTATATTCTAAATAGACGTAAGCGCCAAATGACGTCATCGGACGGCTGAATACAGCGATATTCCTTTGCTTATCATTGTTTTAATAAAAAAAAGGTACTACTGTCAAAGGTAAATAATACTAGTGTCAACATTGTCAACGTCATTCATACATTCAATGTTGACAAGTTGTCTTTTTTTTTGACAGTTGCATGTCATGGGTTTGGCATTTCGTAAATTTAAAACTATAATGTGCTAAGCAAAGAAATATTTTACATTCTGCCGCCCGATGACGTCATCTTACGTTTTTTAGTTTTTAATTTTTTTTACAGTAAATAAGCAATATAAAAAATTAATAAATATATATTCGCGCAGCGGAAAAGTAAATAAAGAAATGGTATTTTTTGTTTCATAGCTTAGCAATTTTGAAATGTTGTCCATTATACCTCGTAACGTAACGCAACCTAAAGTTATTTTGACTTTTTCGTTAATATTTTTTTTAAATTGACAAAAATATTCCTTTATACGGACTGCCTCCATGTTGTACCTATGTACAGACAGCCACACGTCATATAACCACAATCTGTCAAACTTCCTCAGTTGACATTGAACCAAACGTGTTTGACAAGGTGAGAATCGAATAAAGAATTGCTTACCATCAGGTGATCTGTCTGCTCGTCTACCACCTATCACATAAAAAAAAAAGAAATTTGACATTTGTGTATAATTTGATTCGTGTGGCAATAGTACAAAGATGGTACAGACCGACCAAGATCAGAAGGCACTTCAGTGACATTGGCAGGGGGCGTTGTAAAACGTTTTTTACATGCAAAAATGCCAAAAGATCATTAGTTCCGACTTCTGCCACGTGCCAAATAGCCGTGATCGGATTGTAGGTTACTAGAGTCTGTCAATGTGTGGTTGTCAAATAGTTGTCAAACATAAGATAACTTAAAGTCAAAGTATTTAATTGCATAAAATAGGTACACAAAAGATGTTATTACAAATAATGTTCACTATTATATACTATAAACTGAAACAATCTTAAAGGCTATAAAAACAATTACATATTAATTCCACTGTTGATTCTGATATCCGTAACACAGGTGCTTGAGCTATCTATATCGGAGTCGGATCAATGTATTTGATGTTGTGAAATATTATATTATAATAACCATTTGCATTGGTGTAGTTTCTTAGTCATTACATTAATGGGTCCGAATTTGAATTTATTTGGAATTCTATTGTATATTTTGATAAAGAAATAAAAACGTCCCTACCGATACCTTCGCCATATTTTAGATCAGTACCCTTACCACGAGTTTGAAAAACTGTTCTCGCTATCGAAAATTATCGTTTTGTCCCTTTCATTGTGGTGCATGTGAAAGAGACAGAGCAATCGCTTTGGATAGCGAGGATAGTATTTCAAAGTCATGGTAAAGTCTTACAACGCAGCATCCAACAGATCCTTCACGGCCGTTGATTCTACGCGACCTGCCGACACCATCACTCAAAAAACCATTAGGTACTCGTACCACCACCGTGCAAATGTACCAGGTCACAATCACGACCGGCCATTCCCATGCTTTTCAATTATAAACATTCCCACGGACAGTCGACTTCTGATTCAGCCATTATTACCTTACAATCATGTAAATATCGTATACTTCGCTTAGTTTCGCTATGCAGTTCTAGCGCAATTTTGCATGTTACTGGGATCTAGGGTCTTGAATTATGTTGGAATTGGTACGAACGAAACTTGGTAGGTTACAACGAAACGGAATTTACGATCGTTTTCTCTTCATCCCTTACATGCGTGGTGAGCGTCTCTTTTATTAATTGGTGCGACCTATTTTCGTTCGTTACGGTAAAGCTTGACTAGTAGAGAAGGTCTCTGTGCATTAAGTTCGCCTAATGTATCGTTTTGTGCAATAAAGTTTAAAAAAAATAGACATTCTAAGGAATGATTTGTTAAACTGTCAAATTGTATTGGTTGTGTTCTTTTTTTTTCCTTTTTTTTTGCTGCCCCTTGGCTGTTGTATTTATATAAAATACTTTCAGTGTATTTAAAATCTGTTATTGGCTGTAAGTAGTATATAAATTTTAAATAGTATAATTTAAGAGCTGTAGATTTTGAAAAAAAAAATAAGAATCTTCAACATTGAAACAGTTTGTAAATCATTAGAATTTCGAATTTGTTTAGATCTAGCAATTCAGACGTCACATTTTACGTTATATTTACCCAGTTATTTTCATTAAACTAAGGACGAGTTTAAGATCAATTAAGATTTTTCAGATTCAGGTAAATCAGTTAGTAAATTGACCAATTATATTTTGACATAAAATCAGAAGGTTAAGCAATAAAAAGTCTTCATAATATTAGGTTAGCTGTCCTCTTAATAATAATAATAACTTAAAATGAATTATAACCGTCCTACTTAAGGTTTGATGAATACAAATGCAGCATTATCCATTATTAACATTGCGAGTATATTCCTTGATCATAAAACTTCAGAATTCTGAAGCGCACTGTACAAATAAGGAAATAATATATTCCACGGTTGTTGAATAGAGTGAATCAATGCGTATTCACAACTCTTGCGCAACGGGCAATAAACTACGGCTAAGTTTAGGCTATTTCTCTAACAGAGCTGTGCGAAACAGCTAAGCAGGGGGCGAGGTTAAAGCTCATTAAATTATGTAACTGTTCCTGTCAATGAGAGAAATTTATCGGATCCAGTACGATGTGAATGCACTGCAGTAATTTTTAATGAAAACTACGTATTTTACCGTCTATCACGGTGAATGCTCTGAAGATCTATTCTCCCTCATCCCAACTGCCCTTTTCCGTGACAGAACTACACGCGCTGGACAACGCTGTCACCGCTTCAAAGTGGAAAACATTCCATCACGGACTAAAAACTTTTGCAATTCCTATTTCTGCCGCACCATCAAGAAATAGAACTCGTTGCCGGCGCATGTATTTCCCACTTCCTACAATATGGATTCCTTCAAACGAAGCGTCAATAAGCATCTCGCGGGCCAGTATGGCAGTCCCAACGGAGGTGATGCCTGATATCGCCTCCGTTGTAATTGCAATGTGAGCTCTTCTCTAGAGCCAATATATGTCACTATATAAAAAGTATGTCCTTGGCAGGGCCCCCCACAAGGTAGACCGACGATCTGGTGAAGGTCGCAGAAATCCCTTGGATGCGGGCGGCATAGGACCGAACTGTGTCGAGATTATTGGGGGAGGCCTATCTCCAGCCGTGGACGTTTATTGGCTGAAGTGATGACGTATTTGTATACTCTAACGTTGATGCACCACTGCATATCCCCATCTATATAGTTTTTTTTATCAAGCTGCACCTATTTATTTAGTCCACATGCTTTTTTGTGATGGCCGTCGAGCAGATGGATCGCCTTATGGTAAGCGATTGCCGCCGCCTATAGACACCCACGACACCAGTGGAGTCACAAATGCGACGCCAACCCTTTTTCTCCGGATTGGGCCTCCGGTATCCTCACTCGCGCCGCGAAATACAGCACAGTGCTGCTTCACGTCGGTTTTCTGTGAGGCCGTGGTATCACATCGGTCGAAGCCGAAGCTTGGTTCTCCCACATTTCTATACAAAAATCAAGAACAAACAAATATCTGATTATGTTACCGCGTTGTTTTTCTGATTCAAAATCATGAGTAACTAGCCTAAAAAGCAAAGAAAACTTAAGGCTCGTACAGCAATAGTCTTAAAACCCTGATATCATTATTTTCTGGATAATATTCAATTGAAAACATCTTTAAGGCAAGGGTGAACGAACAGGCATCGTCTAGGCGAACGCGTAACATCCTAGATTACTTTCCATCAGGTGAGATTGTGGTCAAGCGTTGGCCTATGGCACATAAACAAAAACCATCTTTACATAGAGCTAGGTACAGTCGAAGAACGAAAAGGTTCGTCAGTTTTCAAATTGATTCGTTTGATATGCTATGAGCACTTATTATTAAATTTCGTAAATTTGTCAGAGTAAAACCTGTTGCACAGAAAATTATGCATAACCGTTAGATCAGAAAGTTCAAATTTGCTTGTTGCAACATTGATTCTTTTGATGTAAAGAAAATCTAAAGAAGATTGGCAGATCTTTTAAAATTTAAAAAACGGTATGTTTTTTTATAACTAATTCTTGCCGTGCAGGCGAAAATTTACCCTAAGGTGATGAACCTTTTTATTCCCTGTACCGTATGTACAAACTATTTTTGGAGCAACCTTAGTCACATCAGGACACTCAAATATGACTACTTATGTAAGCTTTAAATTAACAACTGGCGATATTAATGGCTTCGAAACACAGCTTGTGGGTAATTAACGCGTTTTATGTGTACAGAAGTCGACATAAAATGATATGGTGGGTAATGAAAGTGACGTTGGAATAAATTTAGTCTTTTATTTTTTGCGTAAGTTTCGGAATCGAACATAGGTAGATACTTAAGTGACTTAAATTGGTAATTAACGTTCGAAGCATCTTGTTAATGATTTTACGTACATAATTTTGGCACTTATTCGGTTTGGTCATTCCAATGTTGAAACCGTAGTGTGAGTGTGATTTTTGCAAATCTGTTTTGCTAGATGACCATCCGTAACAAAATGGTAATATTTCAAACAAACCACTGCGCAATCGTACCATAATTATAAGTTGAAATTGTACTTAAAATGACTAAGTAAAACACAAAGGTAGGGAGGGACCCTCAACATCCTTCCGTGGGAACAAAGACAGCAGGTGATGTTTTGAACATGTGCCGACTGTCACGGAATGTGAACACCGAGGTGCTACACCGACTTAAGTAGGAGGGGGACCATCACTAAATCATTAAAAGAAGTGTGCTACTTTTTCCCATATAAATAAATAAGCGAATGGTAAATGACTCCTTACTTACCACCATATGGCTTAATGATTAGGTCCCTTCGAATACTCAAACGCTTTTAAACATCATGCTATATTGCTACGTCAAATTTATGAGGGAGATGATATCATGTTTGGACAACTCTTAAGTTAGAAAGCAGTTAGGTATACGGCTTTATATAAGTAAGTTTAATAAGTTCAAAAATTGCCATACGATTCTCAAGGTGTCCAATCAATTTCATAATTATAAAATTCATTGAGATTACCATTAAGTCAAAGACGCTAAATCTAGAAATTAAACGATTATTTCGTTATCCCAAATAAGCTTAAAAGTTAACAGCTCGTCCCTCGAGCGTCACTCGATATTTAAAAGTAACAATATTAGTGACTCAGACTCATTCACCAGTCGACTCATAGAACACAAAAATATACGATCTTATCCGAAACTTCCGTTGTTGAATCACAGGCGGCTAAAATTGATGTATTTCGGTGTGTCTGATGTGTTATGCAAGTAAATGAAAAAGTTTTCGATGCAATTTATCTTTAACTGAGGTAATTACAGAGCTTTATCATCAAACCGACAATGAATTATGTATTTTTATGGTGATATTAATATGATTTAAATTGCATGTTTGTTTTATCATGTCTTGGTTTTTTATCATTTGTCTTTTGACGTTTACCAAGGTGAGTGTAAATCATATGGGCTTTTTAAACACAGTTATCAATGCCACTAAAGTCATATATTTTAAATGGAAACTGGTGACTGATGAAGTAAAAATTACTTAAAAAGGATGTGTAATAAAATATTGCCAGATACTTTGTAATATATAAAATGATAAACTAATTTAGTTTGTTTACTTTAATGTCTTATATATGAATTTTAAAAAACTTAAATATGTATATTGTTGGCTGGCTTGAAATTAAGATAAAAGAAACTAAACTGAAAATATGTACATTGATTATAATAATATCGATGAATAAGAAAAAGTTTCTATGAGTGGCATACCTTAGCATAGTAGCGTGAGCAAGCAAATTTCGTGAAATACTTAAATGTTTTTTCACGTAGTTTAGCAAATGGAAGATCTAAAAGCGAGTTGATTATCATTTTATTATTTTTTCTCTTTCTGATATTAATCTCATAATAATATGTGTATGTGTGTAGTCTATTATTTATTTTATTTGAGCATAACGTATTTATAAATTATAATATTGTATTTTATTTATGTACATATTATGTCTTTTTATTTTCATTTTGTTTCTGTTTGTTCAATAATGCACCACCTACCCCTCCTTTGCTATTAAATGTATTTTAACCAGAAGGTTGTCTGGTAGAAATCGCTTTCAGCGATAAGACCGTCGAAATTGTATACAAAATTTTTGTAATGCCTAGTAGTTAAGTTGTGTATTTTGTGCAATAAAGTACATCTATCTATCAATCTATCTATTTTGTCAGAAAGTGACAAGCAGGAACTGAAGTCACAGTTCTCACCATATTGTTACAAAGCGTCATCCATCACTATCCCGAGTAACGGAACGCTGACATTTGCGACAACTGCAGTGGGGTGGCCGGCGGAGTGTATCCCCGGTGCAGGGGCTTTGCACCAAGCAGACAGTTTTCGTAAAATATTGTTTCACTGTCTTATTATTGTGCATTGCGCAAACAAAGTATATTTTTCTCTTTAGGAACAAAAAAAATAATCATTTTTATCAACCTTTTCGATGTCAAATTATTGAAAAGGGTTGTCAAAAATTATAACTAATAAATTTGATTTATGCGACCAGCATCTCTTCTTTTTTATGTGTTAGGTACCTAGACGGCAGACGAGCAGACGGATCAATTGATGGTAAGCGATTGCCGCCGCCCATGGACACCCGCGACACTGGTGGAGTCACAAGTGCGCTGCTAACATTTGATCCCCCTTTTCCCATTGGGCCTGCGGTACCCTCACTCACGCAGCGAAACACAGCACAGTGCTGGTTCACGCTGGTTTTCTGTGAGACCGTGGTATCACTCCGGTCAAGCCAGCCCATTCATGCTCTCCCGCGGTTCGCAATGTTGGTATTATTACAATATGAGGTGGTGGCGTTATGTGGCGGGTCATTACATTCCCTCTAATATGGTTGAGTGAAATGATGGCTGACACATACGTCATACTTGTGAACAGGTGCCACCTTTGGGGACTGGTCCGCTTCGGTTTACCTCATATTTAGCTTTTAATTTGCTTTATTCTATTTTGTGTTGCATTAGACTGTATGACTTGGTATGAGGATAATAAACCATTGTAAAAAAGTTGGCGATTAAAAAGAGTAACTGGCGAGTTTCTTGCCGGATCTTCTCGACCAGAAACAACTTTCCGAGCCGGTGGTAGAATAACATTATGTTTATTTATTTCTTTAGTATATTTTATGTATCAACATATATATGTATTAACATGTAAATTATACATAAGTACTTATAAATAGTTTTAAGTCATTCAAATGTATGACGATTTGTAAGTGCTGTGTACAAGCCTATGCAAATAAAGAATTATTTGAATTGAATTGAATCCCAATTTTTAGAAATTGCATATAGTCGCAATGCCAATGGTTGTCTGTGAAATGAATAATGTACAAAATTAATAAATGGGAATGTGTGTGTCGGTTTGTTTGATTGTACCGTCTTTCACGGCAAAACAGAATGACAAATTGGCGTGAGCTTTTTTAAGTGGAGGGAGGTACTTAGAGATAGAGAGTGACATAGATATTTTTGTCTCTTTCTAACCCAAAAAGCAAGGATTAGCTAGTTTTCGCATAATCGCTAAATACAATATTACCATTTCATGTGCACTATTTTTTTCTTTCATATCCTACATCACACACACACAGGTTCTTGTCAATAAATTCGTAACACCTGTTTCCACATGTTTTTACACTATGTTATTATCATGTAGATAAGCGCACATACTCGCACAATGCAATGGCGTCTGTTCGATCGAAACATTTGGCTGGGCTTGTGTACGAGTACAACTCCCTTGAGGCGAACAGATGTATCGACATTTTTTGCGCCAGATGATCCACAAGTGATTGTTATTGTAGTCGAGGATCGAGGCTTTTGAGCGAACAAGTTGTATTTGAAATAGCGTAAATATTTCGTAACCTCTTTTGAAGCACCAATCTTTTAAGTAGGTATTTTAGAGAAATTATATTCTGTTTTTTAAATTTTCGCGTTGCA
This sequence comes from Marasmia exigua, assembly GCA_019059595.1. Taxonomy (NCBI): domain Eukaryota; kingdom Metazoa; phylum Arthropoda; class Insecta; order Lepidoptera; family Crambidae; genus Marasmia; species Marasmia exigua. The sequence goes on along the minus strand of CM032470.1, from coordinate 7,673,479 downwards.
TTATAACTATAATTAATCAAGACGGGAATTAAGACGATATTTATTATGTGATACAACACTGTGTACTCACATATTTTACTCGACGTTTCGGCTACGTTACAGCAGCCGTGGTCACGAGTGGACTCACCGCTCGTGACCACGGCTGCTGTAAAGTAAAATATGTGAGTACACAATGTTGTATCACATAATAAATATATATTCAGTATCATTTCAGTCAATAGACGGACACAGGCCTCCCCTTTAGATAAATACCATTTACCATCAGATCCGCATCAGGGCCGCAATAAAAAAAAAAACTTAACGAATAGAAATCAACATACCTGTACCACAACGTTGTACTCGTAACACTTCCAAGATCGTAATTAATACGGAGACTTACCTGAAACCAAACCAAAAAAAATTGGTTTTTTTTTTAACACATTTGAGGCAATTTCAAATTAAAAAATCTATCTTGAACAACCATTTAAAAGATTTTTTACTGTTTGTTATATTGTACTTTCAAAGATTCATAGAATAAGTATCTGCCCAAAAAACTTCTATTATAACTTTGTTGAAGCAATTTATCATACATAACCCTCCCAGTTTACGAAAGTCTATGATCCCTATTTGTTTTTTTATATATTTTTCTATAATAATCCTGTTTATCTCTGTCGCACAATAAGCTATTAACAAATACTGACATAAGGACAGGGTATCCTGACAAATGATCAGATATAATGTCGGGATTTATTTGACACTGCTATGATATGCTTGATGAATTGTTTGTTGGTGCTAAAATGTGAAAAATATTTATGAGTTTGCATAAAACTATAAAAAAGACAATGCTTGCTTTAATTCGAAAAAAAATATTTAAAGGATTGCTTCGAAGATTTTATTAATATCGGCAAAATAAAAAGGATTCGAAAAAATATAACATAATATCTGTATATTGTTAAAAAACTAATTAAAAAAGCGTGAGTGCTCTCGAAAAATATGAAGGGGTGGTTTTTAAAATAGTAAAATATACCATAAAAATGTTTTTTTTTTGGTGTCGAATACCAAAATTACCTCCACTTTTTATTTAAACAAAGCGTGTTCTATTGACAACGCAATATTGGTAGCACCACAATTTCTCTATTAATTTCGCCACCCATTGTCGGAGAGCGGCCCCCGTGACCCGCTGACAATTTTGTGCAATGCTTTGTTTAAAAAATGCGAGGAAAAACGGCACAATACAGATGCGGCCATTGTGCGGAGCTGCGGGGCGACTGTAAACGCCCTTTGGTCTAGGGTTGTTATTATCGGGTAATCATTCTCACGGGTTCGCAAATGATGGTACATTTCTTTTTTGTACTCGTATTTCAGAAATGAGTGACCCAATTTTTCTGTCATTTTTTTCTAGTATGTTTTAGGAAACAGCGGTAGCGAATGGGTTAACAACTTTTTCAAATGCCCAATTTTTTTTGACGTAAAGACAGTCGTTGGATTACGAGGATCTATTAATGTTCATCAATTGATATAGAACCATACGTATTTGACATTATGTTGAGAGTGGGTTGAATAAATTTGATAGATTTGGATAACCCGAAGTGTGAATGTCCATTGTCCGTACTACTGGTTCCCTACACCAAACCACCTTTCCATTCTGTAAAGATAACCAAAATGGAGAGTATTGAAAATACTTCGCAAATATTCTACGCTTAAAACCAACCAGATTAATTTTATACGCACTAATTCTCACGCACCGGACCTAAGGCCATCATACACGGTCGATAACGTAAATGTAGTATAGTAAACTATATTATAGGGTAAATCTGCGATAGTGTTGACATTTGGAATGGTTTATCGATAACTCGGACCTGCTATGCAAATAACTGGTATAAACTCATCGTGTGGCTGTAAAAACATGAGCCATCTGCAGAAGTCAAAGTCAAAGTCAAATAATTCTTTGTTTGCATAGGCTTGTACACAGCACTTACAAATCGTCATACATTTGAATGACTTAAAACTATTTATAAGTACTTATGTATAATTTACATGTTAAAACATATATATGTTGATACATAAAATATACTAAAGAAATAAATAAACATAATGCGATTCTACCACCGGCTCGGAAAGTTGTTTCTGGTCGAGAAGATCCGGCAAGAAACTAGCCAGTTACTCTTTTTAATCGTCAAACTTTCATGCAATGTTGTGGAAGATTGTTAAACCCAGGAAAATATAAATCAGAATGGACGTTTATTTTTATGTATAAGCAATGCTATTTGCGCGCGAGTATAACCCATAACTCTAAAATATATGTACCATTTTTTTCATGTGTTTAAGTTTTATAATGTATTTCAAAATAAAATACCACATTCCCTAATTAGCATGAGCTTTATTTTATTGCGCGAAAACGTCTCAATCCTACATGAAAACATCGATTACATACATCGATTAGCCCACGCGGACAAACGCTGCAAGTGGGAAACTAGTTTGCTCCAATTTTAAAATAAGTTAATATCGAACTCGGGTACTGTATCGATAGCACAACTATCGATAACCATCTGATGGTAACATCATCTCTATATCTGATGAACTTGTCAAACGCATGTAGTTTGTGCATTCTGCAACGATGTTGTGGCACGCGTGCGCCACGCGCCCCGTAGGGGAAGGGGTCCCTACCCTCTGTCTCACAGATTCATTATTTACGCGTATGGAGATTGGGCCATGTAATACCTAAATACATGTACGATGGACGCATGAGTCCCCAATCTTAGGGTGTTACCACATGACCGATAATCGGTGACCGATTTTTAGTAGGAGATAAATAGTGAGAAATAGTAATGAAAACACTTTGTAGGTCCGATAATCAGTCCGACAAAACGCCGGTAATGTGGGATCACCCTTATTATATTTTAAAACAGTATAAAGATCTAATGGCAAAACAGAACGTCCGAAGCACTTATATACCTAGGTACGGAAACCTAATGATTTTTGAAAACTGTCTCCTGCGCCCAACGCCCTGTTGGTCTAGTGGTTTAAGTACCGGGCCGTGATCTCGGGTCCTAGGATCAATTCCCGGACAAAAAGTATTTTTCGATTTTTGCGAACACTGCTCGGGTTTGTGATCACCAATCCACATTAGGCAAGCGTGGTGATTAAGCCTAATCGCATCATAGTAGTGATAACTTGATTTCTATGACGGAGGCCTTTGTCCTGCAGTGGGACTGTATATAGGCTGATATATTACTTTACTATGTTGAAAGGTTTAAATTTCTTATTTTTTTAAAGCTACTGTTCCATAGTTAATATTTTTATAGCAATCTTTTGCAATTTATTCTTAAGTAAATAACACACTTAAAAATTTCATCTCGTATTCAGGCGGGACTCGAACCCACACCTTCGACAATCCGGGTGGATTTTCTACCACACCTTCCACAATCCGGGTGGATGTTCGGGTGGATTGTGGAAGGTGTGGGTTCGAGTCCCGCCTGAATACGAGATGAATTTTTAAGTGTTTTATTTAATACTGTTCCATATTTGATGACTTTAATGTATGGTTACTTACTGGCTTTTAATCAGATTGCACTATTGACCAAATTAACCACATAGAAAAAATTATTCATAATTATCAATAGGTACCTACTAGTAGAACACCATTTGGATGGTGATAAAAAGTCAGTCAGTATAAAATTCTCTAATAAGAAGAAAATAGTATTTAACATTTGGTACTCATTTTAAAACAACTAAGAAACAAATGACTAATTCTTTATAAAACGATTCTCTCTCTGATGGGGTTTGTCCTAGTATTATGGTGTTAATAAAACACAATGAACTGTAAAAGTGTTTATTAAATTTGGCATACCTTTGGTCTTATGTAAATCGAAAACACGAAACGCAGGTGCGTAGTAAAGTACTACTAACGCCATCTATTATAGTTGTTCGGAACTAATTTTACTTAGAGGAGTGACGCGAACACTCTCATTTATAAGTAGGTGAGAACAGATTGACCGTTTACAATAGAGTATAAGTCAACCCTTCTATTAACTTATTTTATACGCAGACATAAAATTTGATTTACACTCATCCAGAACCGACATGCCCATTCTAGCGTTCCATACAAAAATCCTTTACGCAATAAACGAATGAAAAACGAACGTTATCACGTTATAAATTTTCTCAACCATTGTACTAAAACTGCTAATAAATTGTTCGGCTATAGCCCTCGGTGAAACTAAGGGAGAATGTTCGCGTAACCCTTCATATTCTGCAAGTTATTTCTGTCGAATTTCCAACGGAGAGGGGTCGAAGCGACCAGAGGATTTATTAAAGCATTGACAACGCCAAACGCATTCTGTCTCTGTCATTTTGTACGAGTTGTGGTGAGATACGAGTATGCAGAATTCATGAGTCCGTACTCCGTTGTCGAGGGAAGTATCGACCCCCAATATTTGCATCATAAAGTTGTTATCAAAGTGCAATAACAGTTTCAAATGTTTTTTCTGTGAGTGTAAATATTTCTTATCGTATTTTCATGGGTATTTCGATAAGGGTTCTAGAGCCAATCTATGATTTATTACTTTCCGATCCATTTTTATGATTTGAATGATTTTATGTACTTATTCATTCCAGTCATGATCGTTCTTCTGTATCGTTGATAGTAAAATTACAGCGCCAAATATATTTTTTTTATGTTAGTGGCGACCCACGAGCAAGCGAGTCACCTGATGGAGAGTAATCATCTCCGCAAATGAACATCCGCGAAATCAGAAAGATTGCTAATGTGTTGCCGGCCTTTTCAACAAGCAGTACGCTCCTCTCTTAAAGGTCCCTAAGTCGTAGCCGTCGAGAAATACTCCCGCAGCCAAACCGTTCCACAGAACTGAGGTACGTGGTAGAAAGTCCCGCGAAAAACGCTCACATAATCGTAAAAAATCATATTTGTACACATTCTGTAATACCTAGTTTTTAAGTATTCATAAGTACTTTGTATTGAATGAAATAAAACAATATTCATTCATTCATTCATTCATAATCTTAAAAATACTAACAGGTAGTATCGTAAAGCCTCATCTCATTCTGTAGGCATAAAAAGATAAAAGATTTATCAGCACCCAAAAATACGCAGGTAACACAAACAGATAGATCTACTTTAGTGCACAAAATACACGACTTAATTGTGTACTAATTCGGCGGTTTTATCGCTGAAAGCGATTTCTACCAGACAACCTCGGGCAAAGCACATTTTATAATAGAAGAGGAGGAGGTGGTGCAATACTGAACATAAATTGACATAAGATTTAGGTACAATACAATATGACAGCGGAAACATTTAGATGGGTGGAATAAAGTAAGAATTGCCGTGGGAGAGCCATGCTTCAGCATGAATGGGCCCGCTCGACCGGAGTCATATCACGGCCTCTCAGAAAACTGGCGTGAATCAGCACTGTGCGGCTTCGCTGCGTGAGTAGGGGTACCGGAGGCCCAATCCGGGGGAAAGGGGATTTAAAGGTTGGCAACGCACTTGTGTCTCCACTAGTGTTGCGAGTGTCCATGGGCGGCGGCAATCGCTTACCATCAGATGATCCGGCTGCTCGTCTGCCATCTTTCACATAAAAAAAAGAAAGAATAGAGTAGTCAATCTGGTCCCGATCTCAGCATTTGCTGATAAGGCATACACTACGGTACCGCAGCAGCCTTGGTATTTAGGCAGCAAATATCTCCAAACACTCTCTTTAAAAAAAATCTCTTCTCTTGTTTACCATCAGGCTGTGGAAAGCCACTATACTATTTCACTATAAAAAAAATAGCCCTAACTGTAAATCCTTAAACTTTCGCAGGTAGTTGTCAAAAGACCACCGGAACGAGTTCTCTACTTGTTACAAACTGTAAATCTTCTGTCCTATTTTCAATTCACTCTTTTGGGTCTAAAAGACCACTGGCACTAATCCATTGCAGTGTTCCAAATACTTGCGCTATGTGCAGCGGAAGCGCGCGTGCGCGGCATTCGATTAGCGGCCGTTTGCGTCGCACGCGCATCTAACTGTTGCGCTTTGTGCGTGTTCCGCCGATCGGTCATATCACGAGTACGCAGAATGCATAAGTATACACAGGGTTATATTTTACATGTACTAGTTTCAGTACTAAAACGAGGAACTAAAATAAGAAAACAAAACATCTTAGAAATAGTAAAAGGTCTTTCGCATCAGCAAGATGACGTCATGTCTGTTGATGAAGAAAATGATATTCAATGTCAATTATCCAATTTTCATCCTCTTTCTACTTGATCTTTTCCTGTTCACCATGGTGTTGTAGAAGAGATACTCGTAGCATTAAACCATTCGAGGTTTAGTTCACAATCAAGCTCACGACTAATTTCAATTGTAAAATTTTATTAAATCCTATTCAACAGAAACGTATATGGGTTTTGATGGCGTGAAGCAGCACTGTACTGAGTTTCGCTGCGTGAGTGAGGGTACCGGAGTCTCAATCGGGGGCAAAGGAGGTTTAAAGGTTGGTAACGCACTTATGACTCCACTGGTGTCCATGGGCGGCGGCAATCTCTTGCCATCAGGTGATCCGTCTGCTCGTCTGCCACCTATCACATTAGAAAAAAAAACATACATCGGAGATCCCTTAACCAATCTCAGTGATAAGCGATTGCATAACAATTTATGCTTTAATTTTTGTATGCAGTAAAAATCTTTGTCCCAACTGTAATATAATATTCCATGCTTGGTTTAGGTAGAATAATAATAAACAAACAAATAACCCAAATTGTGAAAATGCTCACAGCATTTTACAATTACGAAATAACAACTCTTGCGCACTTCCGAGGAGGAGTCCGTATCACAACTGCAAATTACAAAGAGAAAATTGCTGTGAGTGTACTTCCGCTAAGCATTTTATTGGGTACATTTTCACTCATTCACAGTATTGTTCATAATTGCTTTCCAACATTACATCTACAGTCCACCACAGCAAAATTACACACGCCACCCCTCCTTATTTCAACGTAGAAAGGTCTATATTTGAATACAGTTTGTAAACTTTATACGTGCACGTGACTATATTTACAGTAGCACAATGGACAATCCGTTACGTGATGTTGGCACTCATATTTTGCACTCTGTAAGCACTCTTGGAAAATAATGGAAAATGACAGGCGGCGTTTCTATTTGAGTGCCTCTTGGTCTTGCTGCACCTTAATTCGCTTTGGAAGTACTCATAGCAACGCCACCACTTAAGTGTAGTTCACGTACAATGCGATAGACTTTCGCGTTGAATTATACAAGTCAATATTAAAACATATACTCACAGTACATACAAATTGATCGATGTATATGAAGAAAGTCGAGTAAGTTATACTACTTTATAATTCCACAGCTGAATTGATGTTAGTTTAGACACGTAGGGTTCCAACTCATATATCATATGTACTCATTTGTTGTGTTTTATTTGATAGGCGATAGATGAGTAGACGGTTGACCTGATGGTAAGCGATTACCACCTCCCACTAACACCCGCAACACCAGTACCTAGAGCTAGAAGAGCAGGGATATTTCACATAGCACTCTTTTCCTTAGCATGGGAAAAATAGTTCGGCGGTTTTCGTTAGATGGAGCTTGTAAAAAGTAGATGAAGCTTTAAAAAGCAATCAAGCAGATAGTCCGGCGTTGTTTGGGTAGATGTCACTACGCATTTTTACATCGCGCTAGTAAAGTGTGTTTCCGAAACAATGACCTCAAGCCGCCTGCCCACATTAGCAATTTTTAAAAGTATGGGACAGACTAAGAAACCAGAGATCTAGAAGGTACTGGGAATTTTGTTATACAGCAAATAAAATCATTTCTAATATTTTATTTAATCGTCTCCCCGTCTGATTCTCGAAGGTAGCCGTTGTGTATTGGTCGTTTTCCTCCAGATGGCGCTAGTACTGGCTAGCCGACTGATGCTTCTATCTCAGCAGTAATATAAGTTACTCTATGCTGGCGGGCTTTTTAAAAGAGGAGTACTTTTAATTTTAAGTATAAAGATACAAACTGATATTTTAGTTGATATTAAATCTGAGCCTAGATTGGAGGCCACGTACAGAAGTCGCAGCCGTGGCAGGCCCCCCACAAGGTGGACCGACGATCTGGTGAAGATCGCGGGAATCCAATGGATGCGGGCGGCACAGGACCGATCTGTGCTGAGAACATTGGGGGAGGCCTATGTCCAGCAGTGGACGTCTGTTGACTGAAATGATGATGATGATGATGAATCTGAGCAAGAAAAACAGATTTTAATTACCCAACGCGTGAGATAAATTTAGCTAACTATACGTTAGCGTAAGATAAATTTAGCTCATACTAACATTAATTATACACTAACGAGCTTTTAATATCTTTGCATTGTACTCAGATAATGAAGGTAACAGTATCGCTAACCATACAAATAGTGCCCTTTATGTAGAGCGGGAGTTGTTGTGAGTAAGAGTAACCTCGGTTAGTTGTTCGCAAACGAGCTATTTGTATTCTATGATTGATTTCCTATTTTCCCGCCCGGGGACCAGTCGAAGAACAGGTTATCGCAGAATGGCTGTAGATGTGTGTAATCTACTTTAGTGCCTACTTGCTTGATGCTAGGCTCGAATGTTTTATGGATATAAGGCGGTATTTGAAGTTAAAGGCAGGTTGAAGCTGTATAATTCCGACAAACTATACGTTCTTCTTTTACTTTTTAAGTAAAACTAAAAAAATAATTATTTTTGTAACAAAACAATATTATCAGATGATGCTTGCATAAATTACAGATCACACTAAAATTTTATTACATATAACATTTAAGTAGGTACGTAAAGGTAATCATTTCCTACTGTCATGATGAAGTTCATTTTATAGGCAACACAAGCAACATACAACGGCTAGGCACTTGATCCTTATTCTACGAGTAAAATATGATACTAATGGTGGAGATAAGACAGAAAGGCGCTAAATGAAGTGCACTATCTAATATCTTTTTGAATAGGTACTTATTGTTTCCATTCCTTTCTGTATTCTTGTTTACATCTTTTCAAGAGGTCTGTGTATCAAGTAGCACTAGCAGAAGATACGGTTTGAAACCTGATTCTGACAAACAAGCAAGTTTGAGCAGATCAAACGTGTATCGACGATAAGATAACTGTATGATTTAATGTTTTCAAAACTGCATCTGCACCCAAAACAATACTAAAACATAATAAACTAAAGTAACAAAGGACTTATTATTGTGATGTAGACGTTGCAGGATTTGTAAACTAAAGCCTAATGTTATCCTATAATAGATGTTCTATCTAAACAGTATTTTTCGGACGCATATTTTAAGCAGACATTCTGTTAGTATAGAATTCTTAATATCAACTAAGTCTATTACCTACGTTGTTTTATAATTAAATTGACTCGTTTACGAAGATAAAATTCATCATCATCATCATCATAAGCCCATTTAAGTCCCCACTGCTGGGGCACGGGCCTCCCTCAATCACATGAGGGGTAATTGCCATACTCACCACGCTTGGCAGACGAGTTGGCGAGGGTTTTGATATAAATGCAGAGTTTTCCTTCTCTGAGTGCTGATGATCATGCCAGCAGCTTTACCTTAGTCGCCTTTTACGACACTTCGGTAAGAGAGAGGGTGGCCTATTTTACTGTGCCGGGGACCACACGGCACGGCAAGATAAAATTACTAAAATCGAAATCAACGGAGATAGCACGAATCCGGATTCGAAATATCCTGTGTTACCTTTTTTTTATAGTGACACAGTATAATAAACTCTCCTCAGCCTGATGATAAGCAAGAGAAGAGCCCTAGTTGCAATTACAACAGAAGCAATGTCAGGCTTCACCTCCGTTGGGACTGTCATACTGGCCCGCGAGATGCTCATTGACGCTTCTTTTAAAGGAATCCATATTGGAGGAAGGAGGAAATGCATGAGCCGGCAACGAGTTTTCCATTTCTTGATGGTGCGGCAGAAATAGGAACTGCCAATTTTTTTAGTCCGTGATGGAATGTTTTCCACTGTGAAGCGGTGACAGCGTTAAAAAATAACAAAACCCGTTGAAATCTTTATGCAACGTTTTAAAGCGTATGTGCCTTTGTTTTTAATAACAAGGAATTATGCTCAAAACATTGTCACAGAAGAGAAAGGTAATAGAAAAGCCAAGGGTTACCGATTCAAATTAGATATTAACACACAACAGAAGACATTTTCTAGATTTCCAACTCAATCGGAATGCAATCAAAAAAATCTTGCGCATTCTTTAAATAAATATGCCTACAGAAATATAAAAAAAACGCAAAAAAATTAACACGCGAGTAGCTGCCAATTCCAATAAAAAATGTTAAAACAAATCAGCTGTCATGTTAAACAACGATTACATTGTTACGTTTTAACAAAGAAATTAGTTCCACTTCATATACAAAAATAAATTTACTCGTAATACTTGAGAATTTCTTCTTGGTCATAAATTCTTCGCATATTAAAAGCAACTATCGTGAGAGTTGATTAACATTTCCTTAAACCCTTTCTACTGTATGCGTTTCAATCCAAATTGGTCATAAAGATCCCTCGAGACATACAGGGTTAATTACTAAACCACTGCGCGATATTGAACTTAGTGCAACCGTCTTAAAGTTGCTACTGGCTTTCTCGAGTAATAGAGACAATGTAAGTATGATCCAGTTCTAAGTTTAATTAACAAAGTTTGATGTGTGTTTAATAATAACTCGGCTGGAATCATAACTGGAACGTTTGCAGAGTCTTAAAATAGCTTCTTTAATATGTTTGATCAACTTTGCTCAAGTATGGTATGCTATATACAAACACAATCATGGATATGAATGTATGAAGTTACTTATGAAACTTTTGCGCAAACCTTTCGAATCCTAGTTTTTTTTTATGTAATAGGTGGCAGACGAGCAGACGGATCATCTGATGGTAAGCGATTGTCGCCACCCATATACCCCCGCGACACCAGTGAAATCATAAGTGCGCTGCCAACCTTTAAACCCCCTTTCCCTGGATTGGGCCTCCGGTACCCTCATTCACGCAGCGAAGCACAGCACAGTGCTGCTTCACTCCGGTTTTCTGTGAGGCCGTGGTATCACTCCGGTCGAGACATGCCGAAACGTGGCTCTCCTACGGTCTATCAATTCTTTTTGAGCTTATTCGTTGTAAGAAATACAACAAATAAGCTCAAAAAAGTCTATGGCTTGAAGATGCTCAATTATATTATATGTTTCTTACTTGAACGGTACATATATGTATACCTAATATTTAAATAAAAAGATAGAGAGGAAAAAATGGTGCAAAAAATGTAAAACAAAATTTTGTCATTTCTTCTATTATGGCGTCTATAGTAACAATGAATTTGTAATTTTAACTTGAAATAATTAATGTGCATATTTGCTAAATAGCCCAAATATCTACCTCATAGAAAATTCATAGAAATAGAAAGAAATTTCATAGAATAGGTCATAGAAATTTCCTGTATTTTTTATATCAGTTAAATGTGGAAAAATCGATCTTATATCCCCTCTACTATGGTATAACGATGTCATAATCGATGATAACATCTTTCAATTAAAGCAATCCCGTAAAACTGTCCTCCAACCGATCCTCTTCAATTTGTACCTATGTCCACGAAGTACCCGTAAGGGCCCAACAATAAATCAGCACTTATTCAAAGAGTAATTTGTTTATTCATAGGCCCGTAGCGTCCGCCCGCATGTCACTGCGCAGGGACATAGCATAAAGATATCCAGCAAGCCAGGAGCCCAATTCTCGTGCTCGTGACATTTTGAAAACATGGCGGATATCACCTGAAAACCATAAAAAAAAACTATGTTTTAGTGATATTTGTTGTATGAAAAGAAATGTCGCGAGCACGAGAATTGGGCTCCAGATAGGAGATTTTATCCACAGAGTAAATTTTTACATTATAGCGGACAAATCATGTGTTGAGGATGTCCATGTCCATAATCCCTTTTTTTTCTTTTTTTTTTATAGTAACACAGTATATTGGCGTTCCTCAGCCTGATGGTAAGCAAGAGAAGAGCCCGTATGTCCGCTGAGTCTGCTCGTTTGCTCGCCATAATGTACAGAAAAACGGCACACCTGATTAAATTGATTCTTTGAGGGGAGTCAAAATCAACGTATCTGCTGATAGGTTTTAAATTAGTTTTTAGTAGCACAATTTATGTGCTTTTGTATAATGAAGCGCCGCAAAGTGATATTAATATAAAGAAAGAAAATATACCTTATACCTGCAACTTCGTTAAGAGTGGTCTCGTCAATACCCGATGTCTGCTAGTGCTGCTTTAGCACTCGCAACTTTACTAATAACATAACTAGAGGTATTCTACTTTCAGCACACAGTTTTTCAGCATCTGTACATTTAGCACCTGGCCTAGTCCAGCTATTGATATTTTGGCTGGTGCTGAACCACTTTCTACACCTAAATACAGCAGCCTAGTTCTGTTTGCTAAATAAGACGATAGAAAATGAAATTGATTGATTACAAAGACTTGATACCTACACATAAACTTGGAAAATAATATATATACTACCTGTACCTACATACCTACCGACTACAAATGTTTTGATTAAGGCAAGCAGACCCGATCTTTACGTTGACAGAAGTGTGTGTAGTTGAGGTACTAGTGACAACTGTACTGTGGCCGTGATCAATGCGATTGAATAAGTGGGACCCGATTGATATCTCCTACGATCTTGAAGCTGATTGTGAGGCGATGTGCTACAAAATTTCCGTCCACTCAAGATTGTGATTATTAATTTTAAATACTTGTTTACAACGCAAATTGGCTCACGTTTCCAGTGAAGACGATCTGACAGAGAAATTTCTGCAAAAGAACGTAAAAAAAATATGATGTGGTTTTTCAACTCTTAACGGCCTTACTCAAAGAAGTCATTGATTTTAAAGTTATATGTATAGACAGCAGCCGTGTGGTCCCGGCAGAGTAGAATAGGCCACCCTCACTCTTACCGAGGTGTCGTAAAAGGCGACTAAGGTAAAGCTGCTGGCATGATCATCAGCACCCAGAGAAGGAAAACTCTGCATTTATATCAAAACCCTCGCCAACCCGTCTGCCAAGCGTGGTGAGTATGGCAATTACCCCTCATGTGATTGAGGGCGGCCCGTGCCCCAGCAGTGGGGACTTAAATGGGCTGACGATGATGATGTATAGATAGAAAAAACGTTTATTCGTGTTACTTCTCCTGTAATACCTAGTTATAAGTATTTCACACTGTACCTAGTTATAAATATTGCAGTCAAAGCAATAAAAGTATATGCATTCGTTTATTCATTCCACTGGTGTTGACGGCCGTCTTTAGGCAGCGGCAATCGCTAACCAGGAGGTGATCTGTCTGGTCGTTAGCCACCTACCACATTGAAAAAATGCTTAATCGCTGATGTTGCTTGCTTGATTCAGCTATACTGAAGCATCATTCATTTACCCGTAACCTTGTCAGCCATGCATTTCAAGTTCATCCGAGCATCGTTTTGCACCGAGCAAAGATATCTCGATAAGCGCTCGATCATTACTGATCTTTGACAGTCGGGTCGACACGGATCATTGGGCTGACGATTCGAGGCCAGATACTGATGGGCGACCTCGAGAAAGAATGCAGTTGCGTTTTGGAGAAACTTGGATTGGGAACTTGAAATTGCCGATGGTATCTTTGTGGGGTAAGAGAGGAAATGTTGGGGACAAGTGCTTGTCCATAATGCGTAAAATAGGTACTTATATTTTATTTTTAGTAAGTATTTGACTGATATTCTTATCAGTACGAATATTAAATCAACAATAAATTTCATTCAGTGAAAAGAAGATGTGGCTTTTAAGAATAATTGCTTACTGTATCATTTTTTGACATTTTTGCCAGTCTGTGTATAACGGACGGATTTGAATGAAATATTTTTGTATAACCTAGGAAAAATAAATAAATCGTTTTTAAAAAATACTTGTGTACTTTTCTTAAACCCAACATTAAAATAATTGGTTATCTTGAATCTCCATCAGTGTGTTTAGCTTTAAGATGCCCGTAAATTGTTCTAAACTCAATAAAAATTTTATGGAAATAGAAAAATGTTTATTCAGCACCAAAACTACAGATATCTATACATTACTTATTAATTTAATCCTAATCTAGGTACAGTATAATATCCAAATTCTAAGAGGCGGCAAAAAGGTCTCCGCTCAGCTATTTGTCGAGACACAGAGCCTCGACGCTGATATTTCTGCGGATACCTAACAAAATACACATTTGACATACAAGTTACTTACAACAGAAACAGAGATCGCTTCAGAATGCACCATTGAATTTTAGTTTCTTTCACGAATGCCCACTTTTCTTTCCTGCGCATTCCCGCTGCAAAACTTATTCTGGCTTGACAACTGTAGGTTTGTCATTGTTCGAGGTAAGAAACTTGAAAACGCTGCTACAACCGACGAAAGCGATAAGACAATTGAAAACGCGTAATTCCCGATCGCGAACAAGTCAAGAAAGGCTGTATCGAGAGAAAACATTGGCGAATGCTTGTTAACCGTCTAACAAGACATCAAACACGGATACTGTGATTAATTGTAGGTACAGTAAAAGAACGAAAAGGTTCGTCAGTTTTCAAATTGATTCGTTTGATATGCTATGAGTACCTTTCGTAAATTTGTCACGGTAATACCTGTTGCAAAGAAAATTATGCTTAACTGTTAAAACAGAAAGTTCAGATTTGCTTGTAGCAACATTAATTAAAAAATTGTAGCCTTGTACACCTTTTGATGTAAATAAATTTAAAGGTGATTGGTAGATCTTTTTAAAACGGTATGTTGGTATAACTGATTCTTGCCATGCAAGCGAAAATTTACCCTAAGGTGACAAATGTTTTTATTCTCTGTACCGTACATTTATGTATTTTGATTCAGATCTCAAAACTCAGACGAATTATAAAAAAAACAGTCCACACCAAATGTATCGGTCACGGTGCACGTTAAGTAAAGTCGCAATATTAATTAGGCGAGGTAAACTGACATATGTCAATGTGTCATTCGCATACATTTGCAAAATTCAAAATATATGGGGACTTGACATATGCAATCTGTCAGTTTCATTCGTCTAATTCATGATCCGGTTAGGAGTTCATTAATTTATTAATTTAGACTGCTCAGCACCTAACCACAAACCCAACCACGCTTTATAAAAACGAACTTAGGTTCGGTAATGTCCGCGAATTATCGATATTTTAGTTTTCAAATAAAAAAAAAAGAAATTCCGTTTTTCACAGACTTGTATTTGAAAATCAGAATAACGAAGGTACTAGAAACTTTTAAACAGATGTTTATGGTTCATGTTACTAAATAAGAAGCTGATAATCCGAAATTGTATGGGCGGTAAGTATACTTCTTATTTAATTATGTATGTATGCTCCGAAAAACTGTTCCGGTTACTAAAACTTGCTTTATACAAATCATCAGTAAATACTGACAAACACATGGCCGTATTATAAAACTGAAGCAACTAATTATATTGAAACTTGGCTCGTGCTGGTGTAACGATATATTTCCAAAACTTGGCAAGCCCGGAGAATATTTAAATTTGTATTAAAGTGATGGGTAGGGCACACTAGCGACGCCAATCGATTTAAATTTTTAGTTACTAAACCAGATTTTTTTTTAACAACTTTCGGGTTTACAACCTCTCGGTAAACACTTAGACTATTTATTAAATTAACCAAGCACAAATGTTGGATCCAAAAATTAAATAACCAAGCACAAATGTTGGGTCCAACGCGTACGCGAAAAATTTGTCGCGTACAAAAACGGACCCAACATTTGAGCTTGGTTATTTAATAAATAGTATAAGTGTTTGCCTAGAGGTTGTAGCCCTGAAATTGTTTAAAATAGATCCGGTTTAGTAGCTAAAATTTTTAATTGATTGGCGTCGCTAGTGTGCCTTACCCGTCACCTTAAGGAAACTATGACCTACGTCAATTGCTATTGGGAAAAGCCATTCTGTTATGGTTATGTAGGAAAATTTGTCATGTCAAAAAAAAGGAAAAATATCGTCAAATTGGCGGTCTTCAAAACTAAAGTGTGGAAATTGGCGAACTCATGAAAGCACGTAAAGCTGTCCTGCTTCCAATCTCTTTCCGGTTATGATAGTCTGTCGCATCTCATTTCAGCGTGTCAAGCCCCATGGCGCAAAATAGACACAGAGCTACGCACATGTACGCGTGTACAGTGATCTCAGCATGGTTCGGCATCAGCATGAGACAGAGACAGATTATACGGAACGCCACCCATTAGACACCCGCGACACCAATAGAGTCACAAGTGCGATGCAAAACTTTAAACCCCCTTTCCGGGTTAAGGCTCCGGTAACCTTACTCACGCAGCGAAACACAGCACAGTGCTGCTTCAGGCCGGTATCACTCTTGTCGAGCCGGCCCATTCATGCCGAAGCGTAGCTCTCTTCCACGATCGCTATCAATGTCAGATTTTGTGCTGGTGGTGACTAGCTCATCTCATATCTGCTTGTTAAGCCAAAGCCCCTCGATGGTCGCGTTCGAATTCGAAAGATATTATAAATTAGTCGTATTTATTTCAAAAAATAAGATACTGAACACTTTTACGATTCCATGGTTCTATCTGCAATTCTAACAGCCCAACGTAATAAAATTTTAAGACATCTTCCTTTTATAAAACGAACGGTTCACTTGCGCACGCGCTTAATGATTTGCAAAAACAGCTGTCCCCGTATTCATAGGTTTCCCTCATAGTGATGTGATTTGATTATTTTTAAGGTTAATTGAATGATCGAAATTTGCCGATGATAGGTATCTTGCACTCACAGAAAGAAGCTTTAGGGTCCAATGACAACTTCCAGTTTTAATGAATTCTGTAAATTTATAAATTTTGTACCTCCACGTAATTTCTTTGCATGACCGATAGTAATGAAAATACTATAGTCAAAAAATTGTGACGGTAAAAATATCAATAAATACGACAGAAAATGTTATGTATCGTACGATACTAAAATAAATAAAAAACAGTATAAAATTAATAGCAATACATTTGGCTATATCAATCTATACTATGACATTAGTAGGCGTTAGTTAATATTTTACGCCGTGTGGTCCCCGGCAGAGTAGAATAGGCCACCCTCACTCTTACCGAGGTGTCGTAAAAGGCGACTAAGGTAAAGCTGCTGGCATGATCATCAGCACCCAGAGAAGGAAAACTCTGCATTTATATCAAAACCCTCGCCAACCCGTCTGCCAAGCGTGGTGAGTATGGCAATTACCCCTCATGTGATTGAGGGAGGCCCGTGCCCCAGCAGTGGGGACTTAAATGGGCTGATGATGATGATGAGTTAATATTTTTGGTCATAATGATATTAGCGTCAATTGGTCGCTTCAATCCCTTTCTTGTTTTGGTCAAAATCATGAGTCAATTGTATGGCTAAATCGAATACCTACGAGCTTAGTCCATCAAGTCTCATCACTAGCGCCTTTCCTCAAGGATCGTTTCGCCACCTGCACCCGTCTCAAATAACCTAAGACCTAATGAATTACAGGTAACAGAAACCAATAAGGTAGAAATTAATTTCCTCTCTATGTGACCCCTATTCCCTGGTGTTAGGGCCGTTTATAGGTTGACAGGTGATACAGACAGATTGCAAGCTCAGTGGTAAGTAATTAATTAAATTCACATTGAGGTTTTTCCGCGAACAGAAGCGTGGAAGAGAAAATTATAAGGACGGTACACACTGTAAGCATTTTGCTCGAACTAATTTTTTTTCGTGTGGAATAGGTAGTTAGAGTAAATGAGATTAAACAGGCCAATCTTACCTTCAAAAAATCAAACGGTTTTAAATTTAGGTGCTGCTTAAACATAATGATATCGCTTTCCAAGTCAACTTCGTGACATAAAATATATCAGTAACTCTCAAAGTTGACAGAAGTTATCCCAAAGGAGCTATCCCAAATTATATGAAGTTCAGGGCACTAACTTGTACAGCAAAATGTGGTCGCAATTACAAAGTGTTGAGGTATACAAATACCTACATCACTTCGTTATTATACAATTAATAACAATATTTTTTATTACTGTTTATTCTACCTGTAATGATGTGTGCCTGTCTGCAAATAAAAAAAATCACAATAAATACAGCAATAGAGCAAAAACCATCATCACAGGAATTAAGTTTTGTTGATGACGCCTGTCAGCTGTCAGTTTTGACAATACAAACATAATGACCTCTAGCCGGTTTTCTCAGAGGCTGTTGTATCACTCTAGTAAAGCTGGCCGATGCATGCCGAAGCGTGGCTCTCACGGTCAATGAGTACTATGCTTAACGGGACTGGTCGCCAGCGTTCTTCAGTCGTAAAGAATGTAAAAGTTGATTGTTTTTAACTATAAACTTATTAGTGGATGTGTACTTAGATGGTTAGACAGGCAATCCGAGATAATTGCTATTTAATTAGACTCTCTGTTAACTAGCTTGGTGGGTTTACACGCCTGAGGAAAATGTAACCAGATACCTGCTCGAATGCTTTTAGTAAGTTTACATCGCAAGAAATAATAAAAATTTATTGATATCAAAAATGAGGAAGAAAAACACATGTTTAAAACAAAATAGTAAACGGAATAGTGTTTAAGAGTAATATGACATGTCTAATTAATAATCCAGAACCCACGAGGTTCAAACTTCATCATACCATCCAACGACACGAAGTAAAGATTGTGTTCATAATTTACCGATTCAAAATCGAATTAAACGTGTACAGACAGAAGTATAAAATCTCTACGAAATACTTTATCCGTATTTTTTGATCCGAAGTTAAACATTAAAATTATAAACCGGTCAATATTAAAATATAACGCGTCTCTCTAAACACTCGACATTGACGGAATCGCACGTGCGGCCGTCACCGTGCGCGGAAAAAAAAAGGAAATATGTCACTTTGACGCCGTCACTTTGACTATTGGTTAGACAGCTAACATTAATTAATTTAACCAAGAGGTAACTACGGATCAATAAATCGGCCCTAAGTCGAGAGTCTCAATCCGAGGGTTCGAGAGCCTCACGCTGTGATCTTAACATGCCCTGGCAGGATTTCTCAAATTTATGACCCAATAAAGGCTTGTTCCAATGTCCAGATCCCCTTTGCATAATCCAAAGAAAGCATCACTAAGGGTTCGCGAGTCGCATTTTAAGAATCCCTATACAAGCGGGTAATAAGTTTGATGGGTGTATTAAAGACGTAGATACTTGTCTTATACACACCCATTAAAACTTATTACATAAATCGACCTGACCTAAAAGTAACTTTTTTATGTGATAGGTGTCAGACGAGCAGACGGATCACCTGATGATAAGCTATTGTCGCCGCCCATGGACACCCGCAACACCAGTGGAGTGAGCTGCCAACCTTTAAACCCCCTTTTCCCCGTATGGGGCCTCAGGTCTCACTCACGCAGCAAAACACAGCAGAGACGCTGCTTCACGTCGGTTTTCTGTGAGCCGTGGTATCACTCCGGTCGAGCCGGCCCATTCTTGCCCAAGCGTGGCTCTCCTAAATAGCATAAGCACGGGTACTATTTGCTGTGAGAATCAGCGAGGGCACTAGAAACTATTATCCATTATAAAACCGAGTACGAAATGTCTATCACGCATATAATTGTGCGATGTAGGAATCGAATCCAAGACACTTAGGACCTTAGGTAGGGTTACTAACAAATGTGCCATCAGACCAGTCAAAAAACACAATTAAGACTCGTGCTAGATATATCATGATGAAATAATATCACCGTATGCCACGAGTCTTTGAGTTTAGTATAGGTAGTTGTTTTATGCAAGACTTCACAATATTATCTAAGTCATGGATCGCTTCCTAGAGTGCTCATCGCGGTTAGATAGAGAAACCGGTGAAATATTGCTGTGCATCCATTATTCATTAATTTACCTACCACCATAACGGGCATCCTTGGGCCCTGTATCAACGAGATGCTAAGACTAGGAGCTGGCAGAGGCAAAGGAAGATAAACTAAAAAGGTCTTATTTAAAAATGTTTGCTAAACCTTTGTTAACTAAAACGGTGTTATAAAGCAGTTTTCATTCTTTTTTCGAAAAAATACCAAGAGGGTAACATCATCATCATCATCATCATCAGCCCATTTAAGTCCCCACTGCTGGGGCACGGGCCTTCCTCAATCACATGAGGAGTAATTGCCATACTCACCACGCTTGGCAGACGGGTTGGCGAGGGTTTTGATATAAATGCAGAGTTTTCCTTCTCTGGGTGCTGATGATCATGCCCGCAGCTTTACCTTAGTCGCCTTTTACGACACCTCGGTAAGAGTGAGGGTGGCCTATTTTACTCTGCCGGGGACCACACGGCGTGTGGGTAACATGATGTACAGGAATATGTACCTGTATCGTAACACATTTATGAATGCGATAAACACCTTTGAGTTGGGCTTTCAATTTGTATGAACATTTTTTGTTTCAAACGTCAAAACTGCTCTAAAACACCATTTTGGCTAACAAAGGTTTACTAAAAGTTTATGAATAAAGCCCTTAGTATTTCACCAGTGCCATCCATAAGTTAACGTCCATCTGGTCGTGTAGCTCGATTGCAGAAGGAACTTACTTGAAGTTTTTATTTTTTCCCAATTTGATTAACGAAAGCACGAAGCCTGTCTGCTACTCGCTAGATTGTCTTTAACAAAAAATCTCGACCGCAGAACAGTTACGCTACGCACAAAGTTGACAAAATTGGAGAGACATCGCGCGGACGTGCTTGCAGACGTCATAGAAGCCGACGGCGAGCCGCAACCCTGTCCATCAACAGCCACGATACCAAGGGTGCTCTACTAAGAAGAACTATAAATAGTGGCCCCTAGCTTAGACCACGTTCCAGGTAATGGACAAGTCTGGTAAAATTTAGGCTAAGTGTTTTTTTTGGGCCGACCCGTGGGCCGGGGTCCATGTTTCGCGACCTAGGCATCGCTGGAAGGACGTCGTCGAGACCGATCTGCGAGCGAGCTCCAGGAACTAACAAAAATTAGTGCTGGATCGACCGAAGTGGCGAGCTCTTGTTTCGAAGGCAAAGGCTCTATTTGGGTCGCTGCTTGCTGAGCCACCGTAGCCGTGTGGTCCCGGCAGAGTAGAATAGGCCACCCTCACTCTTACCGAGGTGTCGTAAAAGGCGACTAAGGTAAAGCTGCTGGCATGATCATCAGCACCCAGAGAAGGAAAACTCTGCATTTATATCAAAACCCTTGCCAACCCGTCTGCCAAGCGTGGTGAGTATGGCAATTACCCCTCATGTGATTGAGGGAGGCCCGTGCCCCAGCAGTGGGGACTTAAATGGGTTGATGATGATGATGATGATTGCTGAGCCAGCGGAGTAAGTAAGTAAGTACCCCTTTTTAGGTGGAAGAAAAAAGGAGTCACCCAGTGAAATAGGTCCTTCGAAAGTACGGGTTAGGTACTTGAATCGCATCTGTGTTTCTTAGTCACCTGATTATTCCTGCATTATATGCATTGCCACTTTGTTATTGATGCAATTATGATAATGCGATTATGAATTCTATTCAATTGAATTGCTATCAAATAATGCATCGTGCAGTACCTTTCTCGCCCTTTCCTTCTGGTTCAAGCACTTGTAGGTATACTGCTCGATTTATTAAAAATATAATTTCTATTTAGAAATTTTACTGCATTTTGTAGGTTACATGCGAGTAACATAAAGTATAATATACAATTTCTTAAAACAAAACTTGGTTGTATTCTTACATTGTTGCAGTAATGCTCAAATGAATGTTCTAATTGATTAAGGATCCTTCACAACTAGATAGCATTTCAGAAATTCTAAAATATGTAAAATATTTGATAGGAATTATACAATGCCTTTATACTCAATCAATATCCTTGAACAAATTATTCACGACTCAGGCCCCCCTACAGACTCATCTTGCCATACAGGTATTGTATTGCCAAAACAAGTCAATTCCAAATATTCACTAAAAGAAGTAAAAACGAAAGTATCTGCATAACTTGCACTTTCACGTAACTTTGGCGTTTAGCTGTCGGTCCACTAAGAAAGTAAACAAGGTTTGTGTGTCTTGAGCATATCTCTGGGTTTGCGTTTCGCTTGGGCTCGATAACCAGTACTGATCGGAACCGCAAACATGGTGTTTGAACATGACGAGGCGCTAATCTGGTGTACCGATTCAACGTAGTAGTGGTGTGGCAGTGGTGTAGATACAGGGTTGGCTGGCAAGATGAAATACTCGTAGTATAGCAATGTCAATTGTAAAAAAAGTATATTGTTTTAAACTTACATGGTCACTAACATTAGAATAGTTATTTACGGCCATATAATGTGAGTGTTGTGTGTCGAGAACAGGTGCGAGAAAGTAGTGAGTTAGTGAATAATGGTACCGCAGGTGCGCGTAGTAAAAGACTGCGAAGGATGGTAGACCGATTTGTCTGCCAGTAACATCTTACCCGCAAAAACTTCAGTTACTACACGTGACCTTAAAATAAGGTACATGATAGAAATCCCGTAAATATTTATTCTAATGTAAAAACCGCATTGTTATAATACAACTCGTACGAATTTAATCTATCGACAAAATGTGTTTTGTGCACTACGGTTAACACTAAGGCCTGAGTCGACCAAACTTAATCCGAGAGTGAATCTACGGTATAAAGTCAGAAGTATAGGGTATTACAGCGCTATACCACAGATTAATTCTCCGATAAACGTTAGTCGAATCGGGCCAATTTGTCCTTCCTGTACCTCCTTTTTAATATGCTCTAAAATGTATAATATTGCCTTTTTTATTTTTGGTTTGTAGACTTGTGTAAGTATATCCTAATAATTATCGACATCATTATTCGCTTTTGCAATCATTAAAGTGAACTTTGATCTATCTACGATTTACGATAACCCTACACACTCGGTTGTTGATCCTTAAATAAATATGTACAGACCGCGTCAGGTCGAATTACCCCCCCCGCAGTGCAAAAATAGCACTAGTGTCTAAGACATACGGATGGGTTTAAGTCCTACAATGCTAATTCCAGGTGTTGCCGTACGTACGAGTACCTTCAGTTACTGTTTGGATATCTCAAAGATTTCTCGTAAACACCCGCAATCTTAAATCTATTACGTCTCTTTTACTGGGACGGTTTGGGATTTTAAGAGAGGTCCCGAAATATTACGACTTAAATAAGTATATACTGATTCATAGAATAGCCAGCTACATTGTTTTGTGGAAACTGGGGTAGACTAAGCGTTCTTAGAAGTGGTTTAGATGAGTTTAACACACATTCTTGAGTTAAGGAGCTGTGCCCCATTATTTCAAACTTGGTAGGGTTACCGCTTGTTAAAATAAAAAAGCATCAATATTACATTTATTACATTTGAATCATTGCTCATTCATCATCATCATGTACACTCATGTTGCGTACGGCTAAGGAATAGAACTTTCTCCCGGAAGATGTGTTCCCTGAACGCTAAGATCTGAACTTATTCAAGAAAAGAATAGGCTGTTACTAGACAGGCATGATCCATACCCGGCCACATCAACACTTACCATCAGGTGAGATTTTGGCCAAAGGTCTATGTATACTAATAAAAAAAATCTATATGAAAAGATGATTCCGCTCATCTAAGTTAGTTCGGAAATATTTTGTATAAATCAAAGAAATAGTCTACACAGCAAGACAGCAATCATATAACCTTTAGTAATAATAGTAATCTTTATAGGTAATTGTAATTAACAGACTCCTCAAATCAAGAATCATGGCGTATCCAAAAGCGTACCCCGGGCTCCAGAGCGACAGCTTTGGACGCAACTGGAAATTAGAGGAGAAAGCTTTTTAAGTATGCATTATCATCATCATTTCAGCCAATAGCCGTCCACTGTTGGACATAGGCCACCCCCAATGTTATCCACATATATCGGTCCTGTGCCACCCGCATCCAATGGATTCCCGCAACCTTCACCAGATCGTCGGTCCACCTTGTGGGGGGCCTGCCACGGCTGCGACTTCCTGTATGTGGCCTCAACTCGAGTATAATTATGTACTTGAACTTAAAACGTTAGATTTTTAAATTATGCCAGAAACTACTTCAACCCACACCATATGTAACAAGAAACAATATTTTCAGGAACGAAAAGTATCTAAGAGGTGCTCGAAATTTCGCGATTCGCCTCATAAACTGTAACACTGTTATATTTCAGAATAAACAAAGTTAACACGAGTTATTCCGATATTTCACCCTGAAGATTACGCTTGCCACGGAAATACCACAGTCACATTTATGCCGGTACACGAGTTAAAAAGTAAAAAAAAAAACAAAAGAAGGAACCAATGGTGAATGACAATGCCAAATCCTTTAAGCGTCAACCCTAAACTAGATAGATAATGCCGTGATTATTTTACCGTTAAGCCCACTCTCGTTCTAAGTATTTTTCTCTTATAAATGTCAAGACATTTAACACTATCTGGTCCACTAGACTGTGTAATTACAATAATTTAGATACAGCTTCAAGCCTTTTAAGAGACTAAACAACACGTTCAACCAGATTACAGATTCATATATATAAATCAAACAGTTTAAAATATTGAAATAAATGGATCAATCCATCAAACTTTCAACAGCCTCATCGATCATGAATAAGAATATAAAAACTTACTGTAACTATAAATTATATTCGACACTCGTCACTTGTCAACTCTATTAACATCGTACTCAATTTTGCAATATTGAAATAACCGTTTATATCGTCAATCAATACAATGCCTCCAAGTACACACAGCCAAAGTACATTAAGTCAAATTGTATTGTACATATTGATATAGAACCAAATGTGTTTGACATTAAGATGTGAGAATCGGAGAAAAACTGTTTCCACAAGTGTACTTTAGTATACAGAAGCTGACGAAGATTCAATATAATCGTATTCAATAGATACAACGGCTTTAATCATAGAAAGCACTTTCAATTGCATCGCTCAAAGATAACATCTACCGTACAAGAACTGGGCGTAAAATATTTTTCCTCGTCCCACATCGTACTTAATTGAAATTCTATTTTAATATAGGCTCCAGTCGGACGCATACGGTCGTCCGTCTTTCCTTTTGGGACGTATCTTCGTCAGACGACATTCCGCATGAGACCTGCCAATTACGATCGAACACTGAAACGCATTTTTTGCCAGTCCGTTATCCGATTACTTCGACAATCGTTAACAACTCGCCCGCCGTAAAAGGGCCATCTTGTTCCGATTTTCTAGCCGCATCGCACATTTCCACTTTTTTCCAACAAACCCGACCATACGAGTGACATATTGGTGTCAATGCAACAATAAAATTTTACGTGCATTTATTCATAAAGCTCAGATCGAGTTTGCTGACGGCGTGTGAAATGTCACCGAAGATCGCAGCATTTACCGATATGCGACCTCTTAACCAATATTTGGCAAACATTAAATCTTTGGCCGAAACAAATGAGGGCCAAGTTGTTTTTGTTCAGAAACGAATTAATTTAAAAATAATTGCAGCAATCAATCCGTACGACACGAATCGTAAAAGTCGATGTAACGGCGATTCTTAAAGTGAATCGGATCAAGGCTGTTCACGGATTAACGATGCAGGATCGGAAAGTGAAACCGAATCGATATCTAATTACTGCGATTAGTCAAATGAATAGGTCACATGGACCGGTCGTGAATTTCTCGCTTCACTTTTTTTGGGTATGCGACATGAATAAATTAGGTTGACATTCTGTAAGCTCATTGTTCGGCTGGTGTCCTAACCTAATGACACAGATAAAATATCCTTGTCAACATGTGCACCACACATTGCACCTACGATCGAATTCAAAACGAATCTCAATTCAAAAGGAAAGCGTTTGAAGTAAGAAATACAAACAAAAGTCAAATTTAAACGAAAACGAATCTTCAACAACGTCAACAAGTGTTATAGTTATAGTGATATAAACAGTTACAGCAACATCTGCAATTAGTTTACGCTTACAAATAATAGCCAAGGCTACTCAGACGGACCTACATAACAACGTAAACGATCCATGAGAACTAATAATAACAGTAACAATGAGTGAGCCGGTGCACGTCATACCGGCTCGCGCACTCGTAAAACTAAATCAGTCCAGGCCATTTCGGCCAAATGCACCAACCGCGAATTGAGAAACACCAGAAAACTATTCATGCCCCAAGGTACATTACTGATTGACGAAACATCAAACCAGACAGATGCGAAAATTCTCAATGAATTTGAGCAAAATTAAATAAATCAATAAACACCTTAGTGGTATAAAAATATTAGTTAACAGTTAGAGTCTGTCTAACTGTCAAATAAAGCTAGAAAATATGGCAGTAAATTACAAATTTCGTCAAAATCCAAGAAACTAGAACTCACGTTTCTTTCGCTTGCAAAAATTGACGGAAAAAATCGCACGAAATTGAGGTTTTCGCCGCCACTTTATGTTGGCCAGCGCTGAATCGGAATCGCAATCTAAAATCGCGAACGTGGTTGACAAAAAGTGTCACCGGGCGGGGTGCTTTCACCACGTCCATAAAAATGTTAGGTCATCAGTCCCCGATACATCGGGCGCGTCCGAGACGTGATTCAATTTAACAAACAAACTACACGCGTCAATGTAAAAGTGGATCGAACCTTGGCATCCGTGATGTCCTGGCCAAAGGCCAACACAGCAATTGAATGAGTGACGATTAGCGCCGGCCGAAAAACCAGCGGTAGACGGTCACGCACATTCGGTCTATTTCGGTGATGTTGGATCTTCTGAAGTACCTGATTCAGATACCAGATTCAGATTCAGCACTTGTAACCGATCCCATTGAGTTAGAACACATTGATGTTCGTCGTACCGTTCAAACAAACAACATTTACTTTGACCGCAAATAAGTCTACCTAAAACCATTGAATTTCTAGCCAATGAATTACGTAAAACGCTGGTCATACTTCAATGAAGGTATACATACATAAAGGAGAAAATATAGCACAGCCGTAAACAACAGAAATAGAACATATGCACCGTGTACCTCTTTATAGGTTCCTTAATAAATTCTACGCGTTTAGGGTCTCACGGTTTAAACGTCAGTAATATAGTTTTACTATAGGACTTCGTATTTTTGCTGATAAAATCTACATTTTAGCATGAGGCTTGTAAGCAAATAGGCGTTAATAATGTCAACTGTTAGTTATGAGGAGGCTCCTGTCGAATAGTGTGTCAAACGTGACTGGCTCACCAAAGACTCCTTGTTGGTGTCACGTACGCCTCGCTGTCTGATGAGCACCTCTTCTTATCTCAGGAATTATCGTCTGACTAGCTAATTATCTCTTCATTCCTCTAGAGATTGCTGTATGAGTAATTGGTGGGAGCAAGTTCGATAACTGTTCAAAGAATTTGGCAGGGATCTCAACACAGAAATACAGTACGTCTCTAAAATATGCGCGGTGAAATTTATCGATATGATTTTGAACATAAGCGCTGTAAATAGTTCGCGAAAAATAGCATTATTTCAAAATTGTGTCAGTGACGTGTAGTTGAATAGCAACAGCGATTGTTTCTTTAGAAAAGAGGAAAAGTGGTTTTAGACAGTTACGTTTTGAATTTCAATGTCTCAGGTACGAGTGCTGTCTGAACCTAGGACCTTTGAATATTCTCACGTCATGCCAGTTGACCTACTGACAACTAGAAAAATATGGAGAACTACATTGTAGCGAATAATACGTCAAAAGATATGTTGGTACACCATAATGACGCCCTTGAAATAGTACTTGATAACAAGCGTAATCATGATAATAACAGGCTTCTATGGCAACCTTGGATAAGTAAAAAATGATTTATTATAATTTGGTCGCGGAAAATTTTCATAGCTCAATACGCATACATTACTTTAATTAATTTAGTATCGTTAATGGATGGGCGGATAACAAAAACAGAAATTTTAATGCATACTTTTGATTACTCGTACATAAGTTGTTTGTTATGAGAATTCTCAACATCAGCAGTAAGTATAAATAAATATGTACACTATTACTGAAGAATCTTCTTTCATCATATTTTGAAAGCTAATATTTAATTTCCAGTTCCCATGCTGTCCGTTTAATGACAAGTTGTAAAATCGTAGAGCGTAAACAAAACTGTAACTAATGATAGAGTATCTAACAATACCTATGTAACATAGGCGCTGGTGCCATTACACGAGGCAATAAAACAATAGATTGCGTGTAATAACATTTCTATTTTCTTCCACTATTTCTGCAAAGGCACAGTTGCTAATCTAACAGTATTGCATACTAAAAAAATGTGCTCTATCTACACAACTTCGAATAAAAACCATATAGGTACTTTTGATATTACTGCACAGAACAACGCGGCTTCTGATATAGCCACTAAATCATAAACAGGAATAGCGTGTATTATAAAATTGCGACAGGCGGAACGTTTTAGATAAGCAGCTATTGACGCAGATAAAGTACGTTTTATTCTGCTAAAAACAAATAGCAGGCGATATATCCCGGTGTTTGGTAATTTCTCTCACCTTAGCAATGGAGTTGTTGGCGTTCATCCAATTGGGGATGTGGACGGTTTGGCTGTCGCCGAAATTCGTACAGCACTAGCAACCACAGTTTATGAAACTCCAAAAACTGAGCACAGTTCAAAACACAACACTGGACACACTGTCAGTCGAAATTTAAAACACACAAGTAAAAACCAATGATGGTCTTTCACATCCCGTCAAATATTTGCGTAGTCACAGGTAAATAAACGCTGGTAGACACGTGCGCTTTCGACGGAAAACCGCGAACGACAGCGGAGAGCACGAGCGGCGATACGCCCCTCTACACGACCGTAGCTTGCGCGAGGCGCAGCCAGACTGGCGGACGGTTGCGAGCGCGCGGATCGCGAATAACTCATCTCCCAACCCCTCGGCTCAGGGCTAGTATTGGCGAAATGGGGGTGACAACATAAGAACAAAATGATGATGCATAGGCAAGTACTTATGTTAACTATGCAACCAATATTAACAACACACAATTTAAACAAGATAGTAATGACAAAAGTATCGAACCAGCAGATAATTTGAATTATTCATAATAGAAAAGTCGCAAAGAACTTTATAAAATACTAAATACAGTTAAAAACATAGAAGGGGAAATAATTTTGTACCAAGAAACAGTCAACTCTCCAGAATTAACAAAGCTTATATTCAACTAACGAAGGAAAGGGTTGAATACAAAAAAGGTGGAGACATCTATGTGCTGCCAGTTTTAAAATTTGTATCTTTCAAAGTATACAAATTAACAGTCCGTTTACGCTCACATTTTTCACTTCGCCTTTCCTTAATCCGCTCTACATCCATAACTAGGACAAGCCAGGTACAGCCCTACAGTCTCCCGAACCCCGCAACTAACAAAGCAATATTTTTTACCCCAAGCATAAAAGAAGATGGTTTGCTGCATCGGACCACTGCGCGTTTTAGCCGTGGAATCTGACCGCTTTTTCTGTCATCCGAGTAATTATTCACGCCTTTTATGGTCCCCTGAATTAACGTACATGCGTAAATAATAATTGTCATAGCTCTTCTCGTGAGAATATAAGACACGTCATCGCCGACTTTTCCGGATAAGTAGAACTTGAAAGTGAACTGTTGTTTATTGACTAGCTCTTCTTCGATCAATAGAAATGAAACTGAATATAATCGAAGGCAGACATGTAAGTTTGTTGAGTACCTTGAAGAAAGTGGAAAACAACTTTGATTACATAGCTAGCTGTTATTCATTAATGGTTACAGAAAGCGCTCCAATTATCATTTACAGTCACGTGATACTTATAGTGCCTAATTAGTAGGCTCATTTACATTTACAAAATAGTATTTCAGTAAAAATCCCTGCTATGGAAATATCATACCTTTTATATAATATTCGCTACTCATGACAACACTATCAAAATTAACAAAAAATGTTGTACACCTATTTATTAAATTAGCTTTTGTTTGTTCAGCTTTAAATGTCTACTGCCTCATGAAGATATCGTGAGATAATGAGAAACTTCATCGACACTCTTCAAGATTGGAATCTCAAGTACGTTGCATCCCGCATTTTTATCAGCACACTTTTTCACAATCTTTGCTTCATCGAGAAAGTTTAAATCGTCGATTAATTGTCTAATGATCTTCGAGTTTCCTGCCATCATAATTAGAAATGAATTGACCATTGCGATCAATAAATTGTTCCGATTCAACAGATTTATCGCCTATTTATTTTCAAGTTTATTCGAGTTCGTAAGTATTGTTTATTAGTTTCACTTTTACAACTGCTTATCTTCAGACGCGATATTGCTAGAACAAATTAAATAGGAGCGGTTATTTTAATTAGAGCTGACTTTAATAGATTTCTAGGAGAAATGCATTAGTACCTCGCGCTACATATCAGTTACAGTCTACTTGCAGCTGTCTGACGAGATTCTTGAGTTCTGCTTAAGTACCTTACAGACTAAAAAAATATTATAAATAATGAAATAAAAACCATTATTCTACCATTCAAAACAGCATCGGGAGGAAACCTGTACGTTACGGATATTTTCTCAATTGTTGACATATATAGTTAAGAACGTAATCATGTTTGAGTTGGTCTGGTTCCCATGTTTAAGCGAATGTCAGTCAGGAAGTCACTTCATAGTAATCCAGACTAACCAAATCCAGGATCGTTTTTCAAGCGAACCAAGAGCGAAGTAAAGGCTGGGCATCAATGACACGCTGAGACGAATGGAGGAGTTTTATAAATAGGTGGCAGACGCGCAGACGGATCTCCTGATGGTAAGCGATTGCCACTTCCCCATGGAGTGGAGTCACAAGTGCGCTGCCAACCTTTACTCTCACGCAGCGAAACACAGCAGAGTTCTGCTTCACGCCGGTTTTCTGTTAACGAAATAAGAAGTTCAAAATTGTATAGTATCAGTTATTGGTGATAAACTAAAATGTTTTGCAGATTGTAGATATAATAGAAAACAAATAACCAGATATGAAGTATGCTGCTGTTGGAAATGAAAGGACACCTCTTTAACATATTCTTATACAAGAACGTGTTGAGAATCTTGTGAACGAAGATAATAATATATTCACCATTAAGAACTTCATAAACTGTGTTTATGATGCTTCAGTTAAGTCAGTTTCTTCAGATAAGTAGAAGAGGCAGTTCAATTAGACCTAATGGGTGTTAGTAGATAACACGTCTCGGCGTAGTTGGACCGAACGTGTTTAGTACTTTGTTTGACTGCACTTTCATGTCCCACACTCCTCATATTTCTCCATGTACACCAATTACAATAATTTCATCAACCAGAGCGAAAGTGTGTCACATCCTGGAACCTAATGGCTTAATGATAGGCCAGTGTGTTCCGCTAGGCGCTAGGATCACGTAGCGGCAACGGTACCTGCGCGCGCGCATCGGGGACGTATTTGAATAATCGTCGCACTTCGGTTTTGGGGACAATAATTAGGGTTGTGATTCGAGTAATCTTACTCAAGCCATCTTATTCTATTCATTCGAGTATATTTACAATTCACTTGAAAGTCACTCATCGATGTTTAAGAACTATCATCTATCTACGATTTTGGAGTTTGTAAAATTTTAACATAATATAGGCAGATTTAAAGTTAAATTTTGACTATGTGCTTTTCTGGAAATATATGATCTTGGTTCTTAAAGGTCGTCATGTGGTTTTTGTTTCACAACACAATAAGGACTTCCCCACCCTCACATTTTGATAGAATATCAGTGTGGCACAGGATAATTATCGGGTGCAATAGGTTTAACGTGCTTTCCCAAAGAACGGAGGTAGGTACCACGTACCAGACCCCCATTTCCAGACTCCGAGTTGACACGGAATTTCTCAGCTACCTACTTACTTAGGCCCAACCTGGTGGGAATCCGACCCGCTGGTGCAGTGGTTATTGGGTCGTATTATGGTGCTAATCAAAACTACGTTGATATTCAAGATCCAGTATTGGCTGCTAGATACTTACCCATGAATCTAATCCTAAAATATTTGCAGATTTTATGGGCATCAAGACTGAGGTGACAAGAGGTGTCGGGTGAACTCATGTCGCTATTTCACTCGATTACTATTTTAAGAAAAATCACTCGAGTGAAGGGGTTTCGTGTCACGTCACTAAGGACAATTGGTAGTTTGATATAGCCGGGTAATTACCTACTCTGACATAGTTCGACAGTCGTATATCATTTTAAAGCCGTCGCTGGCATCTTGCAGATTTACGATGGAGTTTCAATATTATTTCTGTTAGTCTTGAGTTGCGGTTGCGGATGATTATACGGTTGCGGGGTACTGTGCGGTAAGAAAATGTTAGTGTTTCATGTAAAACTACCGCGTTTGTACATTGCTAGAGCGAGGAAGAGAATATTAATTTTTGTGGATTCTGTTGTTCTCATTTTGCTTTTTATTAAGGACTGTCTTCTTGTGAGAATATGTTGCCTATAGGAATAAAAAAAGTGGATAATGAACTGACTCAACGTAACAGTCATTCTATGAAACGTCGGAGTTCAAAGTTTCATCAATCTACACATTATGCCGAGGCCACCAATCATGATAGTACAAGTAGTACAGAATTTAAAATAAAAAAATAATTTTTAAGCAAAACTATCACAACTTGGTACAAGGTTACGATACATAGTTTATTCATTTATAAAGGACGCGCGGATGATTTCGTATCCGAGGTGTTATTTTTAATTCATTTTGAGACCACGGCAAACAAAGGTCCATGGAAGCTGACATTCTTTCGTTAGCAAGTACGGAACCTATATTGCACGATAGATGTCAGCTTCTAAACGCTCATGCGCGTCAATGCGCGTGAATAAACAAAAGCCGCCCGCTTTTGTTTATTCACGCGCATTTCTTTATTTTTATTCCTAATTCTACCTTTGTGCGTTTGTTCTCTATTTTTTGCCTGTCCATTGTTTTCTCGTCCATCTTTTGTCATTAGTCTAAGGGATTTTAGCTGGAATGATGATTAGTGTAACTTTTAGGGTTGTGGACCTGAAAAGGAAAAAAATAGATCGGACTTTATCTACTGTTTTTCTGTCTGCAAAGCAAGGCTTTTTTTTTCTTAGGAACCCATAAAGCTGTAATATCAAATACTTATATTGGCATTTCGATGCTCTTGGAGTAACAAATTCTAAGTCTAACACGTAAATTTTTACGCTCGCTAAGTTAATCAAAGCGTACTTAAATATGGTATGGTTCTTGATAATTACTTAGGTAACATAGTTTAGTTTGAGTTTTTATGTTTTTTCAGCGATGGTTTCTTTTGTTACATTCTATACCTAAGGTTCGGAACCCAACATAGGCGAGTCCGGCTCGCACT
The DNA here is from genome assembly GCA_019059595.1 of Marasmia exigua. Taxonomy (NCBI): domain Eukaryota; kingdom Metazoa; phylum Arthropoda; class Insecta; order Lepidoptera; family Crambidae; genus Marasmia; species Marasmia exigua. Next base: position 7,640,023 of record CM032470.1, on the reverse strand, counting down.
TGGCCGCTTTTTTAGAACGGGATCTACAGAAAACCCATCTCATGCCATGCATTTTGACCTCAATTTCACGAGGTCGAAATACAGTAGCATTTCTGGGCCAAAACAGAAATAGTTTGGCATTTTGTTATTTACTTTCGGTTATGGTTTTTGGGTACTGAAATTGTAATGAGAACTATCTTAGTACTTACATACAATATGCGTGAGTGAGGGTACCGGAGGCCCAATCCGGTGGAAAGGGGGGTCGGAGGCCCAATCCGCGGGAACGGGGGGTTTAAAGGTTGGTAGCGCAGTTGTGACTCCACTGGTGTCGCGGGTGTCTATGGGCGGCGGCAATGCTTACCAGCGATCAGCTCTCTCAGATCAGCATCAGGCGATCCGTCTGCGCTCGTCTGCCACCTATCACATTAAAAGAAATTATCTTGGAAAATCTTAACCTATGCTTCCACATGCCTCAAAACTGTATAGGTAATCCCACACGGCCGATACTGAGTGGCCGATTTTTATAGGAGAAAAATAGGACATACTGATTTCAATCGAGCACGCGACGCACATGACCTAGATAAAGTCGGTGAGAGTGTGGAAAATCAGCTGACTCTTTGTAGGTCCGATAATCGGCCCGACAAAAAGTCATCACCGTATCTTATTACTAGGAGGCATCTTTATTGTGTTCCGGGTGGGGACAGAGTTACTCTGGCAACTTCTGAAGGTTTAAATGAGCGACCGATGGAGACCTGATAAGTCCTCCCGGGATGCAAGGAAGCGGCGAGATTATATAGGAATCTAGGAGGCTGCGATTGTGGTTATTAATCACAGCGGACGATTGAATCAGATGCGACGGTGCATAGGCCAGGGGCTAAGAACTACTACTTTTTTGTATGGGATATCGTGTCGTATTTCAAAACGCCACTTCCTACCGCGCGTAGTAAAACTATGGAATCAGCTACCAACCATGGTGTTTCCGAACAGATACGACCTGGTGCTCTTTAAGAAAAGAGCTTATCCCTAAGAGCCGTCAACGCATCGGTGATGCCCCGTGAGTCGCAGATGTCCATGGGCGGCGGTAATCACTTACCATCAGGTGAGCCGTCTGTTCATTTGTCTGCCATTATGTAAAAAGAAACAGCAATTATAGTACCTACAAGCCCCGGCACACTGTCTAGTGACAGAAATCAATTATAGTATTATGTGAGCTATTTTGACGTTAAACCAAATGATAAAAGTATAAAACAAAAAGTATAAGTGCTTTCCGAGATGCTGGAGAGATGATTGTCGAAATTGTTAAGTAAAGATCCGATTTATTAGCTAACAATTTAAAAAAATTGGCGTCGCTAGTGCACCGCATCCGTCATGTTAAAGATCTGATCGGGCATGAGCTTGAACTGCCTCGGATAGGCTCTATGGAGTATTTTTAATGCCACTGCACAGTAAAAAAAGTCCAGCATTCGATTCCCACTTTGGATAAACATTTAAGTTGTTAACACTTATTTATTCAGTGTCTAAACATGTATTTGTAGGTCCTTTGTTGATTGTGATACCCATGCGATGCGTAAGCTACTAACTTTGGGGTCATGTACATATGTGCTGTTTTATGATATTTGTGTTCCTACCGTGGGAATGCCACGCTTTGGCATGAATGGGCCGGCTCAACCCGAGTGATACCACGGGCTCACAGAAATCGTCGTGAAGCAGCATTATCCGAGGAAAAGGGGGGGTTTAAAGATTGGCAGCGCACTTTTGACTCCACTGATGTCTCGGTTGTTCATGGGCGGCGGAAATCGCTTACCATCAGATGATCCGTCTGATCGTCTGCCACCTATCACATAAAAAAAAATGTCTGTAATTTTTTTTTGAGAAGGAACTCTTAATATCTCCTCCCCTATCTCCAAGCCTAAATGTCCGTTCTCACGTGAGCGACGTTCGCGGTCGGCGCGTTTGATGCGCGCAGGCGCACAGAATGCGACTGCGCACGAGTTCGTTACGGCTCCTCGAGACCTTTGTTTATTGCTTAATTAGATGGACGGTGACTTTTTACTTCTTCTACTCAAATGGTTTTTTGTTTGTAGGTCCATTCTGTCAACTTAAGACTGTACGAGCAGTTTTTCTTCTAATGCTTTAACTTTGACAGTTGGTCAAACTTGTAAACTAAAGAGATACCATGATGTTTGAGCAGCTTTCGTAGTTAAAGTTTGAGATTTTTTCTATGTGATAGGTGGCAGACGGATCATCTAATGGTAAGCGATTGCCGCCGCCAGCGGAGTCACAAGTACGCTAGCAACCTTCAAACCCCGCTTTCCCTGGATTGGGACTCCGGTAACCTCACTCACGCAGCGAAACACAGTGCTGCTTCACGCCGGTGTTCTGTGAGGCCGTGATATGATTCTGGTCGAGACGGCCCATTCATACCGAAGCGTGGCTCTCCCACGGTAAAACGTCGTGGGTTAAACTATCTCAGATAGCTTAATTTTGTCCTGATCCTACCTGACTAAAGTAATATTCACCAACTGGACACACGATACTGGACACGTGAGTGAAGTTGGTAAATTTATTTATTTGGACAACCAACAAAGCATACCCAAATTCTTAGTGGTGACTTAATTATAGGTTGCCACGGCATGCGAAGCGATACTATATTATATACTAACATCAAATCTCATTTAAATATGTTAAAGACCATTATTTAGAAGAAACAAGTGTAAATATGAGTTTATTATGTTACACTTGTAAGAGGAACAAATCTGCAAATCTGCAACAGTCCCGACATAAGGGCTGACTTTTCCAAATACATATTCGTTTATTTCTTACACAAAAAAAAAGTGGAAAAATCAACCCAAATTCATACATAATCTATTATTACATAGTAAGTCATTATTTCTTCTCTCGCGAGAAAAAAAAGTAAAACTCAAAATTAGTAGCTATAATTTTATGATTTTGTCATCTGTACTCGCTAAGGTTTTTGGGTGAGTCCAGTCCACATAGAGGAACTTTTTCTCCAGCTGGGCTTACTCAGGATTTTTTCTAAAAAGGGTACGCTGAGATTTTATTTGTGTCCGTCAAATCTTATCAGTCGTGACCAGATGACGAAATGATTAAATTATAAGTTATATGTCCTAATTCTTTGTTACTGGACACACGTGTGTCCAACTGTCAAGGACCCAGAAAGTTAAGAAATAAGCAAGCTGTGTGCTCACCAGAGATAAGTACCACCTACTTATAAAACATTTTTTTTATATGATAGGTGGAAGACGAGCAGATGGATCACCTGATGGTAAGCGATTGCCGCCGCCCATGGACCCCTGTGGAGTCCCCTTTCCCCCGAATTGCGCCTCAGATAACCTCACTCACAACAAATTAACAAGAAACTGTAATAAATGATTTCCTATATTAGTAAGAATATTAGAGCTCTTATTATTTTTAGTAACAATAATACGAAGTCTCTAATTAATAATAACGTCTCTAATAAATTTTCCTTGTTTATTTCCTGTTATAAATGCAACGATATCTTTAGGTAAGTAAGAGGTAAGTGTGTTCATGAAACAAACATAAATACCTTAACTATTAGTAGCCACTCGCTGCCTCGGTGGCGCAATGGTTAGTGAGTCGCACTTTTAAGGCGAAGGCTGCTCAAGAGGCCCCGGGTTCGATCCCCGGGTCGGGCCAAAAATTTGTACCTAAGTTTTCAGTAAGAAATTCTTAGTGTCAGCCCCGAGTCTGGAAGATGGCGGTCTCGTACCCCCGTTCCTCGGAAAACAAGCCCTTGGTCCCGCTCAATCCCTCTCCGGTCGTGTCACGCTGGTGCGCCATCGGAATTCGAGTGTAAGGGAATCGAGAGTGCACTTGTGTTTGCGCACACACTTGAGCACTATAATATATCCTGCGTACGTGGCTGATCGTTGAGATTGGCCGCCGTAGCCGTAATCGGTTGGAGTATATTATTAGTAGCCATTGTGCTTTTTCGTATACGAAAAAAAGCGAAAGATTTTTTCTAATAGTAATTTTACTAGTAAGTGAATCTCCACTCAGCCATCGTCATAATTGGCGCGGGCTGGTTGCAGAAGGCACTGTTAAGTTTCATTGAAGAACTTGGTTGGTTGGAGTGAAAACCACGCGACGTCACACTAGACACGTGAAATAGGCACAACTGCCGCCTGATTTCGGAAAAGCCCACGCGAAGAGAAGAAGAATTCATCGTGTAAAGAAACCTAGATCCGCGAATTGAACCCAGGACGAAAAGACCGGCAAATTGAACTTTTAAGAAAGAGTGCGACCCATTAGCCCTGAGGCAATATACTATGTAAAGTCAAGATTTTATACTCCAATATACACTAACCTCGTACCACTCGCTAAAAGCAACGTCATTAACAGTTTTATTGATATCATAATGACTTCCACCGTTGATTAATGAGATGGCCTATTAGCCCCAGTAATTAGACCTCGGGCAGGATAATATCAATTAGAAAGTCTGCGATTTACGAGCGCGATGATACTAATTGTTCTAACGAACTGGTTGGCTAGGGATGTGGTGGGCGGTCCGATATCTAAGTACAGTTAGCATTACTGGAAATGTTGAACTCGTATTCGTATTGTTCAATTCAAATGAGGTGTTTCGATTCCCGATTGGGTCAGAGGGTTTCAGGGCGAATAAACGGGCCTTCGGAGTGTACCCACTTCTAGAGAGTGACGACGTTACCGGGTGTCCTGGTAGGTTGTACAGCAATGAAGGCTTGCATTACGAAAAGTAAGGGTGAAGCTGTGAGCCCGATCAGCGGTGCGGTCTAGTCCCGGCTGTGGGGTTTCCGGCCGCTATTGCTCAGAGATGGACACCCCAGGGGTTATAGTTCGGGTTAGAGTCCCAAACACCACCTTGTTCGCTACACGTAGCAAGATGATGATGATAGCAAGGCCATGATGGTTTCCCCTGGGAAAAAAAGAGGATGTCAGGTGAGTGTGCAAAAAGAAGTTTTACGCGAAAAATTTATTCACGCCAAAAGTGGCCGCTTTTGGCGTGAATAAATTTTTCGCTTACGCGTTGGACCCAACATTTTTGCATAGTTATTTAATAAATAGTATAAGTGTTTGCCGAGAGGTTGTAACCCCGAAATTGTTTAAAATAGATCCCGTTTAGTAGCTAAAAATTATAATCGGTTGGCGTCGCTAGTGTGCCCTACCCGTCACCTTAACAGAACAGCCTGATAAACAATCACATGAGACAGGATGAGGTAAGCCTATGAAACAATCTGTAAGAATCTGTACTGCAGTATGGAATAAGTAAGTAAGTAAAACATATATTGACCACAAATACGAATACAATTACAACAAGATGTTAACAAGCCGACAGACATGAACAGATAATAAGTAGGTCCCCTGTTGCATGAAAGATTACCAACAGAAACAAGATCCAACCTCAGCATGTGCTGCAACTGCTTGAAACCGCTGCAGCGCTGGTTTTCAGTTTGGACCTTGAGTGACGGGGCTAATTGTCTAGTTAAACAAGTGATCGATGGAGCGATGGGATGTGATGAAGGATACAGACTATATATTTGACGACCCGTTTGGAACAGTGGTAGTGAACGCTGCCTTTGGTCTAAGTGTTGCGGGTTCGATCCCCGCACAGTACAAACATTTGTGTGCATGAACATGTTTGTTTGTATTGGTCTGGGTTTTTCCTATGCATTATAAGTATGTATTTACAAAAAAAAAGTATTATATGTATATATTTGTAATCCCACTGTTGATTCTGAAATCCGTAACACAGGTGCTTGAGCTACCTATCTCGGAGTTAGATCAATGTATGTGATGTTGTGAAATATTTATTTATTTATTTTATTTTATATTTAATTGATGCGCAAGTTCTACTTCTTATCTTCTTAACTTACCTTATCACGCAAAGGGTTCGCAAATAAATGAAGACCATACCTCCCCCATCAAATTTTACTTCAGCTAACTGTACATTACAATCTGAATGTACCAACCTTGCACTCATATCCAGTCTTTAGTTTACCATATAATGGCGTTCTTCTCCCTATTTAGGGTCACAAAAAGAAAGCGAAGCCTTGTACCGAGGACCAATAATTCCTCGATTTCGTCGTTTTTTGCCGTTGCCAACTGTAAGAGCCGTGCGATATTTCCTAAAGGGGCTTTCTCCCCATTGTGGTGGGTTGTCGGCGACCGGATTTATCGGCAACATCGGCGACACGACCCGGGAATCGAACCCGCGATAAACAAACTCGAACAAGATCCGCTGGAGTGAGTTGTGGCTGACCTGTTGGTACACATTTTCGTACACATGAGGTTTGACTGTTTAGTCGTAACGTAGGGTTGTCAGCCTATAGGTAAGATAGTCAGTCATAAATTGACCGTGGGAGAGCCACGCTTTGGCATGAATGAAAACCGGCATGAAGCAGCACTGTGTTGTGTTTTACTGCGTGAGTGAGGGTACCAGAAGTCCAATCCGGGGGGCAAAGGGGGGTTCAAAGATTGGCAGTGTATTGGTGTTGCAGGTGTCCATGGGCGGCGACAATTGCTTACCATCAGGTGATCCGTCTGCTCATCTGCCAACTATCACATAAAAAAAAATAGATTTTAACTGAAAATTTCACTATTATTTTTCCCTATTTATCGTTTAAAGCATTAAGAACTTTTGAATATTGCTCTTACCGGGTGCCTCCTGAACTGAAGATAAGTTAACAGCAATCTTTTTACACCAATGATCTTAACTTTCCACTTCAAGTTACATTTCTAGGATACGAACCAACCTTCAAGACTGACCCAAAACTCAACTCAGCAAGCACTAATGAATTGCTCGGCAAGTTTAGCAACGGCCAGAGCTAACGGAAATAGCATATCACGTACCGATAATGCCACCAATTAATACCGCGCGTGCGCCCGCGCCGGTGTCGGCATCGGGGGAGCGGCTAGGGTTGTATGCATACACTTAGCTTTTTTGCTAATTTGCCGTCCTCTAACTAAGAGGGTAAGGGGCCGTTAAGTCACATGAAGTCAATTATGACTTTTCAAGAAACCTATTTTTAGACTTGTCACCAATTTGCTGTGACTTGTTATTTTTTTTGATAGATTGAAAGCAGGTAATGGTCTATATCACGGAGAATGCTCTGAAGAGCTTTTCTCCCTCATCCCACCTGCCCTGTTCCGTCACAGAACTAAACGAGCCGGACAACGCTGTCACCGTTTTATAGTGGAAAACATTCCATAACATAACAGATTAAAAAATTTAGCAATTCCTATTTCTGCCGGACCATCAAGAAATGGATCTCGTTGCCGACGAATGTATTTCCTCCTTCCTACAATATCGATTCCTTCAAACGAATCGTGAAGAAACATCTCGCGGGCCAGTATGGCAGCCCCAACGGAGGTGATGCTTGTCATTGCTTTCGGTGTAATTGCAACGTGCGCTCTTCTCTCGCTTACCATCAGGCTGATAAGAGCCAATATACTGTGACACTATAAAAAAAAGTTTTTATGGTAAATAATTGAATCTTACTTAACATCAAGTGCGATTGAGTAGTACCAAATGCTTGTGTTTTGTAGCATAATCAGCAGTAAGCTTTTGTGATTAAGATGCTATTTCATCAAAAAGTTATCTAATAAAAAATAAGAAAAAAAGGAAATTTTAGCCACTACACTATGTGGGAGTTTAAATACAATTAGTTGGCATCCAAAACTTTACCAACTGATTGAACAGATATGTAGAAATCACTTAAATTATTTTTAATTATGTTGGCAACCCTACTGTCAGAGCAGTGCTTCGCATTTCCCTGCTAATTGATATTTGCATTGCTACTGCACCGCTCGTTAGGCACACGGAAGGCGATTACCTGTTATTATGTATGGCTCTTAAATGTGGGAACCATATGTTATCGACATCTTTAGCTTAATATTTTCAAGTAAAACTACTTTGGAGTTGCCGCGTGAGCAAAATCGGGAGCGGTTGCACTAATAACCTCAATACGTTTAAATATGACAAGACGATGGTGATTTTTGTACCATGTAATTCAGCAATGGCCGTGTGGCCCCCGGCAGAGTAGAATAGGCCACCCTCAATCTTACCGAGGTGTCGTAAAAGGCGACTAAGGTAAAGCTGCTGGCATGATCATCAGCACCCAGAGAAGGAAAACTCTGCATTTATATCAAAACCCTCGCCAACCCGTCTGCCAAGCGTGGTGAGTATGGCAATTACCCCTCATGCGATTGAGGGAGGCCCGTGCCCCAGCAGTGGGGACTTAAATGGGCTGATTATGATGATATGATGAATTCAGCTTAAATGGGCTGATTATGATGATATGATGAATTCAGCAATAATAAAGAAATACTCCAGACAATTTACTAATTTATCATTTAGTAGTAGTATAGTGGTATAATTAAAGCAACCATTCTCTATTGAGAGTTGTGTCAAGGGTGTGTTTCAAAAGTGCGAATCGCCAATATAATCGCTAACCTTCGTCAGAAGATGACACTCAAAGAAGAAGATCTAGTCTCATATTAAGACATCCTCTATGAGTAGGTACTACATGCTTGTGGGAGAGCCACGCTTTGGTATGAATCCCATCAACTGGAGTGACACCACGGGCTCAAAGGAAACTGGTGTCAATCAATGTCTGCGCCGTGATTCGCCAAGTGAGTGAGGTGCGAGGAAAGGTTTTTTTTTAATCAGCCTATAAACTGTCCCGCTGCAGGGCAAAGGCCTCCATTATAGAAATCAAGTTATCGATACTATGACGGGATTAGGCTTAATAACCACGCTAGACTAATGCGGATTGGTGATCACAAACTCGAGCTATGTATGTAAATTCGAAACATACTATTCGCTCGACCCGGGAATCGAACCCAGGACCCTGAGATCACGGCCCGGTACTTAAACCACTAGACTAACAGGGCGTAGAGGATACTTGAAGACAAATTGGGGGGCATTTAAGGAAAGTTTTAAAAGTTGACAGCACACTTGTGATTCTGCTGGGTATGTGTGTTCTTGGACGACGGCAATCGCTTACCATCAGGTCATCCGTCTTCTCTTCTGCCACCTACATAATAAAACTAGACATCAAAAGTGGGGTGGAAAAGTTGGTTTTCAAAACTATTTTTTTCTATCACAGGATCACTCATGAAATCTTAATTATTCTCTATACACTATATAGTGTCAATCAATAGTAGAGCGTACAATGTTGGATTGATCATATTGGCTTCGAGTAGAGGCCGCAGTACTGGCAAGTAGTGTATGATATAGTAGGACGCCATGCCACTAATTGGACTACAGTCCTCGAAAGGACTGTTGGTAGTGACTGAATGACATAAGCCTGAAACACATCTATGGCATACGTGTGTATCAATACAGACAATAACATTAATATTTCATCTAGTTTCCCTAGGTTGCATAAATTGTTTCTGGTTTATTAACTTTTATATCTTAATGTGTAGCGATATCCCCTTAACAAGTTACTAATTGAACCGCATAATCAGATTAAATTACTCCAGCTCAGTAAACCGACACTAATACCAGAAAATATTTGCATGGATTATGATTAAATTTGTCATAATTTCTTTGACGGTCTGGAATGACTGCTTCTTGTGCAAGCATTGGAGCAGGAAATATATTGAATGTAATGAAAATTATTAATTCATTTAATTTATATTAATTACAATATTTAGAGACTTCTGTAATATTAGTGAAGAATACACATTTACTGCGCACGGCACAAAATTACTGTTTCTGTTTTCAATTAAATGTGTCTTATCAAAAAATGGTGTGGCTTTGATACGACTAAGACACTAAAATTAACATGTTAACATAAAACCACGTCGAACGCGCTTTATAAAGATATTGTCTTTATAATTTTCAACCTAACTGAGAACTACGTGAAACATGTTTGTTCAGATACTTAAACTTTACATTAAGAAAACTAAATGTAAGTACTAGTTACTAAATCGTTTAAATTACCATTAGAAGCATCAACTAACTCGATAACATGATACTTAAAATGCAAAGCTCAAAAACATGTTTCAATTCAAATGGTGTCTCACAGGGCAGCAACTTAGGCCCTTCATTCCTCAAACCGTTAGAATTGAAATCACTAATTTGTATAAACTGATGTCCATTCCCTTACGGACCTTGCTTCCTGTTATAAACATTATGATTTAATTCAATTAGCTAGGAGTTTACGACTTCCTATATTAGGATTCTCACAGACTTTCAATTACTGGTATCTTTACTGCCTGGTGGAGGCGTTAAATCAGGCTCCGTGGCGCACGATCGGAACGACTCTGCTATCAACATTGTCTCGGCGCAATATTGTTTCACATAACACGTGGAAAGAAAACAAAGACGGTTTCTAAATAGGTGCTTTAGAAAGGTAAAGGATTTTTTTAATGAATTCAACGCAATACCTATACAAGACATGGCACGAGTTACATGCCGGAGCTTGTACCACCTATAGCATAACATATAGGGAGCAATAAAGAATATGAATATTCATGGAGTAAAATACTTCTGAATAAACTCAAATAGGTATAGTTTATTTTATACAATTCTGTTTTACTTGTAAAACTGCACAATTTGTGATATATTTTATCGATTAATCGATATAGGGCATCTTGATTGCATGTTGCAATTTTGGATTTACATCATGTCCAAAGCTCTTCTAAAATCGATTTCATCTTTATTAACGTCAAGGTTCTCTTTGCTACTGTACAGCATTTCTGCACTGTGGTATTAATTTTTTGCTTCCTCGAAGGCTGTTCAATTATGAATATAAATTTGCAACGTAAAATTTTATGAAATCATCACAAAAAGCTGATGCATCAACAATTCATAAAAAAACAGACGCGATATATAACTTCCACACTTTAAAGGATACTTTTAAGTGCACATATAAATATAAGAACTTGGTGTAATTGACATGTTCCTCTAAAGAAAAGTGTTATTAACATTTACGTAAACAGTTAAGGATAACATGACAAGAACGAGACGTGTAGTGGTGGAGAACGCATACATATTAATATAGGAACTTACAACTGTTTTTGCTTCGGCAAATAGCTAGAACCTTCGTGCTCTATCAATTTTGCGGTGCAATTTAGCTGATTCGAGAAGGGGACAAGGTGACAGCCATTCACATAAATTACTAAACATTGGGAACACTGACGTCAAATATAATTAGGGAATGTTGTGTTGATGAGCAGAGTAAAAACAAACATTTCAGTGTTAAAAAAAAGAAGATAAAACAATGGAATGGGCCGGCTCGTCCGGAGTGATTCCACGGCCTCACGAAAACCGGCGTGAAGCAGCACTGTGCTGTGTTTCGTTGGAAGAGTGAGGGTACCGCAGCGGAGGCCCAATCCGGGAGAAAGGGGAGTTTATAGGTTGGCGTTGGGTACGCGGCGGCAATCGCTTACTATCAGGCGATCCGTCTGCTCGTCTGCCATAAAAAAAAAAAAAAATTAATCAGTTGGTCCTGGTAACTATGATGTCAGAGGAACGGAGAAAACCTAAGCTCAATCACAAAATAGACGGGCATAGAACCCTGACTACTTATATCGCGAGCTAAACAGATAAACAGGCACACACATACATAAGCGCGTACAGTGGTCTCGGCATGGTTCGGCATTAGACAACAGCTTATACGGAACGTGGGGGAGACACGATACGAGCTAGCGCTTACTGCGTAGCGCATTGGTCAACGAACTTTTCAATATCAATATCAGCGAGAGCCAACCTCCTGTGACTATTTATTGTGTGGCTTGATAGACCACACAATAAATACAACATTTTTTTTCAGTCATTCCGTTCCATTTGTTTTAAGTAGAATAGAAAAAATGATTTAGTTTTAAAAGAGTAATTTACCCTAAAATTGCACCTTTAGTTATAATGTTTCTTTCTTTTCATCATCATCATCATCAGCCCATTTAAATCCCCACTGCTATAGCACGGGCCTCCCTCAATCACATGAGGGGTGATTGCCATTCTCACCACGCTTGGCAGACGGGTTGGCGAGGGTTTTGATATAAATGCAGAGTTTTCCTTCTCTGGGTGCTGATGATCATGCCAGCAGCTTTACCTTAGTCGCCTTTTACGACACCTCGGTAAGAGTGAGGGTGTTCTTTCTTTTGCATGCGGTGTTTACCTTAAAAGATTGTTGCGCTTAGTTAGTAATAAATAGTAATATTGTTATTGTTAGTTTTAGTGTATACAAACGCTGGTAAACCTGAATAAATAAATAAATAGGTTTTCAACAGAGTTACCGGGTAATTTTGGAACACAGATATCTCTCACCATTCTACCAATAATTCTTGAACGTAAAACTCATCCAAAACCAAAGAGATCATTATAGATTATGGTACTTTAATCTAGGGAATTTTGTATGGTTCTTTTTTATGAAATCATTTATATTTTTTTTATGAATTCAGGTGACGCTTGCTCGTTTGTCCGGCTCTAGCATAAATAAATAAAAGGAATAGGTGGCAGACGAGCAAACGGAACACCTGATGGTAAGCGATTGCCGCCGCTCATGGACACCCCAGTGGAGTCACAAGTGCGCTGCCAACCCTCAAACTCACCTCCCCCCATTTTTTAAAATATAGATAAAACTTATGATTATCAACGTTTACAGCAGCACGAGCTTGACAGTAAAATGTAAAGACATTTCGGTTAAGCAATACTATTATCACGTTAAAATTGTTCTACTAATGTATCTACTTATAGATTTAAGTACAAAAACTAGTTAGCAGCAGCTTAATCAAGTTCTTCGTGAGAACCCTCATAGCCTTGGCCGTTCCAATTCCATTTTAGGTATCACCGTTTATAAATGTGCAATGTCAGAAGATCAACATAGAAATTAAAGTAAGAATGGCTACACACGTTCCGATAATCTGTGGCGATACCCGATATCGTCATCGTGCAGTAGTGGGGAGGACCCGATATCGTCTCCTAAATCGCCTCGTGTGTAAGCAAATCGGGCCGATAATTTTTTGTGGGCGTGCTACCGATTTAGGGCCGATTATCGTGTCGAGTGCGTGATCGGCACGTGTGTGGCAAAATAGGGCCGATTTGCATACAGAATGAACCCCCACGGAAAATGTCGAAAGTGCAAGAAGCGGGGATGAACATTTTCTGAAATCATTTGCTTCTAACTTTCTCAAAACGTTCATGTGGCTCAGTTTATGATGTTTCAACAACCAGTTTTTGACCCAGCTCCTCCGTTTTCATCTTTGTTTAGGTGGCACCATAGTAAGTGCCAAGGCAAAGCCTATTTTTTGATGTATTCTGAGGATCGATGGCATCTCGGATCAACGACCAGTCTGTTACACGGTGAGTCACATGCTCACTGGCAGGGACGTGTGTAGAGTAGCAACCGATTTAGGAGCCGATTTCATCTCCACCACCATCGTCCCGATATCGCCACTGAATTCGGCCCGTGTGTAGCCCGTTTAAATTTTAACATTACTAAATAAAAGCGTCTGTGAATAGCTTATAAATATATCACCTACATATAGATACTATAATAAAATTGAATTTATTGTTATGTGTTTCATCATCACCAGCCCATTTAAATGTTCCCCACTGCTGGGGCACGGGCCTCCCTCAATCACATGAGGGGTAATTGCCATACTCACCACGCTTGGCAGACGGGTTGGCGAGGGTTTTGATATAAATGCAGAGTTTTCCTTCTCTGGGTGCTGATCATGATCATGCCAGCAACTTTACCTTAGTCGCCTTTTACGACACCTCGGTAAGAGTGAGTTATGTGTTTAGGATACTATGATTTATTTCCATAATAGTTTTCGTTAGAAATGAGTTGAATTTGTATTAAAACGCCATTATTTTTCTTCTTTCGCGGAACACTTCGCTAATTTGGGATAAACCAGGAAAAAATTGCCTTTTAACACACATTTTGTAATAAGTAAGAATGGCTAAATTTTGCATATACAACAATGTCATACAGCATATTTAGTCCATGGAATAATAAAATATCTCGAAACTACAAAGATTTCCGACCCACCTATTGAAATTACATAACCCACAATATTATAAATCGCGATCCTAAAGTTATGACCGTACTAAAAAGCTCATGTCATCCCGATCCAACACGCAATGCCAAAAGGGGCTGGGGGACCATTTTTGTTCCAGGATTATCCTGAGATCGCGATTTGTAATAAGGGAGAAGATGTTTATTTTCTGCTACCTACTCAACTAAAATCATGATCTCAATCAATCATTCCAATGTATGATGGAAACTAAGACATAATATTGTTACCTTTCCACCATTTTCCAGACAAGCGATCAACATACCTGTAACAAATAGAATAACAAAATTAAAATGTAAAATTAATATTACATGAAAACTATACCTACTGCAAGTAATTACATAATAGCAAAAATGATACAGTTATTTGTATCAAGCTAAGTAAGGGTGACCAGAGGTCCTGAATTTTAAAGGATCTCTTGTATTTTGCGCTTCAAAAATGAGTAATAAGACAACCGGTGTTTAGGCGGCAGCATTGTATTTTGAAGTTCTGACATAATGGATCAGAAAAAAACAAAGATCTAAAATTTTCATTAAATATGATTTTTAACGAGATATTCATAAAGCTAAACAGTAATTAACAGACTTTGTTCATGTATTTAATGATAAATACAGAATCATAATACAATCGTACCCCGTGCTCTAAAACGACGGCTTGGAATGCAACAAGACGGGAAAGCCATGCACAGATGATAATGATTAATAAGCTAGAGATATACCAATTATTATTATATTTATAGAGGTTTGGCTTCTCGTTTCTGCCCCGAGCCATTAAGACATGGAATGCCCTCTCAACTCATGAATGAATGAATAAATGGATGAAATTTATGTATTTCCTCCTTCTTACAATCCGGGGTCTTTTAGGGTGGGCGTGAAGCGGCATCTCAGCAGGCCATCAGGGTGAGGATGGCAGACTCAATGGGTACTTTGTTAGTTCTTTTGTGCCTGTCAGCCTAATATTTGGATTTCACGGCCGCTTACCATCAGGCGGAGTGTGGTTATCCTGATTGGCCTTTCTATAAAAAAAAGCTTAAATATCATGGGGACTACTCCGAAAACGAATACACCAGTGTATGTTTATCCCAGTACTTTTTACACGATAAAGATTCGATCGGGGTTCTGGCGGTAGGAGTCAAACACACCGCGTGGGCTGATGCAATTCTAAGGTTTTAAATTAGTATGCATAGTTTTTGATAGTAGTTTTTAGTGAACAAATTTGGTGTTTATTTGTACAGTGAAGTTCCGCAAAGTAATCCTGATAATAAGAATCGTTGAATTGTACCGTTTTTAACATTGTGTGTCGAATGAGTTCTCACCGACCACTTGCTTGGACCTAACAGAGTAACGCGATTGTGTTTAGAGTGGTATAGGCAGAATCCGTAGGTCGATAAAACGTAAAACACGGGCGTTTTATTGAGTGACTGTGACTTTGACTGACTTCGACTATTGACTAACCAGTTATTCTCAAAAAGTTACTTGACCTTAGCAAGATATCTTCGGGTAGAGCCACAATATAAAAAAAAAAGATTCGACCGTGAATTCCGATTCATTGTGGGCCACCAGGTCACCCTACAAGCAGTGAAGGGTTACGTCAATGGTTATTGCATTTTCGATTTGGAGTAATAACGGCAAATTGGTCCGTTTTGAAACAAAACAATACGTAAATTATATTAGATTACATCTAAGTAATGAATGGATTTGTTACAATACAAGGTAAGATTTACTGGATTGATCTACTAGACTAGACATAATACAACTGTTCTTTTGTTTCGATAAGTAGTACAAGTATATGGACATTAATTACAACCAGTGTATACAACCTGTGCGGATAAAGAATGGGATCAGAATGGCGGCGCATCTATTCACTTCTCGCTCGCACACTATTTGCGTCTATACTCGCACCCCCACGAGTGCGAGTATAGACGCAAATAGTGTGCGAGCGAGAAGTGAATAGATGCGCCGCCATTTCTGATCCCATTCTTAATCCGCACAGGTTGTACTATTACTATGTGTACTATTAATATACCTTTATGGTTACCTATAATTTTAGATGCATATACTTAGTTTGAGAAGCCGATCTGGAGAAAGAGGGGTTTTAAAGGTTGGCAGCGCACTTGTGACTTCACTGGTGTTGCGGTTGTCCATGGGCGGCGGCATTCGTTTACCATCAGGATCCGTCTGCTTGTCTGCCACCAATCACATAAATACAATGCTATCTGAATATGTGTGGTTGTCCACACTTAATAAAAGCTTTTAGTAAGTTGAAAAGTGAAAACGACAGAACTTTTAGTTTAATTTGTTTCATAAATATTTTAATAGGATAAAATATTATGTAATTAATAATTCAAAGTCAATCAAATCATAAGCTCCATTGAATTTTACATAACTCATCTGAGATTAATTAGTGTTGCATGGCTAACCAGCGGACGGTGATTAAAAATATCAGCGTAACTTTTAATTGATTTAAAAGTTACGCTGATATTTTTAAAAACGCTGATAATTTATGCCGTGTGGTCCCCGGCAGAGTAGAATAGGCCACCCTCACTCTTACCGAGGTGTCGTAAAAGGCGACTAAGGTAAAGCTGCTGGCATGATCATCAGCACCCAGAGAAGGAAAACTCTGCATTTATATCAAAACCCTCGCCAACCCGTCTGCCAAGCCAGGTGAGTATGGCAATTACCTCTCATGTGATTGAGGGAGGCCCGTGCCCCAGCAGTGGGGACTTAAATGGGCTGATGATGATAATTTATAAAAAAGTATTGGCTCTTGCTTTATTATGGTGAATCTTGAATAAGAGTCTCTTTTAAACAGCACACCACAACCCGTTTCCCAATGTGAATAGGTACAACAGCAACAAAAGTTGATGCACAATACTAGCAGCGATTAATCTTTTGTTCCTCAAAATGAGATACAAACTGGGAAACTTTGATGCTGTACTTAAATATATCGCACTCGTACCTAATTTGAAAATGTAGGTGTAGGTACACTCCATGTACAGTCAGCGTCAGATCAAGTTACCCCCGTGCAGTGGCAAAATAGCACTTGTGCCTCAGACATAAGGACGGTCCAATGGTCAACAAGGGTAACTCGACGTGACGCCGTGTGTACAATCTTCTCAAATTTGGGCTTTTCGCAGTCGTATTATAGTTTTCTCTCATACTGATGATGAAAGTGTACTGTCATGTGAATGGCCCAAAGGGTACTCCACGTGACGCCGTATAGAGACATACATTATGACAACATGGTTTGACTTGAATGCACAACCCTAGAAGCGTGTAATGGCGTATGAATGAGCCATTGGACCATTAATAACATTACAAAACTTTTCTAATCCTTATAAAGGTTGAATGGTAGAGAATGCCTATTGTATCAAAATTTGTTTTTTTATTATATAGGTGGCAGACGAGCAGACGGGTCACGTGATGGTAAGCTATTACCGCCGCCAATGGACGCCTGCAACACCAATAATAATTGTGCAATAAATTCAAAAGTGCAGTATTATATCTCCAGTATCTCGAGATACATGCATACGTAATCATAATAATTCGAGACGCATGCTGTGAAACAAGCAACTAGAGTTACATAACGATCAATTAATAAATTACTTTTCTATTTACTTGTTAGAAACTTATTATGGGTTAGGGAAATAATTGCTCTACTAATTGGTTACCTATCGTGACTGTAGAGAGTTAGATAATTGCGAACGAGGTTACGAAAATTATAATTGCTTAAAAATGTACTTACAGTTTTTTCAGAGATACATTTGATGTAGTGACTTTTATCATTGGTAGTTTGACAGTCACATTGGCGTAACAACCACTGAAATAGTGAACTCAAACGTGGAAGGTTTCGGGTTTGATCATCGATCAAGTTTATTTCAAATAAGGAATCTTATAAAGAAGTCACGTGTGTGTGTGTACGTGTGTGTTTTAAGATATTTCTCCGGCGTAACGTCTATTTATAGCAAACGATCAAGCGGACTGCCTAATAAGTAGAGTAAGTGATCCTTATCACCATGGCCTATGAACATTCTCTACACTACATTTATAGCTTAAGTAGATTCTTTAACAGTATTTTAAGAAGATGCAGACTCATTTAAAATACTCGCTTTGTTCACAAGTTGACGATGAGAATGCAAGTTTCAAAGCAACTTTTTTTTTAGTCTGCGTCGTCCCACTGCTGGCCAAAGGCCTCCCCTAAAAGTCGCCATTGGACTCTTTGTGTAGCAATGGTTTTCCGATTGCCGGAGAAAGTGGTCAAAATCATCACGCCATCTCTTTTTGGGCCTGCCTCTCAATCTACGTCCTGCTGGATGCCAATGTGTGATAAGTCTGGTCCACCTCTCCGGGTGCATCCTAAAAACATGGCCGGCCCAGTCCCATTTTATTATAGTCGATTTTTCGCCCACATCCGCAATCCCGGCTTTGGAGCGTATTGTAACATTTCTGACTCGGTCAGAGATTTTTATGCCAAGTCTTGAGCTTGGACTTTTGATGGTTGGTTAGTGACCAAGTCTGAGCACCGTAGGTAAGAATGGGCAAAATACACACGTCAATAAGTTTGCGTTTAACTGACAGTGCAACTTATTTATATTTTTTAATTGTGTTTAGCAACCTCCACATATGAATGACATTAATTAAAATGCTAGTGTTTCATTATAGTTGTATCCACATCAGGATCCCGTGAGAAGGACACGTCTAGGACTCCGTGACCGCCACATGTGGCCATATTGTGATGCAAATATGGCGAATTGGATCGAGAGCATGCGGGCGCATAACTTTGAATATGATGCTTAGTGATAAGTTTTTTATTGACTACGCAAAAACAGTTATTGCTTATACATGATACTAGAGAATAACAGCGGCATATCTTTTTTTATATATTTTTTTATTGACGCGGTATATTGGCTCGCTTCAGCCTTATCGTAAGCAAGAGGAGAGCCCAAGTTGCAATTACTGCCATACTGGCCTGTGATATGCTTCTTCACGATTCGATAAAATAAATCCATATTGTAGTTAGAAGGAAATATTTGATGGACTCTTGTATTAGCAACGGTGGAGCGATTTTACTCAGAAGAATCTTTTTTCTTTATCTTTGAAAATTTTAGGATTGTAGTTGTTAGGAAAAATTTAATCAGGCACTATGCCTTTCCTTTGTAGTCGCCTTTACGAAAGAAAATTGCTTTGCACGATATCTATCAGCATTTTTGCAGTCCTTGAAAAAGAGAATATACCCAAGTAGAAATCCACCCACCTGATTCGTTTTAAAAACTAGGTACAGGCCGCGGCAAATAAGTTTAGGGCGACTTTGAGTGTGCAGAAACCATTTTTAGTATAAACATTTTATAAGTGCGCGAACGTCCACACCATGATCTTGGGAGTGCCACGCTTCGGACATGAATGGTCCGGCTCGACCGGAGTGATACCACGGCCTCACAGAAAACTGGCGTGAAGCAGCAGCAGTGCTGTGAGGTTACCGGAGGCCCAATCCGGGGAAGAGGGGGGTTTAAAGTTGGCAGCGCACTTGTGACTCCGCTGGTGTAGCGGGTGTCAATGGGCGGCAGCAAGCGCTCACCATCAGGTGATCCATCTGCCCGTATGCCACCTATCACATAAAAAAAAACTATTATTTTTTAAAAGAAATGGGGTGAGCCTTGCGTCTTATAGCCACTGCGACCAGTAGATGATCTATTGTGGCAACCCCAGAACCTATTACATGTCATTACAGTCGTCCAGTTCCAGGATAAACCCGAGAATGGAGCTGATGAACCTTTTGATCTCGTCTGCCGAGTTCATGTGTGCTCCCAGGTGCCGGCTTCTGCAGCGGTGCAAAAAAAAAAACTAACGCCAAGCGGTACACTTACGTGCCGTGGCCCGTATCTATGATCAAATCCACTTTTGTCGACTTCCGCTACTATTCAGTAGTAAATTACGTAACCTGCGCTCTAAAAATCTGCAAACAAGACGAAAAACAACCGACACATCAAATACACTCTAACTTTTTTTCCACACGAACATGATTATAAAATGACAAGTGAAGGCCGATCTCTTTTATACGCACTGTCACACATCCTCCAACGCACATCACAAATCATCAAGCCCATTCATACAAAAATAGAAACACTGAATCTAAAGCCTATCTAGATCATTATGCGTCACGGTGCAGAAAAACGACACACCACCGATGATATATTGCGAATCAGCATAAACATTATCATAAAAACGCAGAGAAAAATCACACTTACTTATTTGTAACTAGAAACTGTTTTTGCGGAACAGAAATGAGATGACACCCTTTTAAATCTAATATATATATACAAGGGGCGGGCCAAGAAATACGACACATTATAAGTTTGTTTTAAGACGGTTTCTGCGTACGATAAGATGGAAATAAGCCGATTAAAACTTACCTAGGTTTTTTTTATGTGATAGGTGGCAGACGAGCAGACGGATCACCTGATAGTAAGCGATTGCCTCCGCCCATGGACACTTGCGACACCAGTGGATCTATGTGGAGAACATTGGGAGAGGCCTATGTCCAGCAGTGGGCTGAAATGGTGTTGATGATGATGACTTTTTTATTTAAGTATACAGTACAGATGAAGAAACCCACGGGAATTTTCTAAAATCGTTCATGCATTTATTATTAACTGTACACTGAAGTTCTGTATTGCCAGTATGGTATTAATATGTATTACTTAGTTTTGTGTATTCGTCCATCTTACTTAAAGCATGGACTAACTATCTTAAATTCATGACAAATTTGCACTAGAAGAGTGGCGTAGCAAGGACAGGTTAAGATCTCGGCTTCGTGGACTAGATTCGTATTTTTTTTGGTGATAGGCGGCAGACGAGCAGACGGATCACCTGATAGTAAGCGATTGCCTCCGCTCATGGACACTCGCGACACCAATGAAGCCCACAAGTGCACTGCCAACCTTTAAACCCCCCTTTCCCCCGGATTGGGCCTCCGGTACCCTCACTCACGCAGCGAAACACAGCACAGTGCTGCTTCACGCCGGTTTACCGTGAGTATCACTCCGGTCGAGCCGGCCCATTCATGCCAAAGCGTGGCTCTCCCACAGTCAAAAGGTTTATGTATAAGGGCTACGTGGTAGATAGAGGTGAAAAATATACAACATTCGTATGTATGGAAAATAGGTCTAGTTATGACGTGTTCTGGTGCTGATTCTATTGTTTCATCATCATCATCATCAGCCCATTTAAGTCCCCACTGCTGGGGCACGGGCCTCCCTCAATCACATGAGGGGTAATTGCCATACTCACCACGCTTGGCAGACGGGTTGGCGAGGGTTTTGATATTAATGCAGAGTTTTCCTTCTCTGGTTGCTGATGATCATGCCAGCAGATTTACCTTAGTCGCCTTTTACGACACCTCGGTATGAGTGAGGGTGGCCTATTCTACTCTGCCGGGGACCACACGGCATATTGTTTAGGTACTAGATAAATACAAATAGGACCTTATCATGTATGTAAACATTATAAATTTAAATTTGTTTTTGTTTAGGTATTATTTACTACCCGTACTGCGTACTTACTTACGGGACTGATTGCTTATTTTCTCGACGTTAGTAAACTCTATGATTTCAAAAAAAATATTTATTCCATACTAAAGAAATATTTAAGCTCTTTTCTTGTTTTACGTTTTGTATGAACGCATACGAGTAATTCATCCAAGGCTCGAAGCATTCAGGTCACAAGTTTGGAATTGTCTTAAATAGCCACCAACTTTCACGATACGACGAAACAATAGCCCGAATACATATCAGGGCAAAATGTCATCGGCTATGACAGGAAAAAAATTCGATCGGAATTCTCAGTCACGATAAAAGAGTTAAAAGCACAATCAACCACAAAAAAGATCTTAATGTATAATGGTAAGGTATATTTTTGAACGGCAATAATTCAACAAGAACTCGTGGAAATTTTGCACATACGGGTATGTACATATTCAAAAGTTCAGTGAAATTCAATTTCGCAATATTACCCATTCGAGTATCAGAAGAACAATTTGCGAAGTAGGTACGATACTATGAGATCGTTAAGGGAATTCGGACTCATTTAATTATTTAAACACCCCGTTTTAAAGATATGGTGATGCACCTATTTGCAATTTCGGATATGGTACGGATTTATAAAAATAATATGGTTACGGATACGGTCAAGTAAGTATATAGAAAAGCAGTGATAGCTCGGTGAACTTTGTACCAACTAACTTTTTCGTTCTCTTTTCGAAATGAATAGGAATTATGTTATTCGATGCTGGTAATAGAGCCAACGAATCAAAATTTTGACTATAACATGTCTACAGCCAATTGACAACATTACATAGAAAAAATGATACAAAAATTGGAATACCATTCATGTTTTAGACTTTCTGAACATGATTTATACTTCTGTTGTTATTTATAACTCAAAATTACGACATATCAAAAAAATAATATTTTAGGATTAATAGCCTATATTCCTTTTACCACTACTTTTTTATTTATTTCTGAACGTTAGGACCTGACATTTAGACTAGAAGGTCACGCCACGAAAGAAGCCTAATGAAAACCGCGCTTACGTCGCTATCAGCATTCAAAGGGCTTAATTTTGACGACCCTGTTTGGAACAGTGGTAGGGAACGCTGCCTTTGGTCCAAGGGTTGCGGGTTCGATCCCCGCACAGTACAAACATTTGTGTGCATGAACATGTCTGTTGGTATTGGTTTGGGTGTTTGTATGTATTATAAGTATGTATTTACAAAAGAAAAGTATTATACGTATATATTTGTAATTCCGCTGTTGATTCTGATATCCGTAACACAGGTGCTTGAGCTACCTATCTCGGAGTCAGATCAATGTATGTGATGTTCTGAAATATTTATTTATTTATTTATGTGTATAGATATAAGGAATCTAAAATTTTAGTTCCATGTTTTGCCGCGGGACTTTTCAGGTGGCACTTTTGTATTTGATTGACAGTTGACTGACTGGATCTGGATATTGATTTTTTTGGCAAACAAGAATAAAGGAAATTACAACTGTTCGTCCTGTAATGATACTTAAGTCATTTTAGAATAAGATTTTAAAATTATTATTTTTCACCTTAAAAAATTGCAATTTTCAAAAAGAAAAAAACATGTATTGAATGTTTTTAACTCTATTTTATATTTTAATAATCAAAACGAAGAAATTATACCAACGAATCAGGAGTTTGCAGTTAATAATAAAAAAATGGGATACCAGTGTGACACGAATGAAAAGGGATCAGACGCAGAACTTTACGAGTGTGCAGTTAACTAACAGTGTGGCTTTAATACCTATTGGTCGGAAAAAATAATTTGAAAGATAGTTTGAGTAATGACCAAATACGCAAACCGAAACCTTATTAAGTAACGGTCTCGGATGTTTTATATCAGATACCCGAGAAGTTCGGCTACGGTTATGAAGCCCCGTAACATCACTAAATTTAAACAGAGGCAAGTCGAAACAATAACAATATAATAACTTAACTACTCAACTCAATTTCGTTTATAAATGGGCAAAGAATTCATTCTCAATTATTCCTCGATTCGTCGAAATGTAAAAACGGAGGACACAGAATAACAGAAACACTGTTTCACAATATGCGTCTTTATACCGATGAGGTGGAAAACATGGTTATAAAGGCCACTTGAGTTTTTCGGCCCCACGTATCTGCGGACATATATACCTGTATTGCGCTTAATCCATTGGCACTAACAATAAATCTAGACACATAGGAACTGTGCATTACACTCCAACGGCTTATACTATACAATTATAGGGCCTTGGACTACCACAAACTGTCAGCTTTTGTCAATTAATACTAATTAAGTGCAACAAGTGTATCGTGGCGTGGCCGATAGGTATTTTTTGCGTCTTCTATCGACTTGAGTTGATAACGCTCTGAATAGCGGTTCGAGCTTTAGGCATCACACCAGGATTACTAATTCGGACGATTCATCACCGCATTTAGCTCCAATCTATACTGTTCGGAAACAATCTCATCCAGAACGTTACGCTTCCAGCGCTCATTTCTCCCATGCTCGTGCATGCACCTTTTTTTTCTTCCCAGGGGAAACCATCATGGCCGTTACCTTGCTAAATGTAGGGAACAAGGTGGTATGTGGGACTCAAACCCTAACCCTAAACCCCTGGGGTGTCCATCTCCGCGCAATCGCGGTTGGAAACCCCACAGCCGGGACTAGACCGTACCGCTTCACCTCTATCTGACGCAATACAGCCCTTCAACGCTGTACGACCTACCAGGACACCCAGTAATGTCGTCCCCCGCGGAGCCGTATGCTGAGCAAGCCACTCCCCAGCAGTGGATACGCTCACGTACTCCGAAAGCTTGTTTAGTCGCCTCTTACGACAGGCCGGGAAAACCTTGGCAGTATTCTTAAACGCCTCTAGCCACAGGGCGTAAAAATGTTATTTAGGTACCAAGCCGGACTCGAACCCTCGTCGATTAGGATTGCGCCTTACGCCTAAGCCATTCTACCAATTGAGATGTTCTCGTGCATGCACCTAGTCGAAGTGTTGTGTGTGCTGATCGTGATAATAACTGTAATATAACCTTGTTTATAAACTTAACAAGGTTATATTACAGTTATTTTTCAACCTCTGTATGCCCCTACTCTGTGGCACATAACATGACCAGCGATTGATCAGACTCCGAATTCACTTTTTATTGAATCCGTATACGCCCTTTGCCGGAACTTCTGTTGAATGCATTACCATAGCCCAATAAATGAAGGCGTTTTATGAAGGCATCGTTCACAACCGCGTTTACAGAGAATAATGTTTTAACATCGATTTACGGGCCAATTATTAGGACCAGATAAATGAGCAAACATAATTTTGGATTGCTTTTGGGGACGGTTAGGTAAGCGTGCGTGAGTTTGACGGTTCCGGATTCATATTTTGGGCATGAAACAGGAAAAATAAGTTCAAGTAATAATAAATGGTTGCTTGCCTGCCACACGTCACATAAACAAATTATGAAGAAATCTGAAAATCAATGTTTACATTCTAGTAAGAATCATATTCCCACATAGGTATATGATAGTATTTATTTCTCACACTCAAATCCACATGCGTGCAGCTAATAAGTCACCATCCCAGGCCTAAAGGAAAGCTACAATTAATTGAAAACAATAAGAATGGCCGAGATGGTGGCGCCGATTCGTGGCCCCACACAGTTGGCATATCACGCGACCTGCTCGAGCCTTATCACCCGCCGGTAATCGACAAGGCGGGAAGGGATACCCACTAACCAGCGACGCGATTGTCACTTCTTTTACCAGTGCTATACCAAGTACTGCTATTGGGTGCGACCGATGACAGCTTAGTGGTGTGCCTATCGAACGAATGGTCGTAGTTCGAGAGATCAAGCACCTCTGCTAAGAGCATATTTTTACCACCGTCAGCGGAGAAGTTATCCTCAGTTTGAGAAACGTGTTTGTTTCTGACATCGTAAGTGTCCCAAACAAGTATTTCAAACTCATAACACAAATGTTTATCGAAGCTATCATCGTCGTCTGTCAGTAGAAGGAGCATATCCAAAAATGTCAAGTAGTGCAGTGAATGACTCTGGACCCCAATTCAGAGGATAATGCTAAATAAAAACAAACAAAAAGGATGACCTTGCGGTCTTAAGGAGTGATATGAGTGAAAGATGTAATATTTTGCAAAAATTCGGACCACAGACTCCACTGGCTTTGAATCGCAAATGGCACAATAAATAAATAATAAATAAATAAATATTTCACAACATCATATACATTGATCTAACTCCGAGATAGGTAGCTCAAGCACCTGTGTTACGGATGTCAGAATCAACAGTGGGATTAAAAATATATACACATAAATTTTTCTTTTGTAAAAACATACTTATGATACATAGAAAACACCATACATACATACATGTTCATGCACACAAATGTTTGTACTGTGCGGGGATCGAACCCGCAACCCTTGCACCAGAGGCAGCGTTCACTACCACTGTCAACTGTACAATGATTTGATGATGAAGGGGACCTTGCGCTATGTAGATTTATAGCCCAATTTTGGCCAAACTGAACTGCAGCCACTAACACGCAACATCGGCCAATTAAAACGCATCGTATGTAATGCAAGCATCGCTCGCCACTTGCGTGCAACAATCGATGCAAAAGAAGAGATGTAATCTCTACATTTTCACCGGTTAAATTTAATTATATTATCGCGATGAAACTCACGTCCCATGAAGCCGACATAATTGTAAGATAAACGTCTGTTTTTTGTTCGTTTTCTTTGTTATTTTTTAACTGCAATCAAAAGGCTTTCATTGGTATTTTTTCTCAGAATGTACTTGGCCCAATACGATATTACGATACCCCCGATGCAACGTGGCATATTTTTTTATTCGACTACGGTGGAAAATAGGTTTTACTACTCCAGAGGACTAGTAAAACACAATTCTTTAGGATTATAATTTAAAATGTTTAAATCATTACACGTCATCATGTCACGGCGTACAAGGAATTAAAGGTGCTGGCAGAGTTGAGAGAGGAATGGAGACTACTCCACTCACAAGAGCGTCGCTCTTAAATTAGAGAGAAATCATTACAATGTCAAAGCAATTAACTGATTTGCAACCAAAACCAGACTGTCGTTTTGGTTAGTAACTCTCACTGAAAAGAAAAAAAAATGTAATCCATTCTAATTTATGTTTTTTATCTCTAAGTTTTTATTATCCAAATTGGTTTTGATTTTCAATAAAGAACAGATATAACAGCCGCATTATTTACAAATTATTTTCAAAAAATGGAGCCATTATGTTACGTAAGAGTGCCCGAACCGGGTAATTAATTAAATTCTGTTTCCCAAATAATTGACCTATCAGATGACGCCACACGCAGAAATGACTCACGTCATAGGGCGCTTACACGCTGGGCGTATCATTTTTTTAGTAATAGCTGGAAGACGTGCGAATTACTATGGATTGCCTGATGATAAGGGATTGCCGCCGCCTATACACTCGCAGCATCAGTGCCACCAAACTTTTCCGCTTCCCAAATTCGGCCTCTGGTACCCTCATGAATGAGTGGTGGCACCTGCTTTACGATCTTCTTCTAAGGCCATCCGTAGAAACACTCAGGTAGAGCCGGTCCGCCGAAGCGAGACCATCCCACGGAAACAGAAGACAAAACACGAATTACTTACGCTGCTAAAAGACCGTGTAAACTCTGCGTCACTACTCATTCGGTTCTTTGTAAAAATAGCGCGTTTACTAATTAACAGCGCCGACGCGAGTTTTCGACGGTTTCCCTTAATTGGTCGCTTAATCGGCGCGATTGCGATCGCGCGATGTGTGGCCAGGTAGGGCTGGCGCGGTTTAGGCGCCTAGCTCGAGCCAAAGTTCCTGACTGTAACAGAACACCAGCTGCATATTATTATCATCATCATTTCAGCCAATATACGCACACAGCTGGACATGGGACTCCACAAATGTTCTCCACACAGATCGGTCCTGTGCCGCCCGCATCCAATGGATTTATTCTACTGCATATAGGTTCTATCGGGAATGCTTTGAGGAATTGTTCGGACTGATTCCTGCCGCTTCATTCCGTCATCGTCAACAGTTCCATGCCCATCATCTAGATGGTTAGCAGTCTTGAGCTGTGCGTTTCTCAAGAAACTTTCGACCTCGTAAGACAAAACTGTGGAAAGAACTATCACCTACGGTGTTTCCGAACCGATACGACCTGCATACCTTCAAGAAAAGAGCGTACTGCCTTTTTAAAAGGCTGGCAGCACACCTGTGACTTCTCTGACGTGTTAGGTGTCCATGGGCGGCGGTAGTCGCTTACCAACAGGTGATACGTCTGCTCGTATCATTCGACCTTAGTTCGGCGTGGTTCGGTATGACGCAGATACAGACCATACGAAAGGGGGTTGACCGATGCCTATCGCATCGGTCAACGAACTCTTCTGTTACTTTGTGGTAAACGCGTCATAGATTGTTCCAGTGCGACAAACCTTTCTGTCGAAAAATGACTTTGATAAAGGGATTTAGTGCAAAGAATCATTCAAGAGAAAATTCAAAATAAGAATATCTTAATAATAATATCTACGCCAAGGTCTAAATACTATAGAAAGTGTAAATTGCGAGATCGGAATGCATCCTAAGAAAAAGAGACCTGTGCCCCTAGCCAGCCTCATATGCAAAAGGGTATATTACCAATTTAGACAAACATTCATGAACACTAGTTATTGAGCAGTGCATGAATGTGTAATTGCTTCTGATACATATAATACAGGTCCGCTTTGTTCTTTTTTTAAAATAGAGTCAGCCCTAGCCCGGCGTCGGGCCTATGCCCAAATCAGCGGGGTGATCTCCGTGACACTGGCTGGCGAGCGGCAATTATGTATGTGGACCACACACCCGCAAATACTATACGTCACACACGAAATACAATAGTGCTTACTAACATAGAGTTTAAGTATTTCTTTAAGACTGAAGCACAACCCTCGGCTAGAACAGTCTGACTCCGTTCGAAGCGGCACACGACGTGTGACACGTAAAGATCGTCATTTAACGGCTAACATGCCTCGACAGTATTCGTATGAATAGGAGTTGGAGAGGTCAAAATCTTATATGTAGGTAAACATCTTCTCTCCAGCCCCATCTCCCCTTCCCCTGGCTCCCCTCCTAAAGGTCTGGATTTTTAGCAGGTTTTCTTTGGGAGAAAACACTGAACCCCAACTAAGCTTCTAAAGAATGGCCCGCCCACTCACTCTATGTCCTCTTTTGAGTCTTTCCTTGACTGAACTACGGTAAGGATTTTCCAAAAGTATGACGTCACGTCTGTGGAGATCTCACAAACGTGACCATCTGTCACATAAGGAGGCGAAAGGGGTAAAAAACGTAGAACTTATGGAAACCATGCCTGTATCGACAAGACGTATCCAGAACTTCCGCGTCTGCTTTCACCCTCCCATGACACATCTATACTCAAATCCGGCTCCTACAATCACAGCATTGTAACGGGATAAAATCCCGCAGCGATGTCGACGTCATGTCCTGTCCAAGTTAACATCGGCACAGTATTTATACCGGTGTCACTCCGAGCACTCGTGTCGGCGACCAGTCGTGATTCACTCGACCCGTGGTGCGTGAACGAAAGCTTGTGTGAATGAATGAATGAATGAATATACTTTTATTGCATTCAAAATAAAGTACGAAAACTTAAAAACTAGGTAAACTTAAACGCTATGAGCGATCTCGTCCAGGCAACCTTTGGGTAAAGGACACTTGATGAAGGTGTATGTGATATTTATCGATCTGGGTTTTGATAGAAGACACTTTTTTGAGAAAGTTGATTGAAATTGATAGAAGAAATCGAAAATAAAAGAAGATACGTTTTTAAGAAAGTGTGGATAATAAAAAAGTCGGCAATGGAAAATTAATGAGATTGCGTGAGAATTAAGGCTTTGCTTGCGTGGCGCTGGTATAATAAATATGTAAACTTTGTTTTGATGGTTTATGAATTTAGATGAGCGTTTAAAGGTTACTCACGCAATGCATTAGCGCCGCCACTATTTTAATTAATAATATCCTCCAACCGATTACGCAGGATATATTATAGTGCTCAAGTGTGTGTTCATTCACAAGTGCACTTTCTATTCCCTTACCCTCATATTCCGAAGGGACGCCAGCGTGACACGACCGGAGAGGGATTGAGCGCAGGACCAACGGCTAAACGTTCTTTCCGAGGCATGGAGGTACAAGACCGCTAACTTCCAGACCCCGGGCACACACTATGAATTTCTTACCGAAAATTTAGGAACAAATTTTCGGCCCAACCCGGGGATCGAAACCGGGACCTCTTGCGTAGACGATTTTAATAAATAATTGTAAAAAAAACGGCTCTATTGAAAGAGATACCACGGCCTCACCAAAAACTGGCGTAAAGCAGGGTTTTGTTTGGCCAAGGAGTGTGATTACCAGAGGCCCAATCCGGATGCAAGGGGAGTTTTAAGATTGGAAGCGCACTTTTAACTCCACTGATATGGCGGGTATCAATTTGCGGCGGGAAGTCGATTACCATCAGGTGAACCTACTGCTCGTCCCCCATCTATCAAATAAATAAAAAAAATATCTACTTTTTTCTTCTTAGAAAGTAAATTAGAGAGAGCAATTAGCTATACGTATATTACTCTATCCCATTTTCTTATCAATTGTGGTGTCTTACAAAACGTTTCGTTCTGTTCCAATCCAAACTATATTTATCGTATCAAATGATTCCCAATTTCGCAAGAAAGGGTTTATTCTCTATAATTAACTAGAACTTGTCCAATGTCAAACTAATCGGTTAATTGGAGAATAATAAGCGTTGTGTGACGAAAGGGCGATTTCGCATCGAATCGCCAAAGACGGCCAGTACAGCTTGACCTGTCCAAAAACCTATAGTTCAGAGTACAATACTGCAGATTTGCGACGTATAAAGAGATCTATATACACTGGTCATAGAATTCGAGGTAGAGATGTGATATTCGACGTGAAGAATCGATTATTTTAAATTTATTCAAGTGTTTATTGATTTTTGACTTAGCCACAAAAATCGATTTTATTACTATTGTTTTATATAACAGTAGCAAACAAGTGTGCGGCTCGTCTGATGGTGAGCGATTACCGCAACATAAGAACTCCAGAAGAGACAGCGGGCAATGCGTATGCAGCGTTGTCTTTAAAAATCGTGAGCATTTTTTTACAAGTTTTTTTTTTATTATATTTTTAAATTCTACAAAACAATATCTGATCTACAAAAAATATATTACAATTATCACAAAACCTATTGCTGCAATATCGATTTTTTTTTTTCAAACTTTTTATGTGATAGGTGGTAGACGATCACCTGATAGTAAGTG
The DNA here is from genome assembly GCA_019059595.1 of Marasmia exigua. NCBI lineage: Eukaryota > Metazoa > Arthropoda > Insecta > Lepidoptera > Crambidae > Marasmia > Marasmia exigua. The sequence goes on along the minus strand of CM032470.1, from coordinate 7,609,053 downwards.
ATTGCCGCCGCACGTCGCCAGTGCCGTCACTGTAACAATGGCGCTGCCAACCTAACGCGTGAATAACAAACAAAACGGACTCCTGTCTTGGCCTGTGGTTCAGCAGGCTCTGGATAAAATGACAGGATTGTAAAAAAGAAAAAAATGTAATAAAATTTTATTTTCATCCGAAAATTTATCGATTATTTTTTACATCCCTAAACTCGAAGAAAAGTCATGTTCGTGTCAAAGTAGATGGATTACAAGCTATCATTATTACGATTTAAAATGCAAGGCCTCATTTCCTATTTCGGTAATTAGTAGCTTAGAGGCACGATGTTGAACAATCGTGTTATTATAGGTATACGCACGTTGGTGTAATTATTTTTATTGTTTTGGTCAAAGTGGGTATATATTAAATTGGTAAGAGTTTAGTGATGTAAGTTTTGAATTGCAAAAACTAATGTATTTGGGCCATATTTTAAAAATAATTATTTGTGCTTGCTGTATTTAATAACACATTTTAAAATTTCATCCCGTGTTCAGGCGGGAATGGAACCCATATTTTTTTAATGTGATAGGTGGCAGACAAGCAGACGGAATCGCCTGATGGTGAGTGATTGCCGCCGCCCATAGAGACCCAGTGGAGTCACAAGTGCGCTGCCTACCTTTAAACCCTTATATCCCATATATCTTCCACATTTCGGGTGATAGGCGATAGTTTAATAAGTAATTTAAATTGACTTACCTAAAATTCCAATGGAAATATTATTCCGGAATGTGGAGGATGTGGGTTCGATTCCCGCTTGAAACACGAGATGAAATTTTTATGTTTTTTTTATGGTATAGGGGGCAGACGAGCAGACGTATCACCTGATGGTAAGCGATTACCGCCGCCCATGAACACCTGCCACGTCAAAGGAGTCTCAGGTGCGCTGCCGGCCTTTTAAAAGGGAGTACGCTCTTTTCTTGAAGGAAAAAAATACTAATTGCTGCATTTGTCGTTTTTTTTTTACAATAAAGTAATATTTCTAAAGGTTACTCTGATTTGATCTTGGCGTGATAAAAGCTCTACTCTGCCGCGGACCTCACTGTTACCGAGGTGTCGTAAAAGGCGACTAGGGTAAACCTGCTGGCATGACGATCTGCACCCAGAGAAGGAAAACTCTGCATTCATATCAAAACCCTCGCCAACCCGTCTGCCAAACGTGGTGAGTATGGCAATTATCCATCATGTGATTGAGGGAGGCCCGTGCCCCAGCAGTGGGGACTTAAATGGGCTGATGATGATGATGTGATAAAAGCTCAAGCGTACGTTTTAGCAGAAGTATTGGTTTGAGCAGGTGGTAAAAATGGTGAATAAGTAATTAATTTCACTACTTTACTAACCATATTTTTTTAAGTTATACAGTATACTCTCCTCAGCCTGATGGTACGAAAGAGAAGAGCCCATGTTGCAATTACAACAGAAGCGAGATGTCATAGCGTCACATCCGCTGGGACGGCCATACAGGCCCGCAAGATGCTTCTTTACGCTTCGTTAAACCTCTCCTCGTTGCCGCAATGGGTAATGCGTCGAACTTTAAAGCGACGGCTGCGCGTGGGGTTCCGGGCTCGATCCCAGGTCGGGAAAAAATTTGTACGTGAGTTTTTCTGTTTCTTAGTGTCAGGCCGGAGTCTGGAAGCTGGCGGTCTTGTTCCCCCGTGTTTTGGAAAGCACGTTATTCGAATATAAAGTGTACTTGTGTTTGCGCACACACTCGAGCACTGTAATAAATCCTGTGTACGATTAACTGCCTAAGCTGAAATCGGTTGAAGGATATTATTATCATATTTTTATATTTCACAACCAAGTAGAAATATTCTTCCTTTGCAGAATTTCTTGTAGGCCCTCAGACAACACTAACTCTAACGTCAATATATATGCGCTAGCGCATCCAATACGCGATCATTGTAAATCATTCATCGCACACAATGGGTCCAGGTAATCATAAATAATAAACTAAGCTTTCTACAGGGGCACGCCATCTATCATTAGGCTGGTATTACATTATTATTCGTGAGTAGACCTGCGCCAAACAGTTCACTAAAGTGAAAAGAGTGACGCTTATAAAGCAAAAGATATACGAATTATTGAAGACTGGCCGCAAAACTGTTCACGAAAATCAGGAATTGCGTAGCTAGCATGAGTGGATGTAGGTGACAGAATAAAAATGAAATCTTCGTGTTGCTTTATGTTTTTTCGTTAAAATTAGAAAATTGTGTAATGTTTAAATGTATCACAATACTTATTTTCTTATCAGTTTCTTTCTGCTTTTTAAATATTTATGACTGCAGAGGAAACAACTTGGTAGCAAAATAGCTGGTAAAAGGCTCACTCAATTTTTTAAAGGCACTACTGATGTAAACTTAAAATTACTAAAATAACAGATGAAAATGCAACATGGTCAAACACTGTTAAGAGTGAACTACTAAGGAGGAGAAGGAGGATGTCACCAAAGAGAGTGTATGAACTGGTTCTTCTCGTTCAGGAACTACACAAGTGAGTTCGTGAGGCGATTCCTCACTTTCTCTGATTTTGGCCTAATTATGCAATTTGTTGAACAACGCCGCTGTCTGGCACTCGTGTCGCTATGATCGATCGTCGGTACATGTTTGTTTGTGGTAAGGAATTTTGTTTGCCTCTTGCTTGAGTTACATGGAACGTGATGTGAAAAAAGCGGCAAACATTTTACCTACGTAATCTTGGTTATTGGAACATTTCCTGTAAAGTCAAGCCGCTCTAAAAAATTGTTGGTCATATCATTAGGATTACAACGCCCTGATGGTCTAGTCGTTTATGTACCAGGCCGTGATCTTGGGGTCCTGGGTTCGATTCCTGGGTCGAGGAAAAACTATGTTTCGAATTTTTCGAACATAGTTCGGGTTTGTGATCACCAATCCAATCCGCATTTGGCAAGCGTGGTGATTAAGTCTAGTAACATCATAGTAGCGATGACTTGATTTCTATGATGGAGAATTTTCGACTAAACGCAAGAACGGGACTGGGAGATACGAAAAAATTTAAATGCTCGTTGACCAGTCAAATATTATGGCCGAAATAAAGTCAGCTACACTGCACTGGCTCGGACACGTGAAAATAGAGTCGGATCGAGCTGCTAAGAGAACATACCTAGGTCGAGGCTGACGTCTAGTGGGATACCTAAAATATCACTGGATAGGGGTATAGACCAGGTCGAAAAAGATCTTGCTCACCTTCAACGGCGATAGGTGGCCGAAAACAGACAGACTGGAACGGCGAAGTCACGTGTCGGAGGCCAAGATTCACAGAGGTCATAATATTCCTAAATTAAAAAAATATACATATTAGTCGAATTGAGAATCTCCTCCTTCTTTTGAAGTCGGTTAAAAAGACCAGCTAATACTCAAAAAGGCTTCGCAAAACAGTAGCACAATATTTCAAAGCTACAAACCCACTGTTCGACTTTCTACATTCTGTCAATAAGTATAAATCGTATTGCGTCATTGAATTCGTATTAACTTTATCAATGGGCCGGCAATTAAAATCTCCGTGGTGTAAACAAAATTAATGTATCCACTTTCGTGCTATGGCTTTCCAACTATGTCGGAGCGTGTTTAAGTTACAATAAATCTGTGTGGAGTAGAAGAGTGTGTCGACACCGTGTTGCTTGCACGCGGCCGTTTGGGGGATCAAAAAGCTGGGTTTACACGGTTCGATTTGAAGTATTAAGGTTTTTCACAAAATAACAATCGCAATGTTATCCTTTTTTTTTTTTTTTTTTTTGACGCTGGGGAATGCCTCCTTATGCATACCCTCTTGCCGGGGGGCAGGCGGGTTATGTCGGGCTCTCCTCTGGAGGGGGCTTCTCCTAGCGAGAAGCCGGCCAGAGGCATACCGACTAAACCCCAGCGACGCTCCCTCATGGCCAGAGTGGGGAGGGGACATGAGTACGGGTTAAAGAACCTTACTTCACGTCCCTCCCCAGGCGGAGGGCCCACTTACACTGCGGACCCGACACTGCCTCCCCCAGTCAAGCTGGGGGGGGCGATAGGGACAGCCGGGAGCGCCGGGCTGTCCCTACCAGGCTGAGGCAGAGGCATGTGTAGTGCCTGTGCTGGTACCCCCGTACCATGCGCCGGCGAGCCTATTCCTCGGAGAGGAGGAAGACGCGCCTCTGGTCGCCGTCTTCTTCCCCTCCTTGCCCTTCTACGAGCGTTCGCGAGAGGGTCCTGCTCCCTAAGACGCTCGGCTGCCTCTTTTTGGGACATTACGTCCTCACAAAAAGAGGCAAAGGCCGTAAAGGCCCGTTCGTCGGCGACCATCGCCCGAACTATACTCGGGAGCGAGAGGTCGTTCCCAACAACGCACACTAGCGCCTGGCGCTGCTGATCCCAGGACCCGCACACGGCCAGAGTGTGTTCGGCGGTGTCAACATCGGCCCCACATGCGTGACAGCACGGGGTTTCCTCCCGTTGGATACGGTGCAGGAACTTACCAAAACAGCCATGGCCTGTCATGACCTGCACCATCCGATACGAGAGGAAACCGTGCGGCCTCTCTAGCCACTGGTCCAGAATCGGAACCAGCGCGTCCGTGGTCCATCGCCCGAACTCAGCATCGCCGAGACTGGAAGACCAACGCTGGACCAACGCTTTCTCCTCGTCCTTACGCACCGCCTCGCGCTCTACTGCGCAGTACGGCTCACCCGCCTGTTTTTTGGCCACCGTCCACTTGTAGATGGCGGCCATCACCTTCGCCTCCTCTTCCCAAGGGGGAGTTCCTGCGAGAGCGCAGGCCGCTGAAAAACCTACAGTTTTGTAGGCCCTGGTGACACGCTGCGCCATCGACTTCTGCGGTGGTCTTAGGAGGGAGATGTTTTTCCTCCTAATCATCGAGTCTGCCCAGATAGGAGAGCCGTACAATGCCATAGACCGAAGAATGCCTGCATAAAGTCGCCGACATTTTGGTCCCGGCCCGCCTAAGTTTGGTAGCAGCCAGTTAAGGGAGTTTGCTGCTTTTTAAAGACGCGGCTGGAGCCCTCTAAAATGGGGGGTAAATGTCCACCGCGAGTCTAACGTGAGGCCGAGATACTTCATCTCGGCCTTTACCTCTATGCTGCAACCTCCGACGGAAATTGAAGCCCCGGGAACAAAACGACGCCGAGGTGGCGGAAAATAGATGGCCTCTGTTTTATGGAAGGCCACCTCTAAACCTAGTCGCCGAATACGTTCAGCGACTAATTCTCCTCCGCGGGAGGCGCGGTCGGCGGCCTGCTCAAATGTCTCTCCTCGAGCTGTGACCAGAGTGTCATCTGCATAGCAGATGACACTCATGCCCGGGAGAAGACGGCCCCGCAGGACCCAGTCATATCCGACGTTCCACAATAGTGGTCCTAAAACGGACCCTTGTGGAACGCCGGACTCGACAGTGTGTCGCCTTAACTCCCCCTCTTTGTTTACATAGAGGACCTCACGTTCCTCTAAATAACTCTTTAAGAGAGTCTGGAGGTATAAGGGTACTGCGAAGTAGCGGAGTGCCTCTAAAATAACGCTATGGGGGAGGGAGTTAAACGCGTTCTTAATGTCGAACGACAAAGCAAGAACTCCCTCCCTCCGCTGTGCTGCCTGCTCAGTGGTTTGCCGGAGGAGAGACAGGGCGTCGATTGTCGACCTCCCTGCCCGAAAACCGAACTGGGCGTCGGAGATACCCCCAACCTCGGACAAGTGCTGAATGAGACGGGAAGACACTACCCTCTCAAAAGTCTTTCCGATCTCATCCAGCAAGATAATGGGCCGATAGGCCGATGGAGAATCTACAGGACGCCCATTTTTCCTTAATAGGCACAGCTTCCCCGTCTTCCATAGATGAGGGAACCTCCCGACCGACAAACATTGGTTAAAGAGGCCCCTCATGCGTGGCTCCATCTCTACGGCCGCTATGGCCAGAACTTTAGCTGGGATCCCGTCAGGGCCCGGTGCTTTCTTTTTTGAGCGGAGACGGAGCTCCGCTGCTCCAAACTCCTCTGTTGTGATGGGAGCGGGATGAGCATCCGACTGGACTATACCCTGACGTGGAGAAAAATCATCTCCAAAGTCCATCAATGGGGGGGAATAGGAGGTGTCTTTGGTGGGGAAAAGCCCACGAACAACGTCCTCCAGGAGAGCAGGCTCAAGAGTCTCCGTGAGAGGAGGGCCAATGGGGTACAGCTGATTTCGTGCGGCTTTGTAAGGCCGCCCCCAGGGGTCTCGGTTTAGACTCTCGAGCATTTCTGCTCTCGCCCTGTCTTTAGCCGCTCCTATGGCCGTCTTCAGAGCTCGTCTGGCCTCTCGGAAGGCTTCGTACAGACGGGCCTCGTTCTCGGCATCTCGTCTCCGCCGGCGCCGGCTATTGGTGTACGCCCTCCGGGACCTGAAACAGGCAGCCCGGAGGCCCGCAATTTCTTCCGTCCACCAGTAGACGGCATGAAGAGGATCGGGACGGCGGGACCGAGGCATGCAAAAGTCGCATACCTCGGTCAGGGACTGCTTTAGCTGCGAGGCGGCCTCGTCGACGTTGTCGCTCAGTGGAGGCCTAAGCCAATCCTGGAGGAATGACGCCTCTTTGGCTAACTCCCTGTCCAGGCGGGATAGGGCCCAACGGGGGAAGGAAGACGGTCTGCGTGTCGCCGCCTGGAGGCCAGAGAGGTTTTGTGCCTGGATGCCGAATCGTAAATATCGGTGATCCGATAGTGATTCGGTCTCATCTACCCGCCAGTCTGTCACGCGAGCGGCCAGGGCAGGGGTTGCAAACGTCAGATCCACCACGGAGCCTCCATTATGCCGGACGCACGTTTGGACAGTGCCCTTATTTAAGAGGCACAGCCCGCTAGAAACAGCCCAACTTTGGGTTTCTCTGCCACGGGGATCGGTGGTAGGGTTGCCCCATGCCACTGATTTGGCGTTAAAATCCCCCGCCACAAGAATTTGCCGCGGTGCAAGTCGACGCAAGAGAGCCTCCAGCGAACTGAGGAAATCCTCAAACTCCCTGAGAGGGCGGTTAGGGGAAAAGTAAACCCCCACGATTGCGAGGGGTCCCCAAAGCACAGCGACAAATCCTTTGCCCTTCTCAAACAATGAGGGAGGAGAGACACCAGACTGGGGCCGTGAAAAAATGGCCACAAGCCCGTCCTCGTCGCCCAGCCAGTGGTTAGGCACGAAATAGGGCTCTGCCACCACGCATAAATCAATCTGCCACTCGGCCATGACTTGTAGCCACAGGTCTTGGGCTGAGCGGCAGTGGTTGATGTTGCCCTGCAGGATGGCGCGATGTCTGGCTGACTGGGCCATTATTCTGACATCGTGCCTTCTTCCTGTGTCGCCGGAGACTCAGCGGCACCTGAATCTGCGGCCCGGATTTGGGGCGGCAGTTTGCCCTTCTTCGGGGGAGGGTTGCATTTACGTCCCCCCACACTGTGCCCTGCAGGCTTTCCAGCCTCAGCGCACACAGGACAATGCGCCTTGTCGGAACACGTGGCGGCTTTGTGCCCCCCCTTGCCGCAACGGAAACAGAGTTCCGCTCTGCTCGCGGCTGACGGACAATACACACTAGTGTGGCCAGTACAAAGGCACTTATATCACCGCAAAGGTCGCTCCTCCATGACTCGAACGGTGGCAGAACACCAGCCCACAAGGAAACGCCCCCCATCCAGCACTTTTTTAACCGCTGTGACAGGGCAGTCAAGGCGCAACGCTTTCATGCCTCCACGGCCAACCCTGAGGTTCCCAGACTTTATTTGGTCCGGGCTGCAACCACCAACCGACGCCACCTTTGTGACGATCTCTTCCTTCGTCACACTGTCGTCGAGATCGGACACTAAAATTGTGGCACACTTAACTGGGCGCACCACCCTAGCGACATCCGCAATAGCTTGCCGCATCTTCTCCGCGAAAACGTCGGCCCTATTCGTGCTTTCAGCGCCCGGGAATTCAAAGATCCGGGCACCGGTCATCGTCTGCCGGCACTTGGCTTTCGCCTTCTCTAGGGTCGCCTCATCCATGGCGTCCTTGGCCTTCTTCAACGCCTTCTCATAGGTCACCCCTTTTTCAACTGCATCGGCTGTCAGAGTCACGACGACCGCTGCACTTTTAGGGGGAACCAATTTAGGCATCTTAGTAGCAGCGGTGGATTTCGCTCCCGTAGGGACTTTCTTCCTCTGTTGGCGCTGCCTCTTCTTTAATTGAGCCGAACTAAAGTTGGCGTCGGCGTCTGGGGCAAAGGACAAGGTTGGGGCTTTCTTTGCCTTCTTTTTCTGGCTGACGACTCTCCAGTCATCATTTGCCGGAGTGGTGGACGGCAAAAAGACGTCCACCGCAGACGATGTCGTCGCTTGCGCCGATGCCGTAACTACCTCGCTGTAAGAGCGAACCGTCGCCGACCTCTGAGAAGTCGAGGGGTCAGAGCCCTTTGACTTCTTGCCTACGCCTTTTCCTTTGCCCTTTGGGGGCGGTGGAACTTTGAAACCCTCAAGCGTGGGCTCGTTACTTCTGGCTGCAGCAGTGGCTGCAGCTTTATCCGCTGCAAGTGGTGGCCGCCTTCTCGGCTCCGGTAGAAGCCGATCTTCAAGCCCTGCTATGCAGGAGCGGGTGAAGTTCCGCTCCTGAGCAGAGTGTTGGCGCAGCATATTTGCGACGAGGGAAGCAGTTCGCTCCTCAAGTGTAGAGGTTCCAGGTGCCGTAGAAGTCACGGCGTGGCCATCTTTAAGGGCCTGCATTTCAGCCCTGACAGCTGACAGCTCCTCTGTCAGCCGCTGGACTGTCGCCTGAAGGGCAACGGTCTCTTTAGAGGCGGTCCTCTTGGCTATTTCAGATGTGACCGCCAGGAGGGAGCAAGTCCGGTCCTTAAGGGTCTTCAATTTTTCCCCCTAAAATTACCGGACTTCATAGCCACCCCTATGATATTTTCCGCGTCCTGATTGGCGGTCTCTTCTAAGTCCGCCACCGACATTTGCTCATAATTGAGCACGGGCGCCACCCCGTAGCCGTATTTGGCACGGTGATTACGGGTGGCGCATTCCTGAGCCTGTATCTCTAGCACCGCAGCCGCCTTCGTTGCGACTGGGGCTAGGTTATGCCCTGAGATGGGGGCTCTTCCACGGCTTTTTGCCGCTTTTTTGCGGCAATCTGACTTCTGGGAGTCAGAATCTTTGTCATCTACTGCGGCTCGCTTGCGCGAGGACCGCAGGTACTTCCCCCTCTCCTTCTCCATGGAGACATCACTCATGACGGACTCAGCGTCTGACATCCCTTTTAGGGTGTCCGCTTCTGACTCCGAGACATCCAACTCTCCTTGGCGGAAGAATTTACTCCCGCTAGAAGATTTTGGGGCCGCCGACTTTAGATTGGGACCTTTCGAAGGTACCGCCTTCTGTAAGATTACAGACCTCTGTGACAACTCAAGGTCACAATCTTTCCGCTGTCTGGTTACCACCGTCTTAAACTCCATGCCACTGCTCTCGCTCAGTGCCAAATCATGCGAAAGTTCGGAGTCCTTCTGACAAGCCAAGTTGTTAGTGGAGGCCGCCGCCATCGGAGCCGCCACCTTCACTGCCAAATCGTCGAAAACAAAATCGTGTGCAAAACCAGAATCCGCATACGTTGCCAAGTCGTTGTTTTTGATGGGCCTATCCTTAGAAGGACCAGCCACACCGGGGTCCACCAATGTGGCGGGCCTGTCCTGAGAAGGACTGGACCCGCGCACCGACGATCTCGTCACTCTCTTCATCATCGCAGACAAACTCGATAGCTTAGACAGCTAAAGTTGCGAGAGTCGAAAGACTCTTAGCCGGTCACCACCCTGCCACTCCGTTACGGTGGTCAGGGGGGGTGCCGTTGCCCGGGGCGCAGTACGTGGAACTGATCTTTCGGGGCGCGCCCCATCGCAATGTTATCCTGCCGTTCTTATCCTTGAACAGCCATATTATAGTGCTATTGGACTAAAGATGATTGTTTACCGGAGCGAAGCAGTGAGCGAAGGCAACACTGATATATAGAAGAGCAAGACTCTTCTTTCGCCAAGGAGCAGAGTAATTATGCAATACTATTGTTACAGTTCACCTCACCACCGCTAAACTGGTGGACTGACAGTAGGTATTTATTTTGATTTTTGAGAATTCGAGTAATTAGAAGAAAGTCACTGCTGTTTGGTCTTTGCATCGAGCAGGTTATTTCACGATTTTTCTTACCTAAAAAACTTACGGATAAAGATTTGAAAAATCCAGAGGTCCTCTGATGTGAAACAACGACCTGAGAGGTTGGAAGTTCTTATCACTGTACTATCGCAGCCATAACTTATCATTACAATGGTGGTTTTTCCCAGGGGAAACCGTCATGACCGTGACCTTGCCATATGTAGGGAACAAGGTGATGTGTGGGACTCAAACCCTAACCAAAACCCCTGAGGTGTCCATCTCCGCGCAATCGCGGTCGGAAACCCCACAGCTGGACTTGACCGTACCGCTAATCGCGCTCGCCGCTTCACCCCTACCTGGCGCAATGCAGCCCTTGAACGCTGTATGACCTACCAGGACACCCGGTAATGTCGTCCCCCGCGAAGTCATATGCTGAGCAAGCCACTCCCCAGCAGTGGGTATGCTCACGTACTCCGAAGGCCCGTTTAGTCGCCTCTTACGACTGCCCGGAAAAGCCAGGGCGCATTTCCCCTGTGGCCAGGGCGCATTACAATGGTGGTGTGCTAAATTGTTCAGTTGTTCTCTCTGTGGGCACGCTCAGCGCTAAGATTGGCTACGCCAGTCACTAGAGAGCACATCAGGGGGCAGGAACGCCTTGGTTCCCAAATAAGCAATTCGACTGTTATACAAGTGGTAGCTGTAACCGTATTCAGCTGGGAAGGCTTCGTCACTGCTCAAACTGATTCTCAAGCTAGATACAAAATCGTCCTGTGTAACAAAGCATACCCATTCTGTGCGCCGGCGCAGGCTGGCAGGAATTCCGCTGTAAATCATATGATTTGAAAGGAGATTGCGCGCGCCACTTTTTGCTAATTTTATTGTTTTCATTTGAGGATTTTAATTGAAACGAGATTGGTGTTTTGATTACGTTTTGACAGTTGCAATTTCATAAAGCATTTGATATTATTAATTTTATAGCTTTTTGCTTTGATTTATAAAGGTTGAAAAAGTACCTATATTGATCAATCGTGACTTTCAACGTTTTTATAATTTAGGTAGTAAACGAACCCAATATATCTGAAGAATACTAAAAACAATTATAAATAAAATTAATTAATGAAACTTTAGAGTTGGTTTTCATTTTATCTGTTTGTTTGGTTTAAGGTGGGGTCAAAACTAAATTATATAAAATCCAGCGATGATTAAACTCACTTCATTGATAAAGTTTCCAATTTAAGCAATAAACGGCTACCACCTAAATTACTCCATATTGATAAAATAGAGTGTCTACAGACAAAAATATGGACTAGCCTTAAATATAATTAAGAAAACTGTTCATAGCTTTGAAATTATTCAATATATATGTTCTTCAAATAATGTTAAGTAAATGTATTTTATAGTAAACGTAAGGACTCGAGGCAGACGGTAGAGTAATTCATTCATTCATTACCTCGAGTATAATAAATACTTTCGATCTAACCTACTGCCCATTTTGAACTACTTGATTGTCACTATATCATTCATTCATCATCATTACTTAAGCAAAGAGACGCCCACTGCTGGAAATGGACCTCCCCTAATGTTCTCCACACATATCGGCCCTCTGTCGCATTCAAGGGATTCTCGCGACCTTAACCAGATCGTCGGTCAACCTTGAGGAATTAATTTACTTCACCGTTTTAAATGGTTTTAAACTTTCATGCTCACTAACATTAGCGTAGTTATTTACAAGATTCTACCATGTATCTTATTTTTGAGTTTCCGATATTTCGGCACTGTTGCAAAAACTTCAGTTACTCCGTGACCATGGAGTGTGCAACAGTGCCGAAATATCGGAAACTCAAAAATAAGGTAGTATAGCACTGAAATCTTAGGCTTTCTTTTCTCTCTTTGTCTATGTCCACATTCACCCACACGTTGAGCGCTTGCGCCACGCTTCGTGCGCCCGCGCACGCCGCTACGGCCGTTTGTTATTGTTTGCCTTAATTATTTGACAGTATTTCTAATTAAAACTCTTTGCGACATTCCGTTAAGGGTGTTTATTACAATAGAGCCGCCACTTGATATTTATTAATTGCGATAGAAAGACATTTACAGAAAAAAAAACTCTTGTTAAAAAAAGAGTTAACTTATGTACTGGAGAACAGTATTTGAAATTTTTGAGCCTTTGTTGCAAAGACAGTCAAACAACAGATTTTCTTAATTGACTGGTGTTGCGGGTGTTCATGAGCGGCGGCAATCGCTTAGCATCAGGTGATTCGTCTGCCCGTCTGCCACCTATCACATAAAAAAAGATAAATTAACATTAAGGTGAGAATCGATTGAAAAATAATTATGTATAGATTCGTTTTCATTGACATGTGGATGATTGGTGTGGACATTAATTGTATCACAACTGTCATTGATTGATTTCATTAATTCAAACATATTGATAGAGAGAACATCTTAAAAATATAAGTAGAGATTATCTTCTTCTTTAAATGGACGAACAAGATCTCAATGTGCTTTTGATAAATATAATGAATGGCCGGTGGGGCACAAAGATCCTCGAGTGGAGGCCGCGTATAGGAGGTCGAAGCCGTGGCAGGACTCCCGCAAGGTGGACCGACAATCTGGTGAAGTTCGTGGGAATCCCTTGGATGCAGGCGGCACAGGACCGATCTGTGTGGAGATCTTTGAGGGAGGCCTATGTTCAGCAGTGAACAGATATTGGGTGAAATATTACGGTATGATGTCTATTTAAGTACTAGGCTTGATGACATAAATACATAAAAGAACATCGCATGCACAAAACCAAAAAATAACTGTTGATAATATGGTAATCCGCTTTCACTCATCACATTTTAAAGCGGCTAAACCGAATGATATAATATTTCAATTCCATCAAATCACTGGAGATGTTACGTCTCGAGTTTAGAAAATAAAAACTGACCAATTAATATTGTGTCAAAATGTCACAGGCTATAACCGAGCAGCAATTAAAAAATAATAAGACTAATGGTGTAACAGGTAAACGATGTTGCCAGTTTCTTGCTTTAGAAACCGAGGTAAAATATAATCATTGCATATTTTCGACTTCTTCTTCATGAAGGTTTTTTTATTTGAATCATGTCTGTTACAAAGTTATCTTGAAACATAACAAATGTCTGATTTTGTTCCAAATTTACGCAAAAAAAATTGTGTGAATTCTCATACAAATAGACCGAATTATTATATTGAAGGCCCCAAAATACTAGTAACATACGAGTCGTAGCCTAGGCCTGACAGACAATCTCTAAGGGCCGATTTTTTTATCCGTAGTTACCTATTTGTTGAATTAACTTTTGTTAACTGTGTAACCAACAGTCAAAGTGACAGCGTGAAAGTGACGTAACTCCTTGTAATATAACCATTGGTTAAGCTAACTATTGTTCAAAAAACACATTTTGGCGATATTTGACCATTGGTAACTTCATTAAACCATTACTTCAGTTTAACTACGGATCAAAAAATCGGCCCTAAGAGGGAGCAGAGATCAATATGATTGCAGTGACCTTTCTGTAACGGACGCTCCCCCAAACTGCAAATTTACGGGAGCAAAAATATTGCTGAAACTATATTGGGGAAAACTGTTGCAGACTCGCGTTTCTTTTCTATTGCGTTCGGTTTTGGGATTTTTTAGACAGGACTTGGCAACACTGGCGTCTAAGTGAGTCAACGTCAACATTTCTGAACAGTTATGCTCACAAATGTTACAGTGCCCGATTATCTAATAACGATTATAGGACCTCCCACGCGGGCTGTCACGGATCAACACCACCGGGGGCGTTTGGCGATTCGCGTCTTCACTGCCAATAAGTAAGATGGATTGGAAGTTTATTGAGTATAATACCAAAATATTATTCCATTCTAATATAATTAAATTCCATTTTTTTTCCTAACAGTCGTCACATGTAGGAGATAACGTTTCGAAGCAGCTAATGGGGCTTTATTTTTCACGGGAATCAGGAAGATTGGCATTTAAAGCAACTACGTATAGGTACATACAAGTAATAGCACATAATATTTCCCTGCCGTATATATTAAATAATATCCTCCAATCGATTTCAGCCATCTCATATCTGCCAGCCACTTACGCAGGATATATTATAGTGCTTAAGTGTGTGCGCAAACACAAGTGCAATCTCTATTCCCTTGCCCTCATATTCCGATGGGACACTAGTGTGACACGACTGGAGAGGGATCGGGCGCAGGACCAACGGCTTGGCGTGCTTTCCGATGCACGGGGGTACAAGACCTCCAACTTCCAGACTCCGGCTGACACTGAGAATTTCTTAACAGAAAAACTCAGGTACCTACAAATTTTGGTCTGACCCGGGGATTGAACCGAGACCCCAAACGCAGCTGTCGCTTTAAAGTGCGACCCACTCCGCCATCGCGGCAGACTCCACTCGCCGTAGATATTAACGTAATCCATTAATTGAATTCTAGATTGGCATTTTATGTGTGTCTGCACACAACGAACGATTTATGTGAATATGACTCACTGGCCAGCAGGTGTCTTCTAAATAACATTTACGGGAACAACAAGTAAACCTAAAGACAAGTGACACTGATGAGAGGAGTCTTTCTTCAGCGGGAGTGCAAAGGAGATAGGTAAAAAAGATCCCATAGGGTTTACGTACTCTATGAAAATGGTATATAATAAAATTCGAAATCCAAAATGTTCCGTTTTTATTCCATCCCGCTAGTCTTCTATAGTAGGTACATTAGCCCCAAATTAAAAAAAAATGGTATACCGTGACGTGGATTAGGTCTCTTGTTATTGTCTTAATAAATAAATAAAAAAATAATAATAAATATTTCACAACATCACATACATTGATCTGACTCCGAGATAGGTAGCTTAAGCACCTGTGTTACAGATATCAGAACCAACAGTGGGTTTACAAATATATACATATAATACTTTTCTTTTGTAAATACATACGTATGATATATAGAAACACCCAGACCAATACAAACAGACATGTTCATGCACACAAATGTTTGTACTGTGCGGGGATCGAACCCGCAACCCTTGGACCAAAGGCAGCGTTCACTACCACTGTTCCGGACGGGTCATCAAAGATTATTTAAATTTTTTTAAGATTTTGTTCTTTTATAGTTTTTTAGATTTTCGCGTTGCATTATAACTATAATGTATGTGAAACAACATTGTGTACTCACATATTTGGCTCGACGTTTCGGCTACGTTACAGCAGCCGTGGTCACGAGCGGACTGACCACTTCTCGTGCCGCATAATAAATATCGTGTTAAACCCCGTATTGATACATTATAATTTTGTTCTTTTGTTCAAAAGTTTTTTCTCCCGGTATATCTACTGATAAACAAAATAACTATACTACTTTCGCTTTAGCATGGTATGGGTGACAGATGTAAAATCTATACATTTTTCACGTTTAGTCTCTTTCTAACGTGTGACTTACGTATAACTCTGTCCTGCTGTCACCGATATCATGAAAAAAACCAAAGGACTATAATTGCACAGCAAATGTTCATTGCTGTGCAAATAAGCTTTACTGCTGAGCAATCATTTATTGAACAGGTTAAGATGGTTCTTTGGTGACGCGTAAGACATTCCAATTTTGCTAGAAATATACTAGAGTAGGAAAACAAAATCCGCGTGCTGAGTATTTCGTACAATAGTGTGGGGCAGTGACGTAGGTTTATCGATACGAATATCGAATGAGAAATAATTTCAATTGTTCTTACTGGAAGCAGACACGACCGTTTAAGGAAACGTAATAAACGTTGATATTACTCAGAAACTATAGCACGTGCTGTGTTACATGAAAATTCAATTGCAAGTGATAAATCAATGTATTGCGTGATAATCCTGACAGTAATGTAGGCGTTAGGGGTATAGTGACTAATATGATTGGTTCCTATTGACATGTTATCAGATAAATCACGCCAAAGTAAACTGTTACAAAATGCATACATATTCGTACGTCAGCTTCCGACTGCTTTATGGACCGACCGATTTTAAGTCATTTACCCCCGAAAACTCAAACGATATTATAACTTTGGGATTTGCTCAAACATCATGCCATCCTTTTTCAAGTCAACTTTGTGACAAAGAAAACTATAGGAAGCTTTTAATTATTCAGGCATTAGTCATGATCTTCTTCTTTCTAATTAAGTATGACGCTAAGTTAATAACAAGACTAGTAAATTATCTAACAAAGGACTACTAATTTAATAGCAACAAAAAACAAGAAATGAATAAAAAAGTATTTGATTAAAAAAAAGCATTTGAGGTGTAATGGATATCGTAGTGTGTGCAAAAGTTGATTACGCCTGGTGCGGTTACCGTCAACCTTTTCATGTTATGAATAAATAAAAAAGCTAAACATTAAAGGAGACAATGAACAGAAAACACAAGATTAAAAGGTTGACGGTAACGAGTCCGCACCAGGGGGTCTAATTTCAAGTTACCACGTACGATCGTTCGATCGAGCCGACAGTCAATCAATTGTAGTTTAGTTTGGCAATTTGAAATACCATCGTATGGGACACTTTCGTACGGATCCGACCATAGACTCTCGTGAATGAATGATATTCGCGATGATAGTGTCGCCGAAAGACCCACATCAAATAAAACCAATTGAATTGATTTTATTTATAATAAACAATATTTTTTTAGAATAAAAGATATTTGACTTTTTAAATTAAAGGACTATTGTTTAATGTGTTTGAAAGAAAGATTTTAAATAATAAAAACATTAAAATGTTAAAATATTTTTAAAAATCTGACAGCTTGCTTTTTTTCTACATCATAGCCCATATAGTTATCTGTGGCCATCTGTGAAACATTAGAAAAAAACTTGTAAATTATTGACATAAGTATGTACGTACGATAAATATGCAATCTCAATCCATAATTTAAAATATTGTAAAATTGTTTGAAAGCGTATGTACATTAGTATTATGCTTATATACAAGTTCTATAGTTATCTAAAGACTCTACTTTCTTAAGTAAAATCAAGTATAAGTTAGGTTAGTCGCATAATCCTACCTAAATAAGTTTATTTGTTATTAATTTTACTCTGCCGGGGACCACTCGGCCACGGAGTAGAATAGGCCATCCTCACTCTTACCGAGGTGTCGTAAAAGGCCAATAAGGTAAAGCTGCTGGCATGATCATCAGCACCCAGACATGGAAAACTCTGCATTTATATCAAAACCCTCGCCAACCCGTCTGCCAAGCGTGGTGAGTATGGCAATTACCCCTCATGTGATTGAGGAAGGCCCGTGCCCCAGCAGTGGGGACTTAAATGGGCTGATGATGATGACTATTCCAATTTACACTTTAGAAAGAACAACTTTGAAACATCATTTCTATAATTTAACCATTTGTAATTAAATATTTCAGTAAACAAGACATCAAAGTTCTCCATTGGACCAAACTGTAATAGAAAGCTGAGCTAGAATGACTGTTGGAGAATGAGTTGAAAAAAGTGAACATCTCACCGGAGGTAATCAAAATAACAAAAAGTTATTTAACTGAATCTATAATATCTGTGCTATAACTAATTTCCTTACTGAAAGAAAAAACATTAAGATAAAGATAATATAATTGTTTGAAACATAACAGGCACAAAAGTGTAATCCTTATAAATAAATATTTCACAACATCACATACATTGGTCTGACTCCGAGATAGGTACCTCAAGCACCTGTGTTACGGATATCAGAATCAACAGTGGGATTACAAATATATGCATATAATACTTTTCTTTAATAAATACATACTAATAATACATAGAAAACACCCAGACCAATACAAACAGACATGTTCATGCACACAAATGTTTGTACTGTGCGGGGATTGAACCCGCAACCCTTGGAACAAAGGCAGCATTCACTACCGTTCCAAATGGGTTGTCAAATCCTTGCAGCGTTATTCTTGGTTGGTGGTCCAGAACCATGATTTTGGAGGCCAGTGTACTGTGAGCCATGATCGAGGATTTGGCGAGTCTGGCAATTACTATGAAGGGACTGCCGTCTGACCTTAACAACCACACCAAATTAATCATGGTTACATGTTACAGAAACTTATTCAAGTAATCTTAAGTGCATATGGAGCTCGTTGGTAGAAATATGCATTTGAGTTTATTTTTTACATTATTTCCAATCTAAAATTAAATAGCTTGTTTTTATTTACTTAATAAGTATGATTGTAATCGAAATACCTATGTACCTACCAACAGTTTTTTGTATGAGAGAGCAATAAAAATACTTTTATTATTAGGTATTTATTTATTTTATTTAAAACTCCTTTATGATTATTGCAGAATATCTACCAGCATTGCACAGATCTCCGCTAGAAGAAACATACCCAGTTCCAGTACTCCGGGCTTCATTGCTAAACGAAGTTAATTATTTGCTGAAAATAGTTTGTTATAATTCAACTGATAAGTACCTATGGACAAGCATCATTCAGTCATCATTTATTATGTAAATAAAGTAAAGTATCAGCTTAATTATTCTCTTTGTAGGGCTAAGACCCCCATCATAGAAATCAAGTCATCGCTACTATGATGGGATTAGGCTTAATCATCACTCTTGCCAAATGCGGATTAGTGATCACAAACCCGAACTATGTTCGGAAAATTCAAAAGATACCTTTGCTCGACCCGGGAATCGAACCCATGACCCCGAGATCATGGCCACAGGGCCATCGTCAGAACCGTCTTAAACCATTAGACAATGGGGCGTTGTTTTATTTGTAAATAGTTAAAGGTTATTAATTAATACTAAGTGGGTGTGTGAAGATAGATAGATAGACATCCTTTATTGCACAGAAAGAATACAAAATATGTGTGTGTACATAGTTTCTTCTTAAAATAGGATAACATTATTGTATCTTTTATTATTTATTTTAATAAATGATTCCATCACATGTACTTTGTTGTTTTTTTCATTCCTTGTGTACTGCTCTCCTGTTAATTAGTATGTTAATCGCATGAGTGTTAACAGGGCTTTTGGAACAGTGGTAGTGAACGATGGCTTTGGTTCAAGGGTTGCTGGTTCGATCCCCATACAGTACAAACATTTGTGTGCATGTACATGTCTGTTTGTATTGGTCTGGGTGTTTTCTATGTATTAGTATGTTTTTACAAAAGAAAAGTATTATATGTATGTATTTGTAATCCCACTGTGGACTATGATATCCGTAACACGGGTGCTTGAGCTACCTATCTCGGAGTCAGATCAATGTACATATGTGATGTTGTGAAATATTCTATGGGATATATTGAAATTCACTAACTAATAGTGGAGCAAATGTATTAAACCAGTTAAACATAAGTTTAACTGGTTGGTACTATGTAATCTTTAATGGATATCCAAAATTACCCCAAAATTGTAAAATTTGTAAGTAGATAACTAGGTACTTAAATAGTTATGTAGGAACCTAACACAAAGGTAAGTAGGTAGGTATACCTACTTTTTAAGGAAAGAGAAAACTTATTACGTATACTTGTAATGTAGACAAAGTAGGAACTTAGGCAAAATTATTGCCTCTTGTAATACATAATTGAGGCTTGCAAATGGTTAAAACCCTCAAAATGTATTTCACTTTGTACTTTGGTGGATTAATACCTAATTGAGTCAATAGCCTATATAAATAATACCTAATTAAACCATCAAAAGTTTCAAACTTTTGAACTGATAAGATTAAGTTTGAAGAATACAATGTACTTAGTCGCAGAAAAAGACTAATTACTTAGTGAATCTAGTTTATCTATAAGAAGCCTACACCACTTGGTAGGTACTTAGTATACTTACTTACTTAAATCTGCATAAATCATTGAACTATACCATACATATTCTCACTGGCATAAATCTACAAAAATTCTCAGTAAGTAGGTAAATAGGCACTTATTAATTTACATATTTAAACGTAAGTACTGAGATTCATACATTAAAACTTTGATTAAGCATTAAAAGTACCGAAGTACTCTATGTATTCATAATCATCTATATAGGTATAGCAATTTTAACATTTTATACCAAGAAACTCCGCTTTAAACTAATCTTTATTGATATTTAAGTCATTGGACCTTATTTACAAAGACATAAAGATCCTTTTTTAATACACCATAAATCCATTCAACCGAACCAAAACACCTTTCGAGCTATCGTGAATTTTGACATAAAGACGCGAGACAAGAAATGTCAAATTCGATATTTTGGTTGAGCATTGGTCTCTTCAAATTAGGGTTTGAGGCGAGATGTGTCAAAAGAGTTTCGGTTGAGTTCAACCGACGCAATGTTCACTTCAAATTAGGAAACGTCGTCAAATACGTTTGGTTGAGTCTCAAAGTTAACTTCAAATTAGACCCCCAGGAGTAATCAACCTTTTCGCACGTACGACATCCATTACACCTCACAGATCTACTATTACCGGCCAATCGAAACTGTCCACTTACATCCCGTACCGGAAAACTGACGCACGCGCAGACCGGTCGCGGACGAGAGTGAAAGCACGCGCATCCTATCACTGCCGCGAAAATCTGCATACACGCGGTAAATTACACTCGCGGGCAATGTAATCGGCTCCTAAACATACATGAACTGACGCGATGTTTATCTGCGATAGGTGGCAGGCGAGAAGACGGATCACCTGATGGTAAGCGATTCCTGCTGCCCACTAGTGCGACGCCAGTAGAGTCACAAGTGTGCTGCCAATTTTTGAACTCCCCACGATTGGGCCTCGGATCTCGTATACTCACTCATCCGGCTAACCACAGTTCTAGCGATGGAATAAATAAATAAGTTCGCGTGTTTTGAAAAAATATGTATAATAATGATAATCGGTAATGGTGGTCATTTAAAATTAATTTCGTTAAAACCCTGTACCGTAAAATATTATGGAGCATTAATGATTTTTTATTGAAGAACTATACGGGATTCTGGCGAGATAAACAAATGATCGATAAAACGTAACATTGTCGTTTTATTGAGTAAAGTTGACTGACTTCGAACGTTGAGTACATCTTTTTTTAAATTTATTATACCTTCGCCGTAAAATATTCAATCTATAAATAAAAGTCTCATCAAAATGTTCTGATTCCTTTGTCCTCAAGTTTAATTCCTTCAGCGGAATCCCCTATCGAGGGCATCAATCTCCAAAACGGTGCTGTTCCGATCACAATTTATCCATTTTTAAATAAAGTTAGAGATGATCTCGGTGAAAGCCATCAAGGATGTGTAAGGTGTTTCGAAAGTTGTCGTTTTGGGGTGTAAATTTCGAATCAAAATGCCTTATAACAGGAAAAATAACATCACCTTCTCGGTCGTAAATAATTTAAAACATCTGATTGTAAATTTAGTCGTCTAGATATTGATTCAAATTACGTACTTTTTTAATATGGTAGACGAGTACAAAGAAAGCAAACTAATTTTACGATATAAAATTGAATAGTTTCCACCTTAAATTGTCTAAGGTTTCCACGAAACAAAATGTTTACGTTTTTTGCTGATTTTTTTTCCCATTTCACTATCTCATTAGATGCATTCGAAGCTTTTATTTTAGATACGCGCATTACCTCTCAACCGAAGATATTAATAGACCATCACAATATTCAAATGACCTTTCGTAAATAACATTGATTACCCAGTCCCACATGCGACACGCACCGTTTCTCATGAGCCGGTTACATACAACGTCTCAATTAAGGGCCTGCTCAATCACACTAATTGAACACGATCCTTTACACGCGTCCGATGGGCCGTTACGAGATTGTCTATGTGTGACATAACGAGAAATTGTTCAAATTTGGAATATGAATTTTAAGTTAGTTATTTTATTTATTCCTTACTACCACTTATCATCAGCCAGTCTCAGCTATGGAACTAATAAACGCGTGCTTTAAACGAAATATGCCATTTTCGAAAAAACGTCACAGAGTGTGAAAGAGTTCCAACCGGGCCCAACCGCAGATTCTATAAGAGTGCGGTAGAGAGAGAACGTCGCCCAGCATGTTATCACTATAGTACTAACGGTTTCGCGCAGTTTTTTCTAGTATGCTATTTTTCTAGTAGGCTAAGGCTGGGAATGTCCATATATTATTTAGGTACCTATGTAGAGGTCAGAATATCTAAGTGATGTGTATTTTTGATAGCTTTCTATAGAATCAATGATAACTATTCAGCTGTGAGTTAAAATCGATGAGATGACATTCGATGACATAAGCGATCGATTCGATAGCGCGTAAATAAATATGGAGAATAATTTCTGTCACTCAAATTGAATTCCGAGTCGAATAAATGCATACAAAATAGTCCCTTGCGAAAATTCCCTGCAAAGGTTGAGCCACAGATACTATCTACGAAAAGGTTAAATTACAGATTACGAGTAAACTGCAATCGAATAAATTTAAACTGACAAAGGAGATCGCGTTCATACATACGAAATCACGGTGTACGAAATTCGAATATGTCGACAAATGTCGGTCTGTTCCCGCGTCCAGCCGTAGATCACAGATAAAAAATTATTACTCCAAAATGGCGGCCCGATTAAGTCGTCCTGGCCGAACTGGAAAACAATAAGGATCGAGATAAATGTCTCGATTAAAATAATCGTGGTGACCTTTGTAGTTCCGATCTGTCATCTGATTGTAGGGTTACCAGGTGTTCTTCTGTTCAGAAGCAGAGCAGATTTAAGAATTCGATCAATCCAATTTTTGGAAAACCTTCAATTGAATGAACAACCCTAATAAATTACCCGCATTAGCGTCTTTTCGAATGTCCATACTAAGAAAAAAAATAGCCTTTTGTAAAGATAAGGTCATTTTCTTTTCTTCAACAATTCAAATTAGATCTTTTTTTTTTCTTCTTTTTATTATGAACTGTAGGCTAACGCTTGATCACCTTCTCACCTGATGGAAAGTGACGATGAGGTCTACGATGTAACACATTTGCCTCCGCAATGATTTAGTTTTGTTTTCATACTAAAAGCCACAAACGAGCAAGCGAGCCCTGAAAGTAAGTGATCACCGCCACCGACACAGATCACCCCCGATGAACATCTAAGAGATCAAAGATCTCGCTGATAAGTTGCCGCCCTCAGCAAATACTGCTGCAGCCAAACTGTTTCACAAATCTGGATCCAGAAACGCAGACTACTGGACCCGCCAAACATCTAGATGATTAGCATGGAAAGACAAGCGTGTGGTTCGATGCAATATTTCAGCTGCAAGAAGTAGATCAAACAGTTGCTCAAAGCACTCCCCGTGATAAATGCAGTAAAGAATGCTGAGGGAAGCTATATCCCACCGCAAAGCTAGAGGTTATCTTCATATATACGGGATCACGCAGCCCGTTTTCCCGTGAGGGTACCGGAGGCCCAATCCGGGGGGGAGGAAAGGGGATTTTGAAGGGTTAGCAGCGCACTTGTGACTCCACTGGTGTTGCGGGTGTCCATGGGCGGCGGCGATCGCTTACCATCAGGTGATCCGTCTGCTCATCTGCCATCTATGTCATAAAAAGAAAATCTTATTCTTCTTACAAAGCTTCCACATGTGCTTCTTATATTAACTCTTATAAAGTTCTTGCTTGCTTTAAATTACCTCGTTCTTGAACATTTTACGCGTAACATTGCGATACAATCGGAAACATAAAATTAACCTAGTAAATGCAATGAATTGATTTTATTTTGTCTGTTACGACCGGACATTTATATTGTAAAAGTTAAGCCATACAATTCGAGTCATTTGTTCCTTTAATGGCCCAAGTTCTGTAAGTATTAATAAAATGAATGACCGGGTTTTTGTAATTCACCGATGTCCATTGTTTTTATATGTTCCGGTCATTATTTTGGGCCTACGAATAATCTGTTCGATTTAAGTTAATAAGATTGAATTGAAATAGTACTCAACATTTACATTTATTTTTAAGTGAAACAAATAATATGTTCGGTACCAAAACTAACAAACTTCATTCGAAATGTGTTTCTTCAAAACGTTATGTTTTTCCTATTTTGAGTTATATATTTGTGTTCATTCTTTATAAACGGAACGCGTTCTCTCTATCTGGAGGTCTTAATACACGTAACACAGTTTTCTAAACTAATACAGTTGTTATCGTTTGCTAACATTTTGTCATAATTGTTTTTAGTTCCAATAAATACATTTTTATTTTATTTGCACCATTTGAAACTTGAAATAAGTACTCATCATTTCAGCGAATAGACGTCCACTGCTGGACATAGGCATCCCCCATTGTTCTCCACAAGGATCGGTCCTGTGCCGCCCGCATCCAATGGATTCCGCGACCTTCACCAGATCGTCGGTCCACCTTGTGGGGGGGGGCTGCCACGGCTGTGACTTCCTGTACGTGGCCTCCACTCAAAGACCTTTCCGCCCCAACGGCCGTCTGTTCTCCTCGCTATGTGCCCTGCCCGTTGCCACTTGAGGCATGAAATCCTTTGGGATATGTCTGTGACCTTAGTTCTCCTGCGGATCTCATAATTTCTGATACGATCACGCAGGGAGACTCCGAGCATAGCCCTCTCCATTGCTCTCTGGGTGACTTTGAGCCTCCTTAATCGGCACATTGTAAGCGGCCACGTTTCGGTTCCGTATGTCATCACTGGCAACACACACGCATTGAAGACTTTCGTCTTGAGACACTGCGGTAGATGGGCAGAAAATATGCTGCATAGCTTCCCGAACGCTGCCCAGCAAATAAGTACTACTTTATGACAAATTAAGACCACTTTATGTGCACGATCTTCGTATAGAGGTCATCGATAAGTGACTACGTATTTCATGAATAACTGATTAGTTAAATCATGGACTAGTTAAATCGTTGTTTTGGTACCTACAGAAAAATCTGTACACTAAACGTAAACACAGACAAAACGAGTACATCAGCCTGTTTTAAATTTATTTCATTAAACATCACTTAATATCAGAAATCATCAATTTAAAATCATCAACTGAACTCATAATACATATTGCAACGACATCACATTGTTAGTGATAATGTCGTAAATAAAAAATAACAAAAAGTTATAAACCTCTTTAGTACTTTTTCATTGCCAACCCTTCAACATCGATTCTCATTCATTTCCAGTAAATATGACGTGCAACAAATGCCATGTAAGGAGCGTGCGCGGGCGCAGACAGAAACATCGCGATGCTCATGCGCACCCTATTGTCCGTTAAGAAAGACATACACAGGATGATTTCACTTAATTCACCTGACAGATGATTTATACTGTGTTCAATACATCTTAAAGAGTCCATCGGACTTTTATATTAAGGTTTTTTTGAAAATGTATTCAGTTGGGAATGTAAAGTGAATTCTTTAATGTATTTGGTACAGACGGCCACACATCATACTATTACAATATGTCAAATTTCCCCAACTGAAATTGAACCAAACGTGTTTGATATTAAGGTGTGAATCGTTTGAGGAAATTTGTCAGATTAGTATGTTTGGCTGTTCGAACCCTAAGTTTTTTGAACTACAGGCTAATAATAAGGCACCTGATGGTGTAATTGTGGTCAAGCGATCCATCGCAGGAAGCATCAGGATTCCGACGATGAGGTCTAGGATGATACGCGTTTGCCTAGAAGATGCCTGTTTGCTCTGCCTGTTTTTCCAAAATATTATGAAATAAATTAAAAATACATTTTTAATAAAATTCCAATATTTCGATGCGTATTCGTATGTGTTTCTGTTTTATCTAGTTTAATTAGTATCATCATTAGAACTCGGCCGTCTGCTACTTAGAAAAACATTTTTTTTGTCTATTTTCAACTAGATTTTGCACAAATATAAGTTCAATATTTTTTTTTTTTTAATAAATATTTCACAACATCACATACATTGATCTGACTCCGAGTTAGGTAGCTCAAGCACCTGTGTTACGGATATCAGAATCAACAGTGGGATTACAAATATATACATATAATACTTTTCTTTTGTAAATACATACTTTCAATACATAGCAAACACCCAGACCAATACAAACAAACATGTTCATGCACACAAATGTTTGTACTGTGCGGGGATCGAACCCGCAACCCTTGTATCAGAGGCAGCGTGCACTACCACAGTTCCAATCGGATTGTCGAATTCAATCAATTAATAAACTCTGAGTTCGTGGCAGCTCGACGTGCTCCTGAGTACACATTGAAGTTATTAGCAAAAGGTCACGTTACAATGTAAACGAATACTTGTACACCAATTTGTATAAATCAGTCGTGATTTACGATAAAAACAATATCGGCTCACAAATCGCTGCTTTCGCCTCGTAACGATTAGCTATGAAAATTTTACGATCAGTTAAAGCACAAGTTAAAGTGTATTATGTGTAGAGTTATGTGCCGTAACGCTGGGTGCGTTCCAGTTTAGGCGCCTATCGTAAGGCTAATACATTTAGACACAGGTAAACCGATCCTTCAATTATTTTTTCCTAAATTATGTATTACTGCCACACTGAAAGTCGTTGATTAACTTAGTTGGCTACTTATAAGTTGTGCAGTGTCGATAAGGGCCAAATGCGTCTGCTCGTGGGAGCATTCACACTCACATCACAGGACACTTTGGCGCTAATGACTTCCTGTGCAAAATGGAACTGGCCAGCAGCACTACCTGTAGAGCCTGTGGCGAACAGGACGAGTCCATATCACACCTGCTGTGTGAATGCGACGCGTTGGCAGGCATGAGAATGAGGCTGATGGGCTTAGCTTATCCTAGCCCAGAAGATTACAGGCTACTCCCCTTGAAGTGTATAGTGCATCTAATGCAATATATTCACAGGGAGATAGTAGGAATATAGGGTAATGGGGATGACACAAAAGATCCCATTGGGTCGAAGTGTCGCTGGCTATTCCTAGTCAGCCCCCAATAGCAAGATAAGATAAGATAAGATAGTTGGCTACTTATTTTGATAAAGACTACTGATACTAAAGTTAATGAATATTAGCTTAAATGACGTCTCTGAGTGTGGCCGTCAGTGCTCTTATTAAACGAAGTCCTGAAAATGTCCCTAGTAACAAAATCTAAACTAATAGATATTTCATGGTACTGTTAAAATTACAAAAAATATACATACAAATGATAAATTATACATGATTGAAAATTAACTTGATCTATTATTATTGACTTAGGGACCTTCAAGAGAAGAGCGTACCCTCTTTTAAAAAGGCCGGCAACACATTAGCGATCTCTCTGATTTCGCAGATGTTCATGGGCGGCGATGGTTACTTTCCATCAGGTGACTCGCTTGCTTGTTTGTCCGCCTCTAGCATATTTTTTTTTATTGAAAATTAGTATTTTGATACATACTTTGAATATTATATATGTTCTTTGTAATGAAAGCTGACAAAAAAGAATCACAATATACCAAACCGCAAATAAGAACAACTTTGAACATAAGCTTACACAATGGGGTTATCGCATGTGAAAAATGTAAAACTTCAACAGTATTGGTTGTTTCCTTCGTCAAATTGGAATATCACGTTCAAAAAACTACCAAACACCTTGTAGATGGAACTCAGTCCTGTAGTCTAACGGATTTTTCACACGCGATATTCCCTACTGTGGAATCCAACAGTTGTAACTCACGAGTACCACGTTCCAGGTGTCACATGTGGAACGCATTCCCATATTTCCTTATCGTCCGATGCGACTGTATCTTATCTGTTAGTATACAACTTTGGCACTTACACTTTCCGTGATGGTCATAAAATTGTGTTTACTACACTCATAGCACAGTGGCTACGGGTTTTAAATAAATCTGATTGTTTTGCAAACATGGTTTCGCGTATTCTCTTTCTTTTACGAAATCATATGAATAAATACCAAAAGGTATTTTTAAATATTATAAAACTGCTATAATTTCGTTTTATGTGATAAGTGGCACACGAGCAGACGGACCACCTGATGGTAAGAGATTATAGCCGTGCATGCAACGCCAGTAGAGTCACAAGTAAGCTGAGAACCTTTATACGCATCTTTATCCTGGATTGGTACCTTCGGTATCCTCACTCACTCGGTATGACACAGCGCAGGCGCTGCTTTACGTCGGCTTTCTATAAGGCCGAGGTATCCCTTCGATTGAGACGGTCCATTTATGCCAAAGCGTGGCTCTGCGTGGTAAAATGTTCGTCAACCGATATCATAGACATATATCACACTATAACATATAAGAACTTTCCATAAAAGCTCTAGTTATTACTGAGCCTATATCATGCTAGTCAAAGTTAGTTTAACATTCAATCGAAATGGAAATGTTTTTTTTTCCGTAAAACTTATCCGTTCTACTTGTAAAGAGGCCTAGGTTGGAGTCATATACCTTGACTCCTAGCTATGAATAATTCATAATCAAATGTAAATACCTTTAAATGACCTAGCCTGTCGCATATAAACCAACATTAATTGATATTCAAACTATCAGAAGCAAGATGTCAACCACAAATATTTCAGCCGATTTTTGCACGATTTGCATGATTAGGGTTGCCAAGTGTCCGGGCATAAGTGTCAGGCTTTTGATTTCTTGTCCGGCAAAATTAGAAGGCTTTCCGGCTACAAAAGACTTTTTAGTATTAGAAAATGTTTACTTTCCGTAGAGGACTGTATAAATATAATATCCTCCAACCGATTACGGTTACGGCAGCGAATCTCAACGATCAGCCACGTACGCAGGATATATTATAGTGCTCAAGTGTGTGCAAAAACACAAGTGCAATCTCTATTAACTTAACCTCATATTTCGATGGGACACCAGCGTGACACGACTGGAGAGGGATTGGGCGCAAGACCAACGGCTTAACGTGCTTTCCGAGGCACGGGGGTACATGCCCGCCGACTTCCATTCTCCGGGCTGACATTTCCGGCCCGACCCGGGGTGCGAACCCGAGACCTCTTGCGCAGCCGTCGCTTTAAAGTGCGCCCCACTAACCACTGCACCACCGAGGCAGTCAAAACTAGAGGACTGTATAGCTACTTCAATGAATATCACATAGTCATCATCACTTTAGCGTTAAATCCTTCCTATGCGATCCGCTATCTCCTCCACTGTCATTCCTTACGACACTTTCGAACAAATATCTACTACTAAAACTAACATAAGTGTGTCCGCCTATTTACTCCAATGACCGGCTAAACTATTTGGATTGTCTGGCTTTGCGTTTTTAAGACTTGACAACCCTATGCATGATTTACCAATTGAAAATGTAAATTTTGTTACATCTAATAATAGTTTACATATAATCCATGCAGATTAGGCCATTATTTGTGGATTTGCTTCTATGAATTTGTGTCAAAGCTTGCATAAAATTGTTAATTAATTAATAACAACATAGCCGGTGCAAATAATGGCGGTGCCGATTGGTGATTCCAATATGTGTGTTTTTATACCACTTACTTAATGTTAGGTTTTGGGAATTTGAAAATAGATTTGCATCTTTTCCTAAATTATTTTATCGATTAAATACTATTTAGCTTAATAATAGTAATTAAGAAAAGAAATGTCAAAAAGAAAAGATGGCGGCTCTCGAGAAAAACTTGTAGAAAAACGCAAAAAATGGGACGGACAAGAAAGGACTGTTTAAATCGGCGTATCTCTCTTATACGCGCGGGATAAGTCCACAAAAAAAAGAGAAAGGACTGTTGTAAACATATAATTTTGACTCCAGGATTAAAAGACAATTTAAAAGGTAAATATGGGTTTTAATAACAATATTCTTATCCTGTAAATGTATTTAGAGATAACGCTGACACTTACCTACTATACTATACTAAACTATGGTATGCATACTTCTACTTCTTTTTGGTAATCTCGCTCCATCGTAGGTTTCTTCTCAAATCTAGAGTTCAGTGTGGAGCCAAGAGAAAACCCATCATCAATAAAAAAACGTACTATACGTGGCAAGTGTGTTTTCCATGGCAAGAATAAATAAAGCGTTTCTTTTGTGTGGGACAGATCGATTGATGGTAGTTAATTGCTGACGCCCATGGATATCCGCAACACCAGTGGAGTCACAAGTGCGCGCCCTCACTCACTTATCGAACACATCAAGCCGCAAATGCTGCTTCAACTTCTACTTCACTAGGTTCAATTCAGTACAAATAAGAGATTATGGGAAAGATAGAACAAGATACTAAACCAATAAAATGATAAAACATACTACGCCCCACTTTCCTTATAGAGGCATCTACAATTTAAGTAGAATTCAGAATTTATTTGATCGCTTGTGAATTAGTATAAATAAGTACTGACTGGCTGGGACTTTCTTGGTACTAGATTTTAATTTTGTCATCTAAATTTCTAAGCCACTAGAAGTTTCCCATCCCGATACACTGTCATTTTCTAGGAATGAAAACCTAGCAATAACATTGAACTGTTTATGTGACAGGAATCGAGAGTCTTAGTAACACCGTATTAAGGTCCAAAATTGATTATCATGCAATCTTATTTTCCCTTAGTATATGTTATCTTGTTTCCTTAAAATGCTTTCTAGTATCCATTAACGCTTCGCTACTTTAACATCATGAGTTCAAATTTATTAATATTGCAATATGCACTAAAACGCAGCGAGTGAAAAGGAATATTAAATTTACTTAAGTTAACTTTGTGTCCCCATGCGCACGAGCACCTTTCTCGTAAAATGTATAGAAACTTAGTTACTTAAAGTCTATTTAATACTCTAGGCTGCGCAAGTAGTTTTGCTAGCCACAATTACTTTTTTTAAGATGACGGGTAGAGCACACTAGCGACGCCAATCGATATTAATTTTTAGCTACTAAACCGGATCTATTTTAAACAGTTTCGGGGTTACAATCTCTAGGCAAACACTTATACTATTTATTAAATAATCATGCACCAATGTCGCGTACGCGAAAAACGTGGCCGCTTTTGGCGTGAATCATTAGCCGTGTGGTCCCGGCAGAGTAGAATAGGCCACCCTCACTCTTACCGAGGTGTCGTAAATGGCGACTAAGGTAAAGCTGCTGGCATGATCATCAGCACCCAGAGAAGGAAAACTCTGCATTTATATCAAAACCCTCGCCAACCCGTCTGCCAAGCGTGGTGAGTATGGCAATTACCCCTCATGTGATTGAGGGAGGCCCGTGCCCCAGCAGTGGGGACTTAAATGGGCTGATGATGATGATGATGATGATGATGATGATGATGATGGCTAAAAATTGAAATCGATCGGCGTCGCTAGTGTGCCCTACCCGTCCGCCGCCGTACCGCCTTAAGGTGATGCGTCGACCAAACTAGCACCGCCAATAGAGTTGTACTAATTGTGGCGATTATGAGACTTTAAAAAAAAGTATAACGGTGAATCCATAAAGGAAATTAGTAAGAATTTTGTTGTTTTTCATGAAGCGAGCAAATCTGCAAAATGGCGACGACACATCGACCTCCTTAAGTCATCAATACAAGCGACAGTCGCGGTAAAGGAGAAGTCATAAAAACCAAATCAGCCTTAAAAAGTAAGAAATAGGAGTTGCTTCCGCAGGTTGCACCTTCTCAAGTCGCTTATAAGCAGAGTGGTCTTTACGACTCTCATATAAAACGAAAGACCCCATTATGGGCTTTACGTCGATGCTACAAAATAAAGATTGGCTTTATAAAGGTAAGTACAAGACCTGTATACGAATGCCCTGGTTTTACGGCCTGTAGTAATGAGTTGTTAGACTCTAAAATGCTTATAAAAGGGCAGAGAAATTAAATAAATACAATTTATTGTTATTTGACTAGACATCGAAGACGTAAAAGCAGGGTATAATGTAGAGAAAACTTTTATGGTTCTTCCTGTTTTGTAATATTTAATAAAATATTTAATAAGTTTTCTAGTTGATGATGAAATAAGGTAAGTGGTTTAACAATTTCAGCAACCGATCTGACAATAAATCAAGAAGCATCTCATACATTTAACCTAACCCCTAAAGTACATTAATTATGTTAATTGAACCGATCATCTGCTTTACAATAGATTATTCCAAGAAAAGTCGATTATACTCGTCGTGTAAGATGCATATTAAAGGGCGACACCGCACTTGTTACTCCATTGATGTTAGCGAGTGTTATTGGGCAACGGCAATCGCTTGCCTTAAGGTGGTCCGTCTGATTGTGTGCTCTTTGTCACATAATAAAAATCCCAGCTCTATCTGTGCTATATGACGAAAGCTGGAAGCGTTGCCCGCACACCCAAACCCGAAACAGAGGGTCTAACAACGAAACGATCACGTAACGAATGAAAATATAATGTATGCACCTGTCGCATTCAAAAAATAAACAGACGATTCGGTCGTGAATCCCGTTTCGATTTAAGCCCTCAGGCCCGACTCCCGAAAATTATACAATATTTTCCACTGAACAACATTTTTCGTTACACGAAGTGGCTACTTTACATCAAAGCGATGTATTTCTAAAATATCTTAGCTTCATAGATGAATTTACTTCTGAGTATCTATCTTTATGGCTCAATTTCTAAGACAAATTAATATAAAACACCTAAAATTTGTTGTAAGGAAGAGGTGTGCGTCACGTAGTAAATTCAATAAAAAATAGGGCTGTCAACTTAATCTAAATATGCAGCAAATGCAGAGGTTGGGCCTTGTTGGCTACAGAATTTGTATTTATGTCACTCATGTTTGAATTTGTGTTCTGTGCCAATAAAGAAATATTTATTTATTTATTTATTTAAACTTTTATTGCACAAATTTTGATACAATAAGGCGAACTTAATTTATCTTTTTTTTTAATCTAAATGTAAAATATAAATATGTAAATATAATCTGAAAATCTATAGACGAGGCGCCTCACTTCGATCGGGACTTTAGTTCCACTTTGTACCAATAGATGGCGATAGGTGTCGATTACATCGTCCAAGCGTGTTTTCGGATTAACTATAAGCGTTGCCAATGTCTGTAGCATTTACTTATTAATAAATAGTAAAGATATAGATAAAATAGTGAATATTTTATAGCATCTACGAATATTATCTTTCGTCTATGCCTGTCTGACGACAGGCACAGTGTATCCATCCATGGTGACGTTGATTTTGATCCGTTTTATTCTCATATAGTATATAATGTACCATCATTCTTTTTTAAAGTATACCTAATAAAGATGTGACAAGTCTGTAAGAATAAAGACAATATCTTTTATAAACTTAACATACACCAAAATCAAGAAAATAATGAAAAGTGGAATAGGTATGAGTTAAGTACAGTTATAAGAAAAACATGTTGGTATTGACAACATGGTAGATTGCCCAATAAAATTGCCTGAAGTAATGTAATTGGAATGATAATTATTATTTATCGTAGAGTAACATAATATATCGACAATGATATCTAGTTTTGGTTCGATGTTATTTTCCTTTAACTTGATAACCCTAACTGCCCATATCGTAAATCTGCCGACTTCAAAGCATCCGCGTGCGCGAGCGCAGGTCTATGACAACGATCTTGAGTTACTGTCGCAATGGCGTGACGTCACGCGTGGGAACTATGATGTGACGTACTAAAGCGTGAAAATAGTGTGGAATCCGTTTTGTCATTTCAAATTGATGTTCGCTGATGATTTACTCTGTCACAGTAGTGGCATGTTAATGATATTTGCAATAGATAATTTATTCTGATTATCGGTCACGTCTTGTACTTATCAGATAAAAACGACTAGTGAATTACTACTTCCGAGCCATAATACGCAATTTAGTCTGTGGCACTGAGGTAGTGACAAATAGACAAACAGTTTAAAGTTAAAAATTATGACAATTTCTGAGTTTGCTCCAGAAATTTACTCGGCTGTCGCATCATTGTAATTACCAGGACCCCAATTCTGGGGATTTCGATATGAAAAAAACAAGGCGGATATCATCTGAAAATCATACAAAAAAACTATGTTTTAGGGATATATGTCGTATGATAATAAATATCACGAGCACGAGAATTGGGCTCCAGGAGCCCGGTTCACGTATCGTGATATTTGGTCATCATGCGATATATATCGCAAAAACATAGTTTTTAGTATGTTTTTTCATATCGAGTAATGGTTTAAGCGAACCCCAAACTGTATACGGCAGTAGATATAACGGGGATCATACGCTTATTCGCAATTTTTAACTGTTTTAGTCATTTCTTATAGTCTCTTGACTCTCTCTCTCTTAAGTCGGTCCCCTACCACTGAGGATCTTAGTCCGTTCAATTCCATCAACCAGTTTGTCTCCATTGGTCCCGTTGTGTACCTTGGTGGAGTGTTTCACTAAAAGGTATATTTAGTTCTTCAGCTGTTGGTACCCAGTATATAAGTTACTCTATGGCTATAATCATTGTCCTATATAGAATGAGAAGGGACAGGACATATACTTTGTAGGGAGTGAAAAAACCTGGTGAGCGTCTCCGAAGATTTGGTCCGTATGCCGAGACGGTAGGAAGGACCATGGGTTGGTAATGGAATATGTCCTATATAGAAATGAAGAGGTTTTACTCTCCACTTAGTTCTCGGACAAAATTATCCCGGTACTAAACATTAACTGGACACTCACAGATAAGAGTACCAGTACCGCACAGATGAGTATGCAATAATCTAAAGTTAAACTAATCTTAAACCAGATAAGTACTAAATGTCATTGGCTGAGAGAGCACGATAGGCGATTTCACTTGTCATTCTGCAAATGAGATTTGAAAATCATCTAGAAAGTTAATGCCTTAAATTAATAGTTACAAGTATATTTGTACTTGTAACTATTAATTTAAGGAGTTAAAGTATGGAATTGCCTTTTGTGTGGAGATTTTCTAAGTCGTTGTGATCCCGAACATACCTACATAAAAATGCAGTCACAAGTGCGCTGCCAACCAACCCCCATTTCCCACGGATTGGGCCTCCGGTACCCTCACTTACGCAGCGAAACACTGCACAGTGCTGCTTCACGCTGGTTTTCTGTGAAGCCGGTCTCTATCAATCCGGTTGAGCCAGCCCGTTCATGCCGAAGCGTGGTCTCCCACTGTATAAGACGTTTGGGGCCCAAGCTAAAAGGGAGGGACATGAAGAGAAGCTGCTAAGCCCGTGTGGTTGTCTCCGCCCCACTCGAACTTCTCATCAGGAGAAGCTCTCGCCAGGCGGAGAGACCCACATAACACGTCCGCTCCCCGGTGGACGGGTATGCACAAAGATGTCAGCCCATTGCATTGTCAGGCATTTCCCCTGGGCCAACATAAAAGTAAAAAAAAGGTACGTGTGGACATTTTTAGAAAAACATATTCTTGTTTATTTGAAAAGTTATGAATGAAGGAAACGTGAACAATCCGTATCAGAAAAAGAGTTACTTTCAAGATTTTGTTTTTTTTTTATATGAGAGGTGGCAGACGAGCAGACGGATCACCTGATGGTAAGCAATTCCGCCGCCCATGGACACCCGCAAACCCGTTTTCCGGCGATATCCATTTTAGGGGGTTAATTAGTTTTAGTGTCTTTTTACTTTTAGTTTGGCTTAGGCGCTTGTATCTTCTATAGTCAATTATGTACCTACTTACCTACTCGGTAGATGTACTCGTATTTTTCAAAGCTGCAGATGCGACATACCTGAAAATAAAATAAACTTTTTATATACTTTGTTCATACAAAAGGTATTGAAAAACAAAATGAGAATACGTCCAGAGGCCCAATCCGTGGGAAAGGGGGGCTTAAAGGTTGGCAGCGCACTGTAAACCGGTGTCACGGGTGTCCATGGGCGCCGGCAATCGCTTACCATCAGAATAGGCCACCCTCACTCTTACCGAGGTGTCGTAAAAGGCGACTAAGGTAAAGCTGCTGGCATGATCATCAGCACCCAGAGAAGGAAAACTCTGCATTTATATCAAAACCCTCGCCAACCCGTCTGCCAAGCGTGGTGAGTATGGCAACTACCCCTCATGTGATTGAGGGAGGCCCGTGCCCCAGCAGTGGGGACTTAAATGGGCTGTTGATGATGTTGATGATTGATGATATACTTTGTTCATACATAAGGTATTGAAAAACAAAATGAGAATACATCCAGAGGCCCGATCCGGGGGAAAGGGGGGCTTAGAGGTTGGCAGCAGTACACTGTACACCGGTGTCACGGGTGTCCAGGGGCGCCGGCAATCGCTTACCATCAGGGGATCCGTCGGCTCGTCTGCCACCTATCACATAAAAAAACATAAGTGATTAAAAAAACTGAATGAATCATTATCATTATAATCGTTTATTGTTCTCTTCACAACAGTAGGTCAGTCATATATTTTTCTAATAGAAAGGTAAAACTAATTAAGATTTAGTAGACCCATATCTTTGTGAGAGACTGGTGCCTGATTTAGCTTGAAGAATACCTGTATTACAGGTCACCAGGGCCCTCCCGCGAATATACACAGGTAAAATACATAAAAGAAGGTGACGTTCCAAATCTTAGTTAGGTAAAGAATTGGATTCAGAGACAATTATGTTATACAAAGGAAAAAGTAAACAAAATTAAAGAATTGACATGACATAACAGATATGTGATGTCAACTTATTCAATTATTTGAAATTAAGACAAATTTAAGTACATACGTAATTCTGATACTAAACAATGACATTATTTCATTTTCAAATAACGGCTAGCTATCATATAATTAACTAGCATCGCTTGTCTGGACTACTTTAAAAAAAAATCCAAGTCAAAACATTACCGCACCCCGCCGCGCCCTATAAAGGTTAGCGTTTTGCTTGCGCGGACGCCGGTCTGACTATAAATAATGTTCTTTCCGGGTTAAATGCTCTAAACACCTGCAAATGATCTTTGCAGTTTTTGTTGCATAACACTATAGCGTAGGTAACATTATAATTTGCAAGTACTATTCCGAAGATAGCTATTTTGATAAAAACATGCGCCTTTCAAAGTTGAGGTCGCAAATATTATATTTTATGTGATAGATTGTAGACGAGCAGACGGATCACCTGATGGTTAGCGATTACCGCCGCCTATGGACACCCGCAACACCAGCGTGGTGCTGCGAACCTTTAAATTCCTTTTTGCCCGGGTTGAGCGTCCGTTACCCTTTACGCAGCGAAACACAGCACAGACGCTGCTTCACGCCGCTTTTCCGGGACTAGGTACTTGTTACATGGCTGGTAGACAAGAGGGGTGTCTACTCGTATACCATCCACCAGTGAAGTCACGAGTGCGCTGTCAACCTTTTAGGTCCACTTCTCCCCGTATCAAACCTCCGGTTCCCTCAGGAGATAGACTGAGATGATGACAGGGTGATTCGGACCTCTTGCAAAATTTTGACAGCGATATGTTCTGAACCTTTTTTCTAATTCTTCTTGAAGTGCCGCGATTGTCCATTATACATAGAATATCTAAAAAGTTGTTGTCTGTATCCTTGGTTCATTGCAAAGCAAGACAAGTCGTTTGTCAAAGCTATCCTGCGCGAACCTTTTGCAAGAATCAGAATCTATTGCTCAGTCAGAAATAAGCAGAGCACTTAATCCAGTTGAAATATCGTTTTCACATCGCATAAATAACACGCCCGATTAAAATATCAATGGCAGCTTTCACCCTGATTGTATGCAAACTACCGTATCATTTATATGGACAATGTACACATTTCCCCGTGGGGGCGTCAAACATGGCCCGACCAATGTCATGGGAAGACCCAGGACTAGTGGGTGCGGTTAAGAGGAGTGCGGAATAAAATGTAGAACCATTTAGTATTTCGCGATAATTTAGAAATTGATGAATGTAGGCAACTCCGCGTTGTTGCTGCTACCTGTACTTAGCACGACGGTCGTGCACATGGCTTCGTGTCCGTCAACGTCCTCCACTATGGACGATGAGAGGATGCCCAAAGCTTTTAGTCAGTAAACCCCCGCCGATATACGGGGATATGCGTAACGCATTTCCCCTAGGTGATCAAAAAAATGTAGATGCTAGAATACATGTCAACAAAATAATAAAAGATTGTTAAGAATTTCCGGAAAACAAAATTGAGTGAAACTAAACTATAAATCAGCTTGCAATTTGCAATTCGTAAATTTTTGTTTTACATGCTAAAACACAATGCAAGCAAAGAAAATTGATAAGAAAGACAAAGAATAGTCTATCTTAGGGATCATATAACCGATAGCACCGTGGAGCACGAGCTAAATGCTCGATGTGGACTCGTTCGAGGCTCGCAGATCGGTCCTAATTACACGAATTATGAATCAGTTCGTGCTGTGCTCATGCTTGGCTTGTCTACGTAAGACCCATCTCAAGATCATTCGAACAATCTCTGCTCCATATACATAAACGATATCTACGACGATACGTACAAAGCAAAATAAGTCAAGCTGTTACAAAAAGGCCACCAGACAACAAGAAGTGGAATCGCCAATCAAGTGACACAAAACAAAAGATGCCCAAACATTAAATCAGAAACCCACCATTACCAAAACCGACAAGACTAGCCCAACAAACTACACCAAAGAGTTAATTGCAATAAGGAAACGTCTGCTTGTAATTTAATACGCCTGGCAACCCTATCGTAATATACAACGCGACTCCTGCGCATCTTTCTTGCCATCTTTGTTTTATCGCCGCGTTTTGCATATTTAAATTTATTAATCAATTACATTACAATACATTACACTGTGTTCCGTGTCGTATTGTTTTTGCAAATATTTATGGCGATGAAAAGAAAAATTATGTTCTTTAAAAAATGAATACTTCGCAGTATGATGACTTCACTTCGGAACGTTGTACTGGAGGAATAGTCACTTGTTTGAGAAGTGAGCTGAGTTGTTTCTCGATGCGAATGTCAACTTTAAATCACTGAACAGGGATTTAGTACATATACTACTATTTTCACGTGTCGAGAGTGAGGTCTACTGTTTGATACAAACGATTCTGTGATGCTCATTTTCTCATAAGAATGTACAATTAACACTTTCGGACTTGCTACTATTTTTAATTGCAAGAAATAGGCATAGGTAGTATTTTTCTAATAAGCTGTATTTTTTTTAGCCTTACCACACTTTTCGCCTGATGGTAAGCGACGGAGAAGTCTACAATGTTAACTACCTACACATTTGCCAAGAAGATGCCTGATCTCTTTTACTCGAAATATATCTAGATTAGAATGATCAAGGAACATGGGCTTTTAACTTTTTTTTAATATACTACAAATTCTACGGACCCTGGTTCCGTGCCTTTTTTGTGCTAATTTTATTTTTAAAGAGTTACAAAATTTGAAAAATTGCTCCGCGCTAAAATTAAAATTAAATAAAATTACAATAGCTTCAGTTAAGGCAGTCATGCATAATTATTGTTAGTAGGTTAAATTTGAATTTAGTGTTTTTTTTTGTCTTTGGGGGTAGGGGTTGTTTTTTATGTAGTTTGTGGTATACTTTTAACGGACTTAAAAAAAAAGATAATCCCTGTTGAATAATTGAATGTTGTAATAAATTACAAAATAGTATTGGGCGCCGACTTCGGTAACACCTTTTCTCGAGTGTACTGTTATAAAATGTTATTTGAAGTGTATAAAGTGTTAGAAATATTATTTTACACTTTTTAGTTTGTGGTTTTTAAAGGCGGTTTTTTTTCACGGAAATTTTATTTATTTAGTATATATATTTAACTTCTTTTAGTAACTTTGAAATGTAGTACTAATGTATTTTTGGGTCTGGGTTGAAGGGCGTTATAAAGTGGATACTCTTTAGATTGCACAGTATGCCTATAAATGGACATAAACCGATTACTTAAATTAAAACAAACCTTATCACGAATGTCGTGATGGGCAATTCATCAAGGATCTAAGCGGCATTCCTGATCACTTTCACCAATTCGGAAGGCCCATTGCACAACGTCCGGTAGAAGCTCTGACTTGTAAACAATATCATTGGATCATAAACTTTATTCCGCAGAAATAAGAGTGTGTTTCTCAGTGCGACCGTGACTCACGCACGCCTGAGATACTTCTTGTGTGTAAACTATTCATTATGTTGGTAATATGTGTTTCATTAGGTAATTATGGGTGTATAATATTGTAAGGTATTTTGACCAGCTCGGGCGCTATACAAATTAACTAACAACGGAGCTTCGCGGGGCAAATGGTATTTTAATTGCTATTGCGTATTCTATGACTTGTATTCCGGAGGTAACATGACTGATTCATAGTGTTCTGACTTCTTCGAAATGTACTTTTTACCCGACTACGGCGAAGCAAGAAGTAGGGTTAGAATTTTGATCCTGTATATGGGTATGGATTTTTATCAAAGTGGCATACTAGATACAAGATTTTTTTAATTAATTATTATAAATTGTTTTATTTTATGTGATAGGTGGCAGACGAGCAGATTGATCACGAGATAAATCTCATACTGATTCTTTACTAACTTGCTTAAACTAAGTAAGTAGCTTATAGTGGCCTTAACTTGTGTTACGGATATCAGACAATAGATACACCCCATGGACATGGAAACCTTCACATACAGCGATGGAGTCACAAGTGCCCTGGCAACCTATACCTATATATTGGGTATCCAGTACCCTCGGCCTCACTCACTCGGCGAAACACTGCGCAAGTGCGGCTTTTCACCGGTTTTCTTTGAGGCCGTGGTATCACTCCGAGCCAGCCAAAGCTTTGATCTCTAGCCATACTGGTTTGCTAAATAGTTAATTGAGCTTTTACTCGGAGGCGTTCAAAATTTGTTTCAGGTAACCTCAAACATATTATGATTATTGTTTTTTTTTATTATTGGAACAAGATTAAAAATGAGTGCATGATAGTAGCTGCGATAGTCTTAAATAATTGTAGTAGTAGGTACTAACTCCCACCTCTGAGGTTTCAGATATAAAAGTTCCTCCAATCTAGCCAGAATAAAATAGGGTAAATTAAACTAAAAATAAATTTTAATATTATGTAGGTTGGTATTTTGTATGTGTGTGTGTGTTTGTAAATGATCCGTAAATATTTATTTTGTAAAGAAATAAGATTGATAGTGGATGAGACAGTTCCGATGTGGAAGTTTATCGATGTATTGCAATTATGATTTCGACATTGAACTGTAATTTTATTATTAAAGGATTTCCCTTCGCCATACGCATACCATTTATTATTCCGGGTACGCAAACAGTAACTGTAATAAAAATCGTAAGACAATTAATTACAGGCCCCAAGACAGCCTGGTAGGATGTATCCTCAACCTTAACCTTAAAGAAATAAGGGCCTACTTTCACCACCGTTATTCAGCACGAAATATTTCTTTTGTTCCGGTTAAGACAATCGGAATCGAAAACAAAACCTTTTTTTAAATGCATTTTTGTTGTAAGCCAGGTTATTAATAGCTATAAGCACCTCATTAGCTGTTCTGTATGATTAAAATAAATAGCAATACATATTGAGTGAATAAATGGCAGATTATGCTGCGACTTCATGTACTTACAATTAATTACTTTGAAAAAAAGAATGGTCACGTCACTCAAATAGGTAGGTTATAAAGTGTATTAAAAATAATATTATTTCCTTTAAAAATAAAGTCGAAAAGTATTATCCGAGCCGTTGAAAATATAAATCACCTCTCGCATATCTGCCCGCGATCTGCGCGCGCGCACGGACAATGCAGCGCGCGATAACGTCAGGACGCACTGTAGCCGACTTTCGCGGCCGTACGCGAACTTTACAGGTTTTCATTGATGTTCAGATTAAGGTTCGACCTACTTTTTTTTTTGTT
Organism: Marasmia exigua; assembly: GCA_019059595.1. Classification (NCBI taxonomy): domain Eukaryota; kingdom Metazoa; phylum Arthropoda; class Insecta; order Lepidoptera; family Crambidae; genus Marasmia; species Marasmia exigua. The sequence continues at coordinate 7,567,151 of CM032470.1, read as the reverse complement.
TTTGTACCTATAGAGCAATAGTGAATTCTATAAGAATGAAAATGATAATGATGATGTTAATGCCACTTTTTGAATACAGGTTTTTCTTTGCTTTCAACAATCTTCCTCCTCATCTTAGTGTGTAGATGATTCCCGTTGGCGTCTAAAGCTGTCGCTCTGAAGCTGAAAGTACGCTTAGACAACGATTCAGGATTTGGGGACTCTGGAAATTACAATGAAGCGATCTAACGTCTGACCTTCGCTAAAGGGTTGCGAGAACAGGGGAACCAGACAAACTAAATCTCTGGTTTCGACAATATCGCAACGAAACATTCAAAGTGCCTAATATTATTTTCTTAGGAAGTGTCCACACGGCTTTGGACTCTATATATCCCAGCTCATGTGTTTCCTCCTTCATACAATCCGAGGTCTTTTAGGCGGGGCGTGGAGCGACATCTCAGCAGGCCATCAGGGTGAGGATGGCAGACTCAATGGGTACTTAGTTAGTTCTTTTGTGCCTGTCAGCCTCATATTTGGATTTCACGGCCACTTACCATCAGGCGGAGTGAGGTCATCCTGATTGGCCTATATATAAAAAAAAAATACTTGACAGTTCATCGCCCTCTTTAAAAATCAAAGAAAGCTTTCGCTGAGCAAAGTTACTTGCAGTCACTTCAGCGCTTTATGCAGCTTTAGGCTGCCAATATTTTGGAGACGCTTCCACAGAGATGAGTGCTGTCCCTGATACAGTTATCAGGTACAAGGTCTACCCTGTACCATTTATAGTTCAAATTTTAAATCCATATAGGTTCAATGGATGAGGTGTGCGTAGCGTTTTATTTATTTATTTTATGTTATTGGTGGCAGACGAGCAGACGGATCACCTGATGGTAAGCGATCACGGCCGCCTATGGACACCCGCGACACCAGTGGAGTCACAAGTGCGCTGCCAACTGCCCGGATAGGGCCTTCGGTTCCTCTTACTCAATTAGCGAAACACAGCACAGTGCTGCTACACGCCGATTTTCTGTGAGGCCGTGGTATCACTCCGGTCGAGCCGGCCCAATTCATGCCAAAGTTCATGTTTTAGGTTAAATCGATTATTTAGTACTACTAAGTGATTCTTCTCTTCTTAAATAAATTTCCTAATTGAAATACAAATTCTAGGATTAAGCTCGGTATTACTAAATCATGTTACATCAACCATTCGTGCAGGGGAAGCGCAGTATAAAGTCTCACAAAGGTTTCTAGTAAAAATGTTAACAGGATGAACGTCACTGCTCCCCGCAGACATAAGCTAGACATGCATTATTGAAGGCATGCAGTGTTGCCAGCTTTTCAGTCCCATTTCATCTCAGAGTGTTTGTTGTGGGTAAAGAGAGACGATGTTGGTATGAGGAAAGGGACGATGAGGATGCAAGGTGCATGATACACAATAAAACACTGGTACAGCACTATACCTAGATATAGTAAGCCTAGTACAGTATCAGACACTAGTAGGCAACTGAAGTAATAAAAAAAATAATATATAGTTATAGGTTTACTCATAAAGAACACTGACAAATTGAATAGTAGCGGAATAGAGGGTGGGAGTGACACGCTTCTGCATGAATGTGCCGGCCCGCTCAACCGGAGTGATACCCCGGCCTCACAGAAAACTGGGGTGAAGCAGCACTGTGCCAGATGCGTTCAAAGTTGTCGCTTTGGAACGCGGATCTGGTAATAACAATGAAGCGGTTACCGACTGTCCTTCCCAGCCCTTAGAAAGAGGAACTAGATAGATCAACTGGAGCATGGTTACGCATTCAGAATCAATTTCTCCACAAATACAAGAAACTATCCGAAACGAGCATGTTATCACGCTCCACCAAGCTAATGGTATAGATACGACCTGGTGACCTTCAAGAAAATAACTTATTCCTCCCTTAAGAGCCCGGCAACGCATTTGTGATACCATGTGTTGCAGATGTTCCTGAGCGGCGGTAATCACTTACAGGTGAGCCGTCACCTCGTTTGTCCGCCATAATGTAAAAAAAATGGGAAAATACACATATACAAGACAAGAGACAGAGGCAGACTATACGGAGCGTGTGCGGGAGAGACACGATGCGATATACTGTCAAGCGCATAGGTCAACGAACTCCTTGATAACGTCGCGGCCGATCGGCTCACGGAATAAGAGCGTAACGGCTGGACCCTATTTAGTGACGTAACCATTCGAGATTAGAACACGCCACTGGCAACACTTAAGCACGGTAGCATTCCCGTTCGAGACAATAGTCACGAGTGCAACAGCTGGAGCACGCCGCCAAAGAGCGATTCCGCTACGTTATTTCGAAGTTATGAATTAAACATTTTGCCAAAACCGTCTCACGTTCGGCTGGCTGCCATTTCGGGAGCGCAAGCGCAACCATTTATCATTACTCATACACTCAACCGCAGAAGTACCAACACATATTTCATATAAGTAGCTCTTATCCCAAGTAGCATAAGGTCTATGGCTACCAAAGTTTTGCATGAACTATTGTTGTTCGCTGTACATTTCCGTACATGTGTAGAGTAGTATTTCCGTGTTTTAGGGTTCACAATACTCGATTGCTAGGAATTTAGACCATACTTGTAGCTGTCGATCTCATGGCCATTGCTTGCCATTCATACCTTTGGGGCTTAAAATAATTGTACGGCTTTTGCATAACTTCCGCATTTTGAATTTAATTGAATTTTTGTTTGGTTGAAAAGATGGACAGGGAAGGAAGAGTGTAGTCATAATAGCAAATAGCAGTTGCTATTTCAAGTAAAGTTAACCTTGATTTGACCGTGGGAGAGCCACGCTTCTGCATGAATTGGCCGGCTCGATTCACAGAAAACTGGCGTGAAGCCGCACTGTGCTGTGTGTGTTTTGTTGCGTGAGTGAGGGTACCAGTGGACCATTGCGGGGGAAAGGGGGGTTAAAGGGTTGGCAGCGCACTTGTGACTCCATTGGTACCGAGGGTGTCAATGGGCGGCGGCAATCGCTTAGCTAGCTAGCTGCCACCTATCACATAAAACATTTTTTATTTGCTAGATGCGACAAGCGAGCATGTGGACTACCTGATGATAAGTAAATACCACTGACCATGAACATCTGCGAGATCAGAAAGGTAGCTCATATGTAATTGTCATCATTTTAGAAAGGAGTACGCTCTTCGTGAAGGTCCTAAGTCGTAGCCATCGGGAAATATTTTTGCAACAAACCGGTCCACAAAACTGAGGTAGGTGGTAGAAAGTTCCTTGATAAACGCATAGTACTGGACCGCCCTCCATCATTGATGATGAGCATGGAAAGACAATCGCTTGCGAGTGGTTCGAAGTAAGAATCCAGCTACAGGAAGTAGATCGAACCGAATCGCACAGTACCAGATCGCCATCCATCGAGATGATGAGGATGGAATTATAATCGTTTGCGTGTGATTCGGTGTAAGAATTCAGCTGCAGGAAGTAAATTGAACCGAGTGATCGAATTGATCTAGTGATCCGTCTGCTCGTCTGCCACCTTACACATAAAAAAATAACGGATTTAGACATTATATTGGTGGCGCCCATACATAACACGAATGCTTAAGCTACTTACTTTATAATCAGGTCAATGTATGTGATCTTTTCTTATATTCTATGTTTATTACTATTGGCGGTCCAATTAATTTCAAACGCCAGACGTGCAATAAAATGTTTTACATATGAATCCGTTTTAGGTTTTTACAACCACTCGTTCACTTGCTGATTTATATTTGAAGTAGCTATTATACTCGTACTTAATTAGGAACTGATTAATGGACTAATGAAGTTTTGTTCACATTCATCTTCGGAACAGGCCGATCGCGGTTATTTAGCACGTGGCAAAAGGTGTCTTTTCAAAAAAAATCGGAACTAATGCTACAGCGCCTCCTATCAATGTAACTGAAGTGCCTTCTGATTGTGGTAGCACTATAATGTGAGTTAAAATCTGCATTAATCTATTCATAAAATAGTAGGTTCCTGTTTAAAGCAAAGGTAATGTCGAACAAGGAATTGAAAAATCCTGGCGGAATCAAGAGTGGAGAGGAGACTACTCCGCTAAGAAGAGAGACGCACTTAAATAAGGGAGAGAGAGGTCCCAGTACATGAACGCACTATATAAGAATCAATGCAAGGATTCAGAAGCACGTCCGAAACACGCCAATGTTATTGACAACGACCAGATTGTTAAGACCGTGATGACAAAGAAAGATGAGGTCCCAGTGACGGTTTCCCCAAAAGTGCTGTGGGAGTCGAGAATGGAGAGGAGACTAATCCGCTAATAAAAGAGACGCACTTAAATAAAGGAGAGAGAGGGACACCGTACATGAACGCACTACATAAGCATCAATGCAAGGATTCAGAAGCACGTCAATAACACGCCAATGTTAATGACAACGACTACTTTGTTAAGACCGTGATGACAAAGAAAGATAAGGTCCCAGTGACAGTTTCCCCATAAGTGCTGTGTGAGTCAAGAGTTTAGAGGAGACTAATCCGCTAAGAAGAGAGACGCACTTAGATAAGGGAGCGAGAGAGGTCCCCGTACATTAACACACTATAGAAGCATCCATGCAAGAATACAGAAGCACGTCCGAAACACGCTATGTTATTGACTGCGACCACTTTGTTAAGACCGTGATGACAAAGAAAGAAGAGGTCCCAGTGGCAGTGTCCCCAAAATACTGGCTGCATTGCCCAGCTAGATTGCGCCACCAACCCATGGTCCTTTATAACGTCTCGGCATCCGGACTGAATCTTGGTAGACGCTCTGTAATTTTTTTTTATATCAAAGCTGGAAGACGAGCAGACAGATCACCTGATGGTAAGCGATTTCCGCCGCCCATGGACACCCTCAATACAAGTGGCCAACCTTTAAACCCACCTTTCCCCCGGATTAGGTCTCCGGTACGTGAGGCTCACGCAGCGAAACACAGCACAGTGCTGTTTCGGTGGCCGTGGTGGTCTCCGGTCAAGCCGGCCAATTCATGCCGAAGCGTGGCTATCCCAAGGTATGTGTCAAGTGTCTGAGCAAATACCTCTAATTTAATACCTTAGTGACTTCTTTGATATTTCAATCATGGAGGAATTAAATGCATGAATCCAGTTACTATTAACCTTAACAGGACAATAAACAGCGGGCGGTCACTGATTAAAGGAAAATGTAAGACCCAATGAATATTAAAAAAACGCTCACCATTTACAGACGCGGAATTTCTTAATTCTGCTTAATTTGTGAGTTTTTGTCGCGGTGAAAAACAGTTTTACTGCATAATTGATCTCGCGTGCCGTTGAAATTAGCGCTTGGCAACACTGAAGTCAATAAGGGTAGGGTAGGGTTGCCAGTAAATTAAATTGTCCGTTCACACATGCTACTAAGTACTTGCTCAAAAGTAGCATGCTTTAAGCATGAAAATAAGCATGTGTAACTGTACCTTATAAGGCTGCGTTTCCACAGAAGTGGAGATGCGCGGAGTTCAGTGGAGACATATAATTGTAAACCCACTGTTGATTCTGATATCCGTAACACAGGTGCTTGACCTTGAGCTACCTATCTCGGAGTCAGATCAGTGTATGTTATGTTGTGAAATATTTATTTATTTATTTATATAAAAACTGACCGATCACATTGTGTAAAATAGATGAGATGTGTATTTTAAGCAATGTGAATGGTAAATTTTTATAAGTCTCCGCTCAACTCCTCGCAGGTCCACTTCTTTGTAAACGCAGCCTAAGGCAGTAGACCTATGTCTATTAATTACACCCCGGGTTAGCCAAATTCCGCTTCTGTGAATGAAATCAAAGAAAGAGAAACTTTTCCTTCAAAATGAATCCAAGCACTTTCCACTGTTCGAGTGACGTCAAGCTCAGCCGAGAGCTCATATATTAAACGCAGCCCTGCAAAGGGAAGATCTCGAAAATCGTATTTCATCTTGAAATGATCGCGTGTTTTAATAACTGATGGTAATTTTATGCGCACACGACGTGTGCTGGGTGGTCGTCGCAAGGCCGGTGGCCGTCGGTGGCCGCCAGTAGATGGTAGACGCCTGGCGTAGATGGTAAGTCTTTATCAACTTTGTGAACGAGTTGACGAGTACAAAGGATCGCCTTATGAGTAAATCCTTGAATAAATTTGATGGGAAGTTTAATACAACAATAAAGGTTATCTCCTGTTAACTAACATTCATTGGATAAAAGTACGCCTTCTAAACAGGACGTCGCAGGTACAAGTATTATGGATTTTTAAAAGCAATGTGCGTGTGAAGTAGAACATATTGAGGAAGAAGAGTGTGTTGTGTTAACCTGAGTTGGTTCCTATTGGCCCATTCATATTGAATTGAAATTAAAGTGGTAAAGTAAACCCAATCTAAATTTATCAAAATCATAATATAAATGAAATAAAATGAAATCCCCCTTTTCATGTGCTGCTTTCATTATAAAGTATTCAAGACTGTTACAAGCACAAGTGCTTTTCCTTGACCCATTCCATTTTTTTAGACCTCGGTATTTTTTTTACTAGTGGCTCAGTATATTGGCCCTCCTCAGCCTGAAGGTAAACAAGGGAAGAGCCCAAGTTGCTATTACAAAGGAAGCGATGTCAAGGCATCACCTCCGTTGGCCCCGCCATATTCACCCGCGAGATGCTTCTTCACGCTTTGTTTGAAGGAATCCACATTGTAGGAAGGAGAAAGAACATGCACCGCGGCAACGAGTTCCATTTCTAGATGGTGCGGCAGAAATAGGAACTGCCAAATTTTGCCAAAGTGTTATACCGCGTTGGAGCTGTGCGATCTAAGTCATCGCACCATGAGTCGTTACATGAAAAACAATGTATATAGGTCTGCAACCTTTTATTTGACTGTCTAGAACGTACCTTCCGCTATGTAAGAAATGGAGGGAAAAACTATTAATGGATGAATGGAACATTCAAAGGCGTTCATAGAAGATTAAGCCTAGACCTGGAGGAACATTTGCAGACAAGCAATATAACATAGTGTTATATCGAAGAACTATGCGACGGCTGAAAATGAGCACTAAATCATTGTACAGTCACGTGCACTAATAAGTATACAACCTCATTTAAATATTAAACCTTATTGTTCAGCCATAAAAGTCGAGGTTTTTACATTTGATTGCAGGCGACTGTACCAAGAGTCGTTACATCAGGCTGTACCTTTCTTCCCCGTATTCAAGAAATACACATTTTAATTTCCTACGGACAGCATCTATACCTTAAGAACGATGTATGCATTGAAGCAAACATGAATACAACTCCATTTTAATTTCACTTCACTTTAAGTGCTCATATCTTCCTTCCTCAATATAAAAGCAAAAACCGCAATTTAAGCTCCGAACGGGTGGTTTGAACGTCATTCATAGAGTTACACATCTAATATGGAAACGGAATGATGTTGAATAGGCCTGTATAACATGTCGATATATCGACATTTACACATGTAACATCGACATCGATATGCCTATTATTTATGACATTTTAAGTTTTATAAGGGGTCATTGATATAAGTATTACAAAAGATGTTCATCCCCTCCATTCTCTTTATATGAATCATGGCTTTTAATAGAAAAAATAAGATATAATTCATCATTATTCGTCATTTGAATCCTTATATTTTATATGCTAGAGGCGACAAACGAGTAAGCGAGTCACCTGATGGAAAGTAAGCAACGCCATCTATGAACAACTGCGATCAGTGAGATCGGTAATGCGTTGTGTCGCTATATGGTCTAAGATAATCGAGTTTCGGCGCTAAGTCATCGCTTATCATTTATCATCATCATTAGACCTTTAGCTGATAATCGTAATATCATAACCTGTGATGGCTGTGGGTTACCTGTGATCAGGATTCAGACCCTCGTGGTTAAAAGGCGGGACTCACCCGCGGATCTCAAATCAAGTGACTATCTGCCCATCATAGGATGTTAACAGCGGAGACGACGAATTTGTTAAACTGGAAGAAATTTGATGCTTTAAAAATCTGTTTAGGTGATTTTTCCATTATTTTTCGCTAGATTAACAGCACAATTTTTTAATTGCATAGGTAGGTTTGTAATGTAGTCACTGGTAAATGTCTATTAAGTAACCGTTGATGTTTTTACCGCCCCAAACGTATTCCTGGGATGCGATGCTGTGGCTACTCAACGAGATCAAATCCTCGGAACGGTAATGTCGCTCCGCGAAGCCTGTGAGGTTCCTAGGAAACTTCTGCGCTTCTGAGCGCAGTTGGCTTTTATAGCCAGCCGATCCAATACAAAGGACCGAAAGAGAGTTCTAATGCGGAAAAGGGAGTCCACTTTACATTACCATCGATGTTTCCCCACCATTCTTCCCTATACTCCGTTCCGCATATGGGGTAGCGAAAGTGCGTCTCCGAGTTGCGCAAGCGCGCAAATTCAGTCTTCCTCGCAGAGCGCGATTTATGGCGAGGAGGCTGCCCTTTTGCGTCAAAGTGGCATATCTAGCTCATCGGGAAGTACCTACTTCTGCGTATCTGTTTCTTCATTACAAATTTGGTTCTTTCCATGAGATAATAAATTGCGTCATATGAATTTCATGTTTTTTTATCCCTCTCAGTCACTCCTCGTCACATCTAGTGACGTTTGTGAGCTCCCACTTCCCTAGTTTGACGTCAAACATTAGGTAATTTTACACCTTAAAAATAGTGGTACAAATAGTAAGATAAATTGAAAATGAGAGGTTTAAATGTAGAAAATGTAATAATAAAGTACACAATAGCCACTCCGAAGCAAAATATTCGTGGTTTAATGTTTGGTTACAATTTCTAAGATATTGAATAGGTACTATGACACGAATCAACCAATCTTTATTCGTAGATAAATCTATGGTATAGCGTCAGATCTGTATTGAATGATAGGGCTATACCATTGATTTAGTATCGGTTTAGGATTGGTCGAATAGGCTCTATGTCGTACTTCTTTTAAAAAATATCGATTTATGCCAACGAACTATGAGGTCAGCTTAGTTAGACGGTGCGTAACGCATTTTCCCTCGGATATCAAAAAAAAACGTTATAAGATAAGAATTCTATTTCAAATGTTTTAAAAAGAAAACAATTTTTATCCGTAGCCGCTACGTCTTGACTACTTCTTTCGCTTTCCAACAGATGTTTGATCCACAAAGAACTTTCAACTGGTCCATCAATCCAGTACCCAAGCATTCTAGCTCAATCAAATTCTCCAGCAATCGCATAGATGCCATTCTTTTTCCTTACCCGCCCTAACAACCTATTGACGCGACGGAATCAATCATAAACATTGATGGTACTTTCTTTGCCTATAAAGGGATAGGGCACTCCATCTAAGGTAAGCGATTCTAGCAGAAACCGCATTATTTGCCGACAATCGCTACTGATGGAAATTGGTTGTAATTTGAAAGATATGAGTTAAAAATATTAAGCAGTGGGTTTGTCCTTTAAATTCCCCTATCGATTAACTACATACTTTGAATGAATGAAAGTTTAATAATCGGCACTATACTTTATTAACAGATAAAAATCATCAAAAGTAGCTTAACAATTTAGTACCATGTCTAAGTAACTGTTCTGCCTATTATAGTCAGTTTCCAAGAGGTTCGTAAAAATGTTAATTTGACATGGTACTAAAGCGTTAAGCTACTTTTGATGCTGACGGTACCGCAAAGGCGCCCACTATAATGCTTTACACACAGCTTATAATGTTCGGAAGTCATCTGGTAGACCGTCAACTTGTTTGCCAGCTACGAGAATGTACTTAATAGTGGATTAGTTAGTAAAATGGTTTGCTCGGTTGATTTTTCATGTACATTTAAATCTAACTTGTACATCTAAATCATGGGCGGCGGCAACCGCCGCTATCACATAAAAAAAACTTTCTAAAAGAACGTTACTATTGAGGCAAAGTAAGTAAAACAAATCGCTGCTTACAAACTTAAAATGACATATCTCAAAATGTAAGTTTTTATAAGTTTTTGAAAAAAATGCTCTCATGATAAAAAGTAAAATTTTGAGTTGTGTCACTTTTGACCGCCACGTCACGCCATGCTACGCTTCGGCATGAATAGGTCGGCTCGATCGGTATGACACCACGGCCACACAGAAAACAGGCGAGAAGCAGCAATGTGCTGTGTTTCGCTGCGTGAGTGATGGTACCGGAGGCCCAATCCGGGGGAAATGGTTGTTTTTTGGTAGCGCACTTGTTACTGCATTGTTGTCGCGGGTGTCCTTGGGCGGCGGCAATCGCTCACCATCAGGTGATCCGTTGCATGTCTGCCACCTATTAAATAAAAACTAAAGTTTCATTTTGTGGTATGTCACTTTATAAACAGCAAAATATTAAATCATCTCCATGTACATACTAAACACGTTACTACATTTTCACCTATTGACCCATAAATAACAATTGCCTCATTCTTATCATCACCATCCGTAACGCAACATCATAACAAAACATAACACAAAGAAACCAGTGTAAGGCCCCTTACACGGTCAAATTGAAATAATTTCCCAATTCCGAAAGCAATCAGATACACTCAATTGTAACAGTACCCCATTGGGCGTAAGGTGCGCTATTGTGTAACATTTGATAGTGATGTGTCAACTCGAGGTTACTCAAGTGACGTCGATTCGGGCTAAACTCGAATCAACTCAGGTTGAAGTCATTGTATTCAAATTTATGATGAGCAAAATAAACAATCATCATCATAATTATACCATGTCATTCCGTCCATGTCGGTCGTTGCTTCGGAGCCCGGGATATGCTTGCATCATGATGCAGGATTGGGTAAATTTGGTACCTAATTACAATGAATGAACCGACTGCTCTCTGACCTTTGCAACATAGGGAAACTAGTTCCAGTTAGATTATTTAAAGCTATTTGTTTTTATTTTCATGCCTTCCATTTTTGAAACCATAGTTCAACTTGTCGGTTGGAAATGTTAGAAAGAACTTTTGAGTGTGACCATTTTGCGAATGGGAACAAATGCGAATAGGACGGAATGCGAATGGGACCAAATGTGAATGGGACCGATTGCAAATAGGACCGAATGCGAATGGGACCAAATGCGAATAGGACGGAATGCGAATGGGACCAAATGCGAATGGGACCGATTGCAAATAGGACCGAATGCGAATGGGACCATTTTTGAATTCGTGACCAAATGCGAGTGGGACGGTATGCGTCAAACCCAATCCAACTACACAGTTTAAAACAATTATTTCAAAAATAGAGGGTTGCACTTTGAAAAACTGTCCAAAACGTGACGTAGATTTCGTCACATTTTTTCTCTCACCATGGATATAGAGGTAAAGCGAGAAAATACTCATTATTATTATTAGCTCTGTCCGATCTAAGGGACAGAACTCACACCCATACCATCACGAGCCTGACCACTAAGCATGACTTACTCACTGTTTTATTAAGTGTGCATGAACATGTTAGTTTGTATTGGTCTGGATATTTTCTATTTTCTATGTATTATAAATATGTATTTACAAAAGCATAGTATTATATGTATATATTTCTATTTCCAATGTTGATTCTGATATCTGTAACACAGGTGCTTGAGCTGCCTATCTCGGAGTCATATCAATGTATATGATGTTGTGAAATATTTATTCATATTAAAAAAATATATTAATACAAAACAATATTACCATAAGAACTTTGTGAGGGTGAGTCGAGGGATTATTATTATTATTTATAATTAGGTATATCAACGACTATCGTTTTATATATATACGTTTACGAGTCAGTGAATTGCCTGAGAATAAGTTTGTTCTGATATACTAATTAGTGATTAAACAATTAAGTATTTTTAAATGTATTCACAAAAAACACAGTACTTACAGTTAACCAAGAAAAACCTGTTATTGGCCGTATGTTATGTAACTTGCACGGATTCTTTATTTATAGTAAACGCTGTTGGTTTTTTAAATAAATAAATAAAATAAATAAATTAAAAGGGTGCATTTTTAAAAATTTGAGCGGAAATAAGTTATGATTATTGTACAGATTTTATATTATTAAATCTGTACAATAATCATAACTTATTTCAGCTCAAGTTATAGAGTAGGACAATAATAGTCTGGGCTCAAGTTAACTCGGGCCTTCTTTTTTCCGAGTTGGCACATCTCTAGTACCTATAGTACCCCATAGTGTTAGGTGCACAATTGTGTAACATTTGGTAACGGCTAGAAAAGGTCAGGGGAGGAACGCGCGAAAAGTCAACTCTTCAATGGCATTGGGAAGGTTATGGTGTTAAAGTTGTGAAGAAAGATAGTGCGTTGTTTTCTATTTTGTAATGCACACATAAAATAAGTAAAACATATTTCAAATATTTTTATGCAGTCTTTCTTACTACGAGTGATATCGGGGTCCGGGATTCCATTTCCTGGTCAAGTAAAAAATATATTTCGAATTTTTCGAACACAGCTCGGGTTTGTGACTGTCTAGTCCGCATTAGACAAGTGTCGTGTATGGCCTAAGCCCATGATAGTAGTGATGACTTGATTTCTATGATGGAGGCCTTTGCCCTGTAAAAACAAATACTACCTACTTACTACAATAGGCTATTTGACAGTGATAAAAATGTACATTTCTTTTATACCATCAGTGTTAATATATTTTTTGTGAAGCGATTTGTAATAACGCGAGATAAAAATATTGCATTATTTCATCAAAATTCGTCTTCTAAAATTATTATTTTTTAAACAGTATATTACCCCGTACCCCGAAATTGTTTAAAGTAGTTAAACAATTTCGGGGTTACAATCTCTCGGCAAACATTTATACTATTTATTAAATAGCCATGCACAAATGTTGGGTCCGTTTTTGTACGCAAAAATTGGCGTCGCTAGTGTGCCCTACCCGTCACCTTAAGAAGGTATAGGTAGGTAGGACTTATAAGGAAGGTAGATGAAGAATTGATAAATCATTGTAATTATGGATGAGCCTTAAGATGTATTGCTATGTATCGAATATCTTGCAGCGATCAGTAGAAACTAAAGCCTTTAAGACATACAATTTCAAGGGAAAAGCTACTGGTAGCCGTACATGTTCAATTAATGACCTATTCGGCCTCCGCCGTGTATTGTGCGAATAGATAGAGGTCACAGGTTCGACTCTCAGATGTAAATAAATACAGTGAAGCAGATAAATCTCATTTTCTTTGAATGGATAGAAGTAGAAATTTAATAAATTACCATTATGAATAATTGTCTATTAATTTCTCTCCTAACATAGAAATAGGAGACCTTTTAGATATTGGAGATAGGAGTGAAACTGAACTTACTCCTAAGTCCGTTTCACGGGGAAGAAAATATTTATGACGTGTTGAAGAGTTACATAGTTTTTGAAATCGAATCGAGCATTGAAATCATTCCGTCTTAACTATAAAAAATATATTTTTAATTTACAAATAGGTAATTACTTAAATCAGCATTAGCTGTGTTTGTCACCCGTTGTCCAGAAATATATTATTTTTATAAGTATATAAAATTTAGTTATTTATTTATCGATGTTTCTGATTTATTATTAGTCAAAAGTATATATTCACTTTATTATATTCTTCACTTTTCTGAATCTGTAAAGCCATACAACTTTTGCGCACAGTTGCGCTCTCCCACCCAAGGCACCTGTGGAAGACCAGCGTCGGGAAATCTGCGACATCCTGACACATGCTGAGTATGTGCCTTTTCAGCGATCATACCCTAGTGTTTATAGTTGATTTTTCTTGAAAATGTTATATCTACCTACTGAATTTGGCTTAAATGCCTGTCTGTATGTAACCGTGTATGCTTCGCTGAATAAAATATTTACTTACTTACTTACCTAAATCTATAATTCCCTGATCAGGTTGATGAATATATCTTTCACAAAAAAAATATATCTTTTCTTACTTACATTATATTATTTATCTGGAAGTATGATCCAAAGAAATATTGGGAGAACATACCTGAAACAAAAAAAAACCATTAAATATGCATTTAAAATCCAATTTAGGAAAATAAGATTGATAATCATATTTTTTTTTACATCTCAACACGGTACAAACATCCAGTTTCATAAAACAAAGCAAAATGTTTCTTTTGTTTTGTAATCATGGTCCAAGGTGGTCCAAACGTACCCGTGGCTCTCAAGCGACATCTTTGGACGCAACCGGGAATGAACGCTTGGACGATAAACATACCTATCTTTTCTGGCGTAAGAGTCACGGTAACATTCTTCGGTCAATAACAATGGTGGGTTAAACAATATTCCTCGCCACGTATGCGCAGAATGCAGTTCAAATTGTACTCGTATTTTATATTTCCACTGGCCTTTTACACTTTCTTGTTTTTCCGACAACCGAGAATTTGTTGTTACAAAAATCTGACGTTTTTTTAAATGTTGGGTTCCTTGATAAGTATATATTATAAGTATGTATTTACAAAAGAAAAGTATTATACGTATATATTTGTAATCTCACTGTTGATTCTGATATCCGTAACACAGGTGCTTGAGCTACCTATCTCGGAGTCAGATCAATGTATGAAATGTTGTGAAATATTTATTTATTTATTATTTGATGCGATCAACTTTAAGTAACTACTGATGGACAGTTGATCATAACTACTAGGGCATCGAATACCCGTTAAGTTTTCAATACCCGGGTTTTCGGGTTCCTATGTAACTAAAACCCGGGTTACCCGGGTTTTCGAGCTTTTTTCGAACTATTCGGACTGTTGTGTTAAAGTAATAAAAATGAAAAAAAAAACTGTTTGAAACATAGATTTTTTCAATGAGTACGAGTTCAATGTGTACTGATCTACAACTAACATCTAATACCAATGGTATTTGTTTTAAATTTTTATTATTTTCTATACCGGACTAACTACTAGTTACTGACTTAAGTCTTAAGAGACGGTCAGTCACAGACTTGACTCGTGTGGTCATGACTGCAAAAACTAAATTTGTAATCTCTTTATCGTACGGAAAAACTAGTCACAGACAGCCAACCAAAACACACTTCTTGCTAATGACACCTTTCAACATCACCACAATACAAAATTAACATTTCATTTGTCAAATGTTTTTGCTTCTCCCTAACAAACATTATTTTTCATTAAGGTGACGGATAGGGCACACTAGCGACGTTAATTGATTTTAATTTGTAGACGCGAAAAAATTGATTTTCGCCAAAAGTGGCCGCTTGCGTGAATCAATTTTTCGCGTACAAAAACGGATCCAACATTAGTGCATGGTTATTTAATAAATAGTATAAGTGGTTGCCGAAAGATTGTAGTCAAGTAATTGTTTCAAATATATCCGGTTTAGTAGCTAAAAATTAAGATCGATTGGCGTGGCGTCGCTAGTGTGCCCTACCCGTCACCTTAAAATTTAAGTTGATGGTCAAAAGGTCCGAATGCGCATTGAGTGACTAACACTGTATATGGGTGTACTATACTTGTGTTACCTTCTTTGAACCTGATACAAAAACACAAATGCAAAGGTAATGTAAAAGCTACTTTACTTTGGGGTCAGAGGGCCTATTCTCGAGCACTCCACACGAATTTAGAGATTTCATACATTCGTCCTGTACAAATTTTTAGCTATGTATGAGATTTTGTTCTATAAAAAAATAACACGAACGTAAGTAAAGTTAAACAGAACCCTCAGTCCACAAATATTTCTCAAACTTGGTAGATTTTTAAATGTAAATTTTATTTATTTTGGTCATTTTGAATGATTGCTAATTAGGTACCGGCATTATCGAACATAAGACGGCATTAACTGAGACGTGACCTGGCAAAAATTTAATAAAATATACGCATAGTTGCCACATATTTGGGCACTGAGGTAAATGTATCCAATTATACCAAAAAGGTATCACAGCGGTATGTTCATCCGATAAGGCAATTTGATTAATTGTGGTTAAAATCAGATCATACTTAAAAACTGAGGAATTCATAGTGATCTTATACAGATAACTTGAGATCTCTTGAGGATAAGATATTATCTGAAACCTAGCTGTTCCGGAAACAAAGTCTCTGGCAAATAGTGCAATAAGCCAAAACCACACACAGCCTTGGGCCTGTAATGTTTTTTTTTATAAAATTATCATTGAATGCGTGTGGCACAAGACCAATCTGTGTGAAGAACACTGGGGGAGGCCTATGTCCAGCATTAAGCGTATATTTTCTGAAATGATCATGAGTAAAAATTATGACGAGCTATGCGTTTAGTTTTTTTTTTTTTTTCATTTATTTATAATAATTAAAATAACATTATGTAAATAAAGAGTGTCATAAAAACCTTGCCGGTTTGTCCTTGACACGGGTAGGGGTAGTTGAAGGGGTATAGACCACTTTTGGATCATTGTGGATTGCATGAGAATAACTCATGACACTAAGAGATTTCAAAACAATTCTTCCATAAATATTTCGAATTCGAGATCAATTTCAGAGAACATCGAGAGAGAGAACACAGTGAGAAAACAGAGAGCCTATTCTTGAACACTCAACATTGAAGTCGAATTAGAGATTTGTATGGATTGACGAGTATGTATGAAAACACTAAATTCGATTTTAATGTCGAGTTAGAGATTTGTATGGACACGAATGGACGAATGTATGAAATCTCTATATTCGACTTCAACATCGAGTGCACGAGAATTGTCCCTCAATCACATTAGGGCCTATTCTCGAATGCTCGACATTGGAGTCCAGTTAGAAATTTGTATGGACGAATGTGTGAAACTCTTAAAAATGGACTTCAATGTTGGGTGCACGAGTGGGAAGTCGCCGCTGCTTCGCCCGAAAAATTCCCATCGGAGACAGCCAGTATTTTCGGATAATAATACTATTGCGATCTTCTCATGTTTTCCTTAAATAAACAGCTAATTCAATACAGATCGATAAAGGAAATCGATTAGACTTTCTACGGCTACCTCCTAATGCACTAATCGCGCATAGCCAAGGGCTGCGGTGTAAATATCTGTCGCATTACAGCGCGCAACGCGCTGCTTCGGAGGCGTAAAACAATAAGCGCGTTGTCTGCGCCGAGTTACAACTTAAGGTCATGCTTAGGATGTGGCATCGTTAACTACCTATACTTCTATGCTATTGAATAAAGAGGTAAATAAATCCTACAGCCAACGGCAATAAAAAACAAACTCATGTAACAACTCCACCACCATGCGCTTTACACGTCACTTGTTGCCATTGCCTCATTGTGGAATCAACTTCCCGCAGCGGTATTTCCGAACCGGTACAACATTGCGATCTTCATCACCCCCTCTGGTGTGGCTGATGTCCATGGGCAGCGGTGATCACATACCAAAAGGTGACTCGCTTGCTCGTTTGCTTCCCAAAAACTCAAGTGATTTTTTTCATCGGTACATAATAGTTGACGAAACGTGGGTCCACCATTAATAATAATAATAATAAATTTTATTCTCTCCATAATCAACAAGGTATATTGTACATCATCATCATCATCATCAGCCCATTTAAGTCCCCACTGCTGGGGCACGGGCCTCCCTCCATCACATGAGGGGTAATTGCCATACTCACCACGCTTGGCAGACGGGTTGGCGAGGGTTTTGATATAAATGCAGAGTTTTCCTTCTCTGGGTGCTGATGATCATGCCAGCAGCTTTACCTTAGTCGCCTTTTACGACACCTCGGTAAGAGTGAGGGTGGCCTATTCTACTCTGCCGGGGACCACACGGCTAGGCCTATATTGTACAAACATTTACAAACGCGTTATTCAGTATAAGTAGGGAAGGTAACAAAAATTTTAAGTTCGTAAAAGTTTACAGTACAGTAAAGTAAGAACACACAATGAGAACTATGGCTGGTTAACACCTGAATTAGGAATATCCTGTATCTCATTGTACGAAGTGGACTTCTGCCAGTGAACGTGCTCCAAAAAAGGCTAAAACTGTTTGCTCGGCTGGTAAAGTGAGGGTCACTGTCTTTTGAGATAGCCAAGGAGTCATTTACATTGATTTTTTGGAGAAAGGCAAGACAATTACCGGAGCCTAATATGCTGAACTGCCCGCATATAGTAAGAAAAAAAATTTTGTTTCATCAGGACAATGCTACCGCCCACTTGTCGGCAATCACAACACTTAAAACTTGTGGAATTGCGGTACGAATTATTGCCACATCCCCCATATTCACCAGATTTGGCCCCGTGTGACTTTTTCCTCTTCCCAGACATGAAGAAATGACTTGGCGGACAAAGATTTTCATCCAATAAAGCTATTTTTCAGGGTCTGATAAATACTTTTTTTTGGATGGGTTGAGGATGTTAGGATATCGTTGTGGCTGATGTCCATGAGCGGCGGTGATCACTTACAATCAGGTGACTGGCTTGCTAGTTTGCCTCCCTTTTTCATAAAAAAACTCTTTGAAATGTTTTTTTTTCTTTTCAAAGTCATGTATTTTATTTTATTTTTTATTAATTTATTTCCACACTTACAACTATCTTTACAGGTCAGACCTAGATAAACCTAGAAAAAAGGCCGGCTACACATTTCGCAGATGTTCATGGGCGGCGATGATTACTTTCCATCAGGTGTCTCGCTTGCTCGTTTGTCCGCCTTTAGCATAAAAAAAACATTTTACAGAACTTAATGCTATGGTCACTGTTTAAAAACACTTAGCACTTGGCTACAACTGCAAATGGCCGAATGGGCTCGGTAACATTCTAACAACTGCAGAATTTGTCATCATTCATCATCACAAATACCACATCCCCACAATCCACACATCGATGTGAGCCTCGTTTGTCACGACTGGCGGCTATCTCGTGATTTATCCCGGGATCTGCGGGCATTTGTCGAGCTCCAGGCCTGTGCCCGCAATTTATAGGCTTGGCGTGGTGCTTGCATGATTTGTCGACTGCTACGGAGATAACAAGGATGCATTGTTTATGAGAGAGATAGAATTTCGCGGAAGACTGCGAAATTAATACATACATAGTTCGATCCATGCATCCATAGCATGTAGAGAACATACTCGTTCAGCATGAAGCCAAGAGCAAACCCATATTCAATAAAAAAAATACATACACACATATTCTACAATATCACATACATTGATCTGACTCCGAAATATGTAGCTCAAGCACCTATGTTACGAATATCAGAAGCAACAGCGGATTCACAAAATACATACAAGTGGCCAGCCCTCGCTTTGGTTCGGTAATTTAATTTTAAAACAAAACATTTAGAAATTATATTTTTCTATACGAACTTGATTTGCAATTAACCAATTCTGAGATTATAGGTAAGAGACTAAAAATGAGACTAAAACTACTGAAATTCCTTTCATTCAATTTGCATATATTTTCATGACTGACGAGCACTAAATATGGCGAATCTTCCATACGACGTGTAAAGCCCATTTCACATTTAAAAAAAGCAAAATAATTTATATAAAAAGACCAACACAAATTGTTCCTGACTCTAGCTTTAAAAATAACGATACTTCTATACGGCGTTCTAACCCCCGTTCACCCCGTCAACCCCTAGGTTGAATAAATAAGTGCTAAATTTGTTCTGTATGAATGTCAAAATTCTAATTTTCATAAAATCGAGCATCAAATATAGTGCTCGAGAATAGGCCATCAGGTTTGTGAATCTTCAGCCTGTTCTTTCTATTTCTATTGTCATATTATTTTTATCTTTTTTTTGTGATAGGTGGCAGACGAGCAGACGGATCACCTGATGGTAAGCGATTGCCGCCGCCCATGGACACACGCGACACCAGTGGAGTCACAAGTGCGCTGCCAATCTTTGAACCCCCCATTTCCCCGGATTGGGCCTCCGGTACCATCACTCACGCAGGGAAACAGCACAGTGCTACTTCACGCCGCTTTTCTGTGAGGCCGTGGTATCACTCCGGCCGTGGTATCACGTGGTCGGTCGTGTTGGTGATGGTCGTGGTATCTATTTAAACAAATTCAAAAAAGAAAGAGGTTCTATGTTGTTTTTTATGTTTTTTTTTCAGTGTATTTTTTCGTGGCTTCACTAACACTATCGAAAACAGCACCCAATTCAATTATGCCTTGACACTGATATCTATTACAGAAATTTAGCAACACCCAGTCGCACCGAACTGAACCACCTCAACCACAATATAAAAATAGCATCACGTAACGAATTACATGGCAAAAGCAAAAACCCTCTTGATCGTTGTATAGGTTTTTTGAGCGAAAAACATGTTTACGCAATTGAACTGGGCTACTGCGTTTTGCTTCAATGTAAATAACGTCGCTATACAGTTTTGCGATATCATCATTATGACTTTTAAGTACATTTAAATCGAATCGTCATCATTAGCCCGTCTCAGTCTATGGTTGAACATTCTCATTCATATCCTTGCATTCAGCTCCTTCCAGCAATCTTGCTCAAATACCTAGACGGGGGGCTTCCTGTATGACATTTATCGAGACGCGGTGTTTTTATTTGATTTATCTATTAATACTCTAGAACTCGTTTACCACAACGGTGGTGGAATTTAGGGTAAGACTAAGAGTGAGTAGATGGAGGTACTTATGAGTACACGTAGTAAAACAAAGATCAAAATCAAAATCAAATAATTCTTTATTTGCATAGGCTTGTACACAGCACTTACAAATCGTCATACATTTGAATGTTTTAAGACTATTTACAAGTACTTATGTAATAATTTACATGTTAATACATATATATGTTGATACATAAAATATACTAAAAAAAGTAAATAAACATAATGCGATTCTACCACCGGCTCGGAAAGTTGTTTCTGGTCGAGCAGATCCGGCAAGAAACTCGCCAGTTACTCTTTTTTTTTATCATTTGGAAATTGGATCATTTCGAAAGCCCTGATGAATACGATGCTCCTGTAAATGGTCTTGAATAAGGTAGCATAAACTGTATGGAAAACATATTGTAAGCGACACCGCAGGGCGTCCGCGCTGCCACATCCATCCCGATCAGAGTAGATACAAACAGTTCGACAAAGATAGTTTGGCCTAAAAGAGACAGTCAGGAAAGCTTTGTACGATCGACCACACGTTGAAGTAGATTTTTTTTTCCCAAGTGTTTGATTTAGAAAGAAGTTTGCTACGTGACCTCTATTTGATACGGGTAGCAAAGACGCTAGTGTTGAGAGGGAAGTCGCTGTTGGGGGAGTTAAAACACTAATTCACAAATAGTACAAAGAAGGAGACCAAATAGAAACGCAAGAAGAACAACATAATAAGTAGATGTTAACAAAATTAGTTTCGATACACGCCAAATCAAAATCAAAATCAAATAATTCTTTATTTGTATGGGATTGTACACAGCACTTACAAATCGTCATACATTTAAATGTTTTAAGACTATTTATAAGTACTTATGTAATAATTTATATGTTAATACATATATATGTTGATACATAAAATATACTAAAAAAAGTAAATAATCATAATGCGATTCTACCACCGGCTCGGAAAGTTGTTTCTAGTCGAGCAGATCCGGCAAGAAACTCGCCAGTTACTCTTTTTTTTTATCATTTGGAAATTGGATCATTTCGAAAGCCCTGATGAATACGATGCTCCTGTAAATGGTCTTGAATAAGGTAGCATAAACTGTATGGAAAACATATTGTAAGCGACACCGCAGGGCGTCCGCGCTGCCACATCCATCCCGATCAGAGTAGATACAAACAGTTCGACAAAGATAGTTTGGCCTAAAAGAGACAGTCAGGAAAGCTTTGTACGATCGACCACACGTTGAAGTAGATTTTTTTTTCCCAAGTGTTTGATTTAGAAAGAAGTTTGCTACGTGACCTCTATTTGATACGGGTAGCAAAGACGCTAGTGTTGAGAGGGAAGTCGCTGTTGGGGGAGTTAAAACACTAATTCACAAATAGTACAAAGAAGGAGACCAAATAGAAACGCAAGAAGAACAACATAATAAGTAGATGTTAACAAAATTAGTTTCGATACACGCCAAATCAAAATCAAAATCAAATAATTCTTTATTTGTATGGGATTGTACACAGCACTTACAAATCGTCATACATTTAAATGTTTTAAGACTATTTATAAGTACTTATGTAATAATTTATATGTTAATACATATATATGTTGATACATAAAATATACTAAAAAAAGTAAATAATCATAATGCGATTCTACCACCGGCTCGGAAAGTTGTTTCTAGTCGAGCAGATCCGGCAAGAAACTCGCCAGTTACTCTTTTTTTTTATCATTTGGAAATTGGATCATTTCGAAAGCCCTGATGAATACGATGCTCCTGTAAATGGTCTTGAATAAGGTAGCATAAACTGTATGGAAAACATATTGTAAGCGAGACCGCAGGGCGTCCGCGCTGCCACATCCATCCCGATCAGAGTAGATAAAGTTCGACAAAGATAGTTTGGCCTAAAAGAGACAGTCAGGAAAGCTTTGTACGACCGACCACACGTTGAAGTAGATTTTTTTCCCAAGTGTTTGATTTAGAAAGAAGTTTGCTACGTGACCTCTATTTGATACGGGTAGCAAAGACGCTAGTGTTGAGAGGGAAGTCGCTGTTGGGGGAGTTAAAACACTAATTTACAAATAGTACAAAGAAGGAGACCAAATAGAAACGCAAGAAGAACAACACGATAAGTAGATGTTATCAACATTAGTTTCGATACACGCCAAATCAAAATGGCAATTCGGCCCATCTACCGCAGTGTCTCAACACGAAAGTCTTTAATGCGTGTGTGTTGCCAGTGATGACATACGGAACCGAAACGTGGCCGCTTACAATGTGCCGATTAAGGAGGCTCAAAGTCACCCAGAGAGCAATGGAGAAGGCTATGCTCGGAATCTCCCTGCGTGATCGGATCAGAAATGATGAGATCCGCAGGAGAACTAATGTCACAGACCAAATCAATCAAAATCAAATAATTCTTTATTTGCATAGGCTTGTACACAGCACTTACAAATCGTCATACATTTGAATGCTTTAAGACTATTTATAAGTACTTATGTAATAATTTACATGTTAATACATATATATTTTGATACATAAAATATACTAAAAAAAGTAAATAAACATAATGCGATTCTACCAACGGCTCGGAAAGTTGTTTCTGGTCGAGAAGATCCGGCAAGAAACTCGCCAGTTACTCTTTTTAATCGCCAACTTTTTAACAATGGTTTATTATCCTCATACCAAGTCATACAGTCTAATGCAACACAAAATAGAATGAAGCAAATTAAAAGATAAATATGAGGTAAACCGAAGCGGACCAGTCCCCAAAGGTGGCACCTGTTCACAAGTATGACGTATGTGTCAGCCATCATTTCACTCAACCATATTAGAGGGAATGTAATGACCCGCCACATAACGCCACCACCTCAGAGACATTTGAGTGAGCATGACTACTTAGGTTCCCCTCATAGGTCACAGAGTACTGTCACTATGTGCGGTCAACGCGCAAATATACAAAGCGTCCTGTTTTACTGATTAACACGGTAACTCTATATTATGGTCCAACTACGTACACATTGACCTAACGTATTATGCAAGTAATTCCGCATCTAACAAATTGATTCCATCAAGAATCAACCTCACGTCAACGTTTCAATTTAAACACGAAATGATTACGTTTTTTCCACACGAGTGCCACCGGCCAGAGTCCCGGACGAGTTCGAAAGTGATGTTACACGATTCGATTTTAGATTGAGTAATAAGTATTCGATTATAGTCGAAATTAAATCGCCTTTCACAAAAGTAGAACAAAATCGGGCAAAATTAATAAAAATGCCATCAAATCTTCTAGCTGCCTGGTCAGGCCTGGTACTGACAATCTGTGCTTCGGCATGAATGGACCAACTCAACCAGAGTGATACCACAGCCTAACAAGAAACCGACGTGAAGCAGCACTGTGCTGTGTTTCGCTGCGTGAGTGAGGGTACCGCAGGCCCAATCCGGGGGAAAGGGAGTAAAAAGGTTGGCGAACTTCTGACTCCACGGGTCGCGGGTACCTATGGATGGCGGCATTCGTTTACCATCAGGTGATCCGTCTACTCGACTGCAGGCTATCTCAAAAAAAAACATGCTCCGTCTCCTTGTGCTGGAAGAGTCAAGTACAGTCAACTCCAAAAATATGTATACACTTTAGGACCTTGTCACAACTATAAGAAAGTAGAGGTCTAATTTCTTATATTATATATTGTGACAACGTCCTAAAGTGTATACATATTTTTGGAGTTGACTGTACAAGGGTTAAAGTGTGAAGTCAGGTGGACTGGATAATTTTGTCTCCCTGCGCTGAGGAAAAGGTGACTAACCAACCAAAATTTACACTCACACACAGTCGACGTATGCAGTAGACGGTATGATTTCCTAATGGTAAATCGAGGGTAAAGTGTAAGGGCAGATGCTCTTCTGTCATCTACCATACAAAAACGACATAAGACGTTGCCAAAGACATACGCTGATGGAAAAATGTAGTAAAAATTTCAAAGAGAGATCAAGATCCTGAGGATAACGATGCGAGGAGGCCGAGCTTGGTCATTTAAGGTGACTAAATATTAGAGTCAAATTGTAAAATAACTCGAGTGCCCAAAGAGACCGAAACTGACATGACTCGCTTCACTACTGCCAGATGAGTTCCTGACCTCCAGCCGAGGCCGGACGATATTCGAAAGTCGAAGACAATACTGATGCGGAGATACCATCGGTACACTTAATTAACGAGGTGCGGACATACGGACGTGTCGACTAACGAACGATCTACATCCACTGTAGATAGATCTATCGATTACTTATGATTGAATGTTTTTTTAGGGTACGACATTGAAGGATTTCGTTCGTTTTGTTTGAGGAAGTGTTTAAGCAATTTTGTTTTGTCAGCGTCGTGGCTGACAACGGTTACCGCTTCCTGTGTGGAGTCACGATGGCCTTTAGGCTGTCCAGATCTTGTCTCAGCTCTCACATATAGACGCGAAGATTTTTTAAACCTAATTTTGTTGACAGAAATATCGGCGAAAAAAATAGGTCAGTGCTTCTTAGCGAGTGGTCCGCAAACCACTGGTGGTCCCTGGAAGTATATCAAAGTGGTTCGTAGAACCAACTGATAAGACATTCAGCCAACAATATTAGAACTGCATCTAGATCGCCAGAAAGAAATTTCATCAAATGCGCCTTTTCTTCTCTGACTTCTTGCCGAAGCTTTACTTAAAGCTCTTGTTATACTGTAATAATAGGGTTGGAGCATGACATAGATAACGGATGAGTCAAAAGTATGATTGAACAGCCTCTTTTTTGACGGTCAGAAATCCATGTCATATTCGATTATGACTGAATTTACCGAAGTACCACTGCAGGTGACGCGGGAGGGTATAAACATACTCGTAGTACCACTGAAGGTAGAGGTCAGAGATCAAAAACATGAAGTCGGTTCTCCAAACCTCAAGCGCATGTGTACTGTCGTTGTACTCGTCAGTTGATTAATTTATATAACAACTCGCACTGAAATTAATTATGACCGGAACCAGGTCTCGTACACAGATAATGAGCCACGATTTATCGCCACGATAGTCGTCATTTTCCGTGTATTGACTAGAATTGGTGCATAATGACGTCACTGATTTATCGATTCGTGAAGAAAATATGAGCTTATTTGCATAAGTTGTTATATCTGCGTAAAAGTTATGGGGAAGACTGGGTGAGAATATCTTCGTTGGCGGTAGGTATGTATGAGGATTTAATTCTGAATTATGCAGAGACTGAGACAGAGACCTGAGACTTAGAGACATTATCATCAGACAGATAGTAATAAATAACTTCTCAAAACAATTAATATAATTGAAAATTACGTGAGACTAAGTTAGGTAGGTAATTGTAAATAATAATGCATCGATATGTTTTTTTTTGGGTATAGGATTTTTGTGCAATGTATTCTTACGTAAATAATGCACTTTAAAATGTATCGTCTTTTAAGTGCATTATTTACTTAATAATGCATCAATTTATAATTAATTAAATAAGACCTAATAATAAGCTAATTCAAATGTCAAAATAAAGTCGTTCTTATCACTTAATAACAGCACTTTGATATCTTCAACTATTTCTAATTTAAATATTAATCAAGTGACATGAAATTAAACCGTCAGATTCATTAAAAAGAGAAAGGACTCGTCTTAATTCTAATACCAAAAACATCGAGTCGGAATAAAAACGTCGAATTAATTTATGTGTTTAGAAACCGTATGACAAAACTAGTGGAATGGTATAAGGCGTGTACTGCCAATTTCTACGATTGAAGAAATAAATTGTCTTTAGGCAGATAGACTCTACTACTGTAACTCGAATGGATGCCTCGAACAACTCGATTGGTATTGCCCATTTACGTAGGTACGTAAAATAAACATAGGTAACTAACGCCATGTGGTCCCTGGCAGAGTAGAATAGGCCACCCTCACTCTTACCGAGGTGTCGTAAAAGGCGACTAAGGTAAAGCTGCTGGCATGATCATCAGCACACAGAGAAGGAAAACTCTGCATTTATATCAAACCCTCGCCAACCCGTCTGCCCACGCGTGGTGAGTATGGCAATTACCCCTCATATGATTGAGGGAGGTCCAGTGCCCCAGCAGTGGGGACTTAAATGGGCTGACGATGATGATGAACTAAATAGGTTGGCGCAGCGGCCCGAAGTGAAGCTCCGATAATAACATTTTCCAACTAGGTCGGTCCTGCGCCACCTCCAGCCAGTCATCCAGAAGTCCACGCAAATCCTTTTCGCCCTCGTATCTCCAAAAAAAATGAATGAATTAATTATGTTTAAAAAAAATTAAAAATAGGTATGTTTAATTTTTTTTTAAATATTTAGGTAGGCATTAGATAGGCAAGCAGACGAACAGACGGATCCTAATGGTAAGCAGATATCTGACGGTAAGCGATTACTGACGTCAATGGCGTGTCCATGAGAAATACCAGTGGAGTCACCCAACCTTTTCCCCCGGACTGCGCCAACGGAATCTTACATGCATGCATCAGGCCATTTAATACGTTACGCAGAGAGTGTAGTTAGATATCTTTGTCTCAGTCCTTCTGGCAGTCCTGTAAAGGACAAAGAGGGTTTCCTTTCCCAAGGGTTAACAGATTATCAACCAAATAATAAAATTAGAAGTACTTACTCCAATAGTACTGGCTTCAAATAATATTTTAACGGAACCGGTATTCACAGGAAACAGATGTGACATGAGTCTTGCTATTCGTATGTAATTAAAGTAATTAATCTTCTTTATTCTAGCCTGAGGTTGCGCAGGAGTGGACCTGACGATACAGATGATAGGAACAAACTAAGTTAATTAAAACGTATATGAAATGACTGGGGAATGGACTATGTTCGCGGGTTCTCAACCTTTTTCTTTTCACGGCCTAACTTTAAGTGACTTCTCAATACATATACCGCCCAATTACCACGATTACTCAAACATCGTGAACTCTTTTTGGTTGTAAACACTCTGGGCTCCATTCTCAGTCACTGAGAAAATCCTTTCTGGGTTGCGTAAATTATAAGTGACCAGGACCCTGGTGGTATTCTCACGGCCCCGCGAGGGTTCGGGAGCGACTGGTCTGGTGTGGTATATTGACTAGGGAGTAATAGTAAGCCACGAAATAGACGAGTACGAAACGATACGATAGTAAGTTATGTGAAAAAGACTAAAACTATACAATATTTTATGCGTTGAGAGGTCGGCTATACCTCAATCGTCTATTACTCTGCAGAGTTTAGGAAGCCAAGGTGTGATAAATACTTTTAAAATGACTTGCGAAATTTATTAATAGACTTAACGATAGAACGCGCAATATACAATCATGATGATAACGATAAAAATTACTGATTTTGTCGACATTTTCATGAATTTCCTTTTTGATGCGCGTAAATGGTTGGGCAACGAGATGGCCACGACTGACACAGAAATGTCTTAGGGTGGAGATCGACATTGGGCAACCGCAATATAGAACGCCATTCCACTCTTTCGTTTGATGCCCTTAATAAGCCTGCTGGCAGTGATGAATGAGGAAGGCCTGGGATTAAAATATGTGGCTCAGCAAGAAGGGAGCCTTCGTTTAGCAATGGACGTTAGACATAGGTAGTTTTTTTTAAGGTTCAGTACACAAACTATGTGTAAGTTGCCAGAGATGACATACAGAACAGAAACGTGGCCGCTTACAATGTGCCGATAAAGAAGGCTCTAAGTCACCCAGAGAGCAATAGAGAGGGCTATGCTTGGAGTCTCCTTGCGAATCAGAAATGATGAGATCCGCAGGAGAACTAAGGACAAGTCCCAGACATAGCCAAAAGGATTGCATACCTCAAGTCGCAATAGGCAGGGCACATAGCGAGGAGAACAGACGGCCGTTGGGGCGGAAAGGTCCTTGAGTGGAGGCCACGTACAGAGGAAGTCGCAGCTGGGGCAGGCCCCTTACAAGGTGGACCGACGATCTGGTGAAGGTCGTTGGAATCCATTGGATGCGGGCGGCACAGGAACTAGTGTGGAGAACATTGGGGGAGACCTAGTGTCCAGCAGTGGACGTCTATTGCCTGAAATGATGATCATCATTGATGACACGAACCAGGTATGAAATTATTTTCCCTTTCGTTAAAAGTAAGTAAACAGCCAAGCACAAACACATAAATAATTGTTATCTTTGAGCAAAACACGTTTTATAATTTTCTACGAGCCGAGAAACTTCTCACAAACAAAAGATGCAGTAAGTTTTTACCGATGATACGTCCAGATAAATGGCGAAGACACAGCGATAAACAATAGCAAACTACATGAAACCTTTATCTTTATGAACAAATAAAAAACAAGTGTTGCTTTAGTCAGTGTGGTCATACAATAGTCAAGTTTGGACCGGAATAATATGCACATATACTCAATTTTTGAAAGATAATTTGATTTTCGCCTATTCTTGACATAATTCTTTTAGTTTTTTTTTGCAGTATAAGTGATCCAACATTAACGGTAACAATATGCAAAAACATATATTGGACATTAAAGACACTCATTCAGATACGCCAATCTCCATAACACAGAAATGGGAAGTAGAGAATCTTGACATAATTCTTTTAGTTTTTTTGCAGTAAAGGTGACCCAAAATTAACGGTTATCAAAATCAAATCAAATCAAATTTATTTATTCAGACAACATAGTCCACGAGTTAGTAAAAAGTCGCTTATAAACATAGGGTTAGTGAGCATAATAAATAATAACAAAGTATACTTGGTCATGTACCTAAGAGGCACTCCGTATACATGTGATCGAGAGGGAGTGCTAATATTGACCTCGGTCATTGTTCGTACAAAGTGCCTCAATATAGGTGCATGCGGATCATCTGCTATTACCTTCAGGATGCTGTTGTCGCTCCCTCGCACCCGGTTTAACAGCGATGTCACTTTCTTGGTTATAAAATGCAAAAACATATATTATACTTTAAAGACATACTCATTCTGACACATCATAACACAGAAATGGGAACTGATAGATGTGAATATTCTAGCGCATTTTTTTTTGCTAGCCTTAACTGTCCCACTGTTGGGCACGGGCCTCTCCCAAAGTGCTCCAATAGACTCTGTTTAAAGCCAGCGCTTGCCAAGTCCTGACAATTGTAGTCTAATCGTCACGTCGTCTCTTTCTGGGTCTGCCTATCAAACGTCACCTGGCTGGTATTGTGTGACGATTTTAGTCCACCTGTCCGGGTGCATCCTACATACTTGTATTTACTTATTACATTTTTTTATTTATATATTAAATGGGTTTGCACTTGACCTCATTTCACCTGATAGAAAGTGACAATAAGGTCAAAGATGTAGCGTGCTTACCCAGAAGAAGCCTATTCACTCTTGACTTAAAGACACCCAAATTGTAGCTCTCTGGGAATACAGAAGGCGGCAAGTTGTTCCATACCTTAGCAGTTCGTACCAAGAAAGAAGAAGCGAAACGCTTAGTACGAAGGGTGGATTACCGCCCTTGAATTGAAGAAAAAGTAATTCCTGCCATCTTTCACGACCAAAGATCATATTAAAAAGTATTCCAAAAGAATGGGAACAATAAAATTGTCATCCATCAAAATTCAAAAATGTCTTTTTTGTCACCAGCCTTAAGATCGGGACGTCTCCACATATTCATCCTTGCAACACTATGTAAGTGCAGATCAGTGTAGATGATCACCGAAGTCAGTGAATCTTTTGTCCACTATCAAGCAGTGTCGGAGACCAGAGCAGTTAATCAAGTATCGACCTCAGGAGATAAGAAAGCCGTATCGACACCAGCCTTTGTCAGCCGTGATATTTTAGCGGCAAAAAGTGACTTTAACCCTGTTATACTTGCCTGGTCTTATACACTTTGAAATTTCCACAGCTGTTCCACATCTCAGACTTCATAAGATTGGTAATTCGTTCGTAGGAATGAGTATTAAAATATTTAATAAGTTACCACAAAAGCTTGTCGATTTACCAATGCCTAAATTTAAAACACATGTTGAAAAATATTTAATGGCAAAAGCCTATTATACAGTTAATGATTACTTAAATGACAAAAATTTGTGGAAGTGATAAACTGTTCGCCTACACCCATGATACTGTACTTAAAAAAATTTGGTGATTAAAAAGAGTAACTGGCGAGTTTCTTGCCGGATCTTCTCGTCAGAATCAACCTTCCGATTCCGGTGGTAGAATCACATTATATTTATTAATTTCTTAGTATATTTTTGTATCGACATATATGTTTAATTACATGTATAATATACATAGCTATAATTTATATTTTTTTCATGTATGACGATTTGTAAGAGCTGTATATAAGCCTATGCAAATAAAGTACTTTTGAATTTTGAATTTTGAATTTTTGATTTTTTTTTACTTTATAGGTATCTCTTATTGCATATGAGATGTTATGGCTACAAAATATAAAAAAATACTTCTGATACCATATCATTATGAGTTTTCTTATTAAATCAGTGAGTTATTTGAGTGGAGACCGCGACTTGGTAATGCGTAGTGTAGGACGCCCTGCGACAAGATGGGATGATGACATTCGAAGGCTGGCTAGTGTGGGCTGGATGAGAGTGGCCGAAAATCTGGAGCAGTGGCGTGCATTAGGGGAGACCTATGTCCAGCAGTGGACGAGTGTGGGTTGCTGATGATGATTCTTATTAAATATCTGTAGCAGTACCTAAAAACATTTGTGTGCATGAACATATCTGTTTGTATTGGTCTGGGTGTTTATATGTATTATACTCGTAAGTACGTTTTTATAAAAGAAAAGTATTATATGTTATATATTTGTAATTCCGCTAATGGTTCTGATATCCGTCAACACAGGTGCTTAAGCTATTTATCTCGAAGGTCAGATCAATATATGTGATGTGAAATATTTATGTATTTAAATTAAAATTTTCGATTAGCCAGTCATACAACAATTTTTCGAGGAGGTATTTTTTCCAGCAATGTAAAAATAAAAAATAAAAGTACCTATCTATCTTTAGAAACCTTTCCCTATTTAAAGATACAAGTTACTTTCAAAATAACTTTTTTTTGTATTTAAAAAAAAAAATAGGTCTAACAGACCACGACAATATGCCTAACCACCGCGTCTACAACGAACGGTTAAGCGCAATGAACAAAAGGAGAGAAAGTGTATTAGCCCCGCCTGAGGCCGGCGACAATGGCGTCAAAGTATCTATCAAACCGCCTATAAGATTATTTCAAAATACACGTAGGAAAAAACTGAGAGTGAAAATCGTACGACTCGAGAGCGGAGTAAAAACCCTGAGACTGCAAGTTGACATTGACGAGGTTCATTCATAGTTAGATGAAAAAAAAGAAAGATATTCATGGGAATAGTTTTTGTTTATATTGTTGTCTTACGTAGGTACTCGTTGTAGCACTAACCAGCTGTTAAATTTTCAATAGTGCACAATAAGTGTCATTTTAGCGTGTAATTCCCGGTTGCGTCTGGTAATTGAAAATACAATGAAGCGACTGCCGTGTGATTTTTGCAACCCTTTCAGGCCATACATCGTTTCGTAACCATTTGAAATGTCTCTGTCCACTCTCCCCGCGCACCTTATCGTTCACTAGTTAGTCACTCAAATTGCGGTAATTCGGACTCAAGGGAACCAGACCAACTGAATCATGGTTACACATTTCAGAAAATGTCCGAAGCGTGCAGGTTTCCTCGCGATGTTTCCCTCACTGCCCAGCTAATCGTAGAATTACGCACATAGTTTAGAAAAATCCAAAGATGCATGCTCAGATTAGAACCACAACCGCCCATAATTATGGCACTGTAAGTATGGATGAGAAACAGTGCAAAATTAGGACAAACGAAGCCGCATGCAGAATCAAAGGACAGGTACAAACTAATCATGACTTCAGATTTAAAAATAATACCTGTAAAAGATAACCGTTACCGCACCAGACCAGTGCGTGTGGGTGGACCCGCCACTTTCCTCTTACAATCAGCATCTGAAGTTGCACACTTCTGACAATCAATAGCCCTTATCGCACAAGCCATAAGAACTAATATGTTATAAGGGTGTACCAACTTTTGCTACCGACTGTTACGTACTAAAACCCACCATGTTTATTGCTCATGCGCTTCGTATACAAATAGTAATTACTTACTATGACGTTTAGCGAGGCTCCCGGTTTGCAGCTACAGAATATTGATTACTTATGAATGGGACAGTTAGAGAGCAATTTGGTACATGGTCATGTTCTGCGTAAACCAAACAGCTACGTGGGAAACAAATGTATGGCCATGCCACCACCGCCGGGGCAGAAGGGGTAGACGCAAAAAGGTGTGGCTTGACGTCGGTGGTGTAAAGGAGGATATACGTGCTAAGCTGACCATTAGGGATGCACAAGACCGTGCGAAGTGGAGGAGTCGAAGTAGGAAAGCGGACCCCGGCTCCGAAGCGGCGGCTTGGGATGCAACCGGGACAAAACGCTAAAATGATGATGATGATGATGAGGACAGTGAGAGAGTAGTGATAGCTAGGATAGGTGAGTGAGCTTTTGAAACGGAAAGTCGAAGCCAGGCAAGAGTCTCTAGATCATTCATAATTATAGTACGAATTATTCTTATGTGATAGGTGGCAGACGAGCAGACGGATCACCTGATGGTAATCGATTGCCGCCGCCCACGGACACCAGCGACACCAGTGGAGTCACAAGTGCTCGAAAACACACAGACCAATACAAACAGACATGTTAATGCTCACAAATGTTTGTACTTTGCGGGGATCGATCCCGCAACCCTTGCACCGGAGACAGCTACTGATCAAGGGAATGATAGTAATTAAACGATAATTATCACTGAGGTACTTTCATAAGTTTAAAGCTGGAAAAACGAGCAACAACGGAAGAAAAATATTTGCCCTTCGACCTTTGAAGCTCTTTGAAATCAAGAAAAGCAACTTAAAATTTCTATTCCGCAAAGAACGAAGTTGAAAATGAAATGTACTTTTTATGGCTTATTTAGCTTGAGTCGTCCTTGTGAGACTTCATTGAAGTAATTTTCATAAATATTGTTTTCTTTAGTTTCATGTTTTTTTCTTCTAGTATAAGCTCTAAGACAGTGCAACAGTATATCGTAGCATCTGGAAGCTGATCATAAATATTAATCATCATCGACACCATAAGTCAAGAAAAGCGAGTATGAAATATTTTTGCGTGATAATTTGCAAAAACTTCTTTTTATTTTTTTATTGGTTTATTTAAATACCACAGACTCTAGGTACGTACCTTTTTGTGCTGTTTGTTTGCTGGTTTTAAATTATAAATAATGTTGCTCCGCGTACAAAAAATAGTTCTCTTACGTATATTTTGCGGCAGATGAGCAGACTGATCACATTAACGATATACCGTCACTAGTCTTAGCTAAAAACTTTAGACATAGCGCAGACAGGAAAAAATGTTTATAAAAACCGGCCAAGTGCGAGTCGGGCTCGCGCACAAAGGGTTCCGTAGCAGCAAATATACATTATAAAGATTTTATATCATCGCGGATTTTTAAAGGTGTACAATACTGTAGTATATTTTTTGATCTATCTTATAAGGTTCAGCCATCGTTTTCAGTGTAAGCACAATAACTTAACCAAAATTACAGTTAAATCAACCTATCTCAAAAACTATAAGAGATACTTTGATCAAACCAAAAATCGTTGAAAGAGTTAATTAGCATGCATCACCTCTATTTTTTTTAGAATTTTATACCCCGTAGTTATAAAAATAGAGGGGGGGGGACATACTTTTTACGACTTTGAGAGCTGATATCTCAAAAACCGTTCACTTTAAGAAAAATGTTTTTTAGAAAACTTTATATCATTTTAAAAGACCTTTCCATTGATACCCCACACGGGTATGTACATCGAAAAAAAAAATTTCATCCCTCAGTTACATGTATGGGGGGCCCCACCCCCAATTCTTTTTTTTACTATTTAGTGTCATATTTTTGTAGCGGTTCATACAACACATATTCCCATCAAATTTCATCACTGTAGTACTTATAGTTTCCGAGTAAATCGGCTGTGACAGACGGACAGACGGACAGACGGACAGACGGACATGACGAAACTATAAGGGTTCCGTTTTTGCCATTTTGGCTACGGAACCCTAAAAACGAGTCAGAAAAGGCATTTTAGGGTAACTGTGGGGAAACCAAATGGAAGCGGCGCTAATCAGGTTTAAAAAAACAAAGTTTATTAAAGTACAAAACACCAAATTTTACCAACATAGCATATGTAATAGCAGTCACTTTTAACGAATTCCTATGATGTGTAAATTCATTAAACAAATAATTAATGTACACGGGACAAAACGCGGTTATTTTTATATGTAAGTACATACTCGTCGTAGCATATACACAGCTTGACGTTCCGACCGCGACAACGGTCGTGGTCACAAGCGGACTGGAGGTGCACTGCGTCGTCTGCTACGCCCGGCTTGTGAATCTTCGGATACCCTCTCATTTTTGATATTTACACTGCCACTAAATAAAATGTCAGTGAGGTCACCCAAACACAAAAATGAGATGGTATCCGAAGATTCACAAGCCGGGCGTAGCAGACGACGCCGTGCACCTCCACTCCGCTTGTGACCACGACCGTTGTAACGCGGTCGAAACGTCAAGCTGTGAGTATATTCTACTACGAGTATGTACTTACATATAATAAAAACCGCGTTTTGTCCCGTGTACATTAATTATTTCTATAATGCAACGCGAAAGTTTAAAATTTTATGTAAACTGATTATATTACATATAAAAAAACATTAATAAATTTTAATATAATGTTGTTCCATACATACCTTTTCGGATCACTTTCCTAACGCTGAATATCTGGCTAACGAGACAACCACGAGCGATGAGGCTCGGCCTTGCTAAATCATATCTCTCTAGAAAGCGTGCCTTCTCAATATACGAGAATCACGAGTATCTGCGATTGGCCGTGGATGTGGCAGTTAATTAAGGGAATAAGGAAATGAAACGTTTCCTAAATTTTTTTTGTAGCAAAGGACAATGTGCGAAAGTGGTCCAAATGCCACCACGGATTAGAGTAATGCCAATCGTTAGATATATTATTTCTCTATTAAAAAATACTCAATCAAAATCCAACCTGGGCAATATTTTTAAAATAACTTTTTTACAATGGTATCATCTATGTAAATAAAAGATAGCAGTGTGCGTTACACTATTAATAACTCAAAAACGGCTGGTGGAGAGGTAGTTTTTTACTGAAAACTTAGGTACACATTTTTGGCCCGGCCCGGGGATGGAACCCGGGACTTCATGCGCAGCCGTCTTTAAAGTGCGACCCATTAACCACTGCGCCACCGAGGCAGTCTCATTATCTAAGCATCGACATCTACATACTCAGAATCCAATAATGAACATCATGAATGTAAATTCGAATTATTGGAAACATTATAGAATTACCACATCCACCACTAAATTCGTAGAATTGTTCATGCGTCTTCATGTTTATTTGTATCAGTTTACGATTCTGTCTGGTTTCACCGATTCGCGCCGGTGCGTCTGCGCAAGGAGGTCTGTTCCCACTATTTTGTTATGCCGGCCCGACAGAATTTACGCTATTAGAAGATATCGATTATATTTATTATGTCATAGATGACAGACGGCCGTTGTAGTTGGGCAAAATCTTTTTCGACCTGGTCTATCCAGCGATACCTTGGGCGTCCTACCGGGCGCTTGCCAGTTGGTCGCTCAGGTAAGCTCTCTTCGCAGCTCGATCCGACTCCATTCTCACCACGTGGCCGAGCCAGCGTAGTCTCGCTGACTTCGTTTCGCCCATTATATTTGGTTCAGCCACAAGCTCTTCTGATTCGGCGTTTTTTGTAGCTTCCATGTCCTGTCCTCGCGTTTGGTCGGCCCCAGGATTTTCCGGAATATTTTTCTCTCAGCTATGAGCAACTTCTCATCCTCCTTGAGTTTCAGTGTCCAAGTTTCACAAGCCGTACATCAAGATCGGCGTAAATAACTGGGGACAGGTGGCCGAAAACAGACCGGAATGGCGAAATCTCGTGTTGAAATCTTGGCCTCCGCAAGATCCACTTCGGGTCGCTGAACTAGCGTAGTAAGTAAGATGACATACGAGTAGACGGATCACCTGACATGAAACGATTGCTGCCGCCAATTGACACCCGCAACACCAGTGGATCAACCTATAGACTCCCCTTCTCCTAGATTGGGCTATGCCATTTTGCTCCAATCATCAGTCCACCTATATAATATCTTTTTTCATCACACCTTAATGGTTTTGTAAGTGGGAACAGCTAAGGCGTAAGGCGTATGAAAGAGGTATATTTACCGACACGATAAAAATACTGGTACAAGTAAAAGACACGGCCAAGCCTTCCCGCCAGTGGGAACATAGCCTTAATTAATGCGCAGGAGTAGTCTGCCCACGCGCATAGAAAGTTCACCAGACCTCCTATCTGTATGTCAATGGTTGTAAAGAGCATACAGGCCTGTGGGCGTAATGAAAAGCCTACGTGAAATAGGCCGCTTGCTTCCGCTCTGTTAGATCATTTTTGCGAATTAATTTTCATTGATTTATTGGCTGACGCTGCTTGATGAAAGTGGCGTCAGGAAAAATCATTTTTAATAATAATATTCTCCAACCGATTTCGGCTAAGGCGGCCAATCTCAACGACAACCCACTTACGCAGGACATATTACAGAGCTTAAGTGTCTGCGCAAACACAAGTGTGACACTACCGGAGAAGGATCGAGCGCAGGACCAACTGCTTAACGTGCCTTCCTAGGCACGGAGGTACAAGACCGTTAACTTCCAGAATCCGGGCTGACACTGAGAATTTTTTAACAGAAAACCTCAGGAACAAATTATGGCCCGACCCGCAGATCGAACCCGGGACCCCAAGCGCAGCCATCGCCTTAAAGTGCGATGCACTACCCACTGCGCCAACGAGGCAGTCGTAACTCGTGAACTTAACTCTTGTACTAGTCTATGATTAAATGCGCCATCGGGTTATTTCAATGACTATTCACTCACCGATCAGCTTCAAAAGTCTATAGCAAATCGATTCATTCATGACTGAACTTCTTCATGTATTTTGTGGTCAGGAAAACCATTGAATACTCACGCCCTGTGGCTAGGGGCGTTCAAGAATACTGCCAAGGTTTTCCCGGCCTGTCGTAAGAGGCGACTAAACGGGCTTTCGGAGTACGTGAGCGTATCCACTGCTGGGGAGTGGCCTTGCTCAGCATTACGACTCCGCGGACTGACATTACTGGGTGTCCTGGTAGGTCGTACAGCGTTGAAGGGCTGTATTGCGCCAGATAGAGGTGAAGCGGCGAGCGCGATTAGCGGTACGGTCTAGTCCCGGCTGTGGGGATTTCCGACCGCGATCGCGCGGATATGGACACCCCAGGGGTTTTAGTTAGGGTTTGAGTCCCACACACCACCTTGTTCCCTACATGTAGCAAGGTGACGGCCATGATGTTTTCCCCTGGGAAAAAAAAAGCATTGAATACTCCAGGATTCACAAGTACAAAGAAAGAGCTTCCATGGGATATGTTTGTTTATTTAATTAAGGAAAAAGTATATTAAGTACGAGTCATCGTCATCGTCAGCCCATTTAAGTCATCACTGCTGGGGCACGAGCCTCCCTCAATCACATGAGGGGTAATTGCCATACTCACCACGCTTGGCAGACGGGTTGGCGAGGGTTTTGATATAAATGCAGAGTTTTCTTACTCTGGGTGCTGATGATCATGCCAGCAGCCTTACCTTAGTCGCCTTTTACGACACCTCGGTAAGAGTGAGGGTGGCCTATTCTACTCTGCCGGGGACCACACGGCTGTGCGAGTATTTAATACTTAATCACGCCACGTTACAACCATCATCGTAATTAATTAACGTGGACACTTTTTCACACTAATTTCCTCTTGGCACACAGAGCTGATATTGGTCAGCACAGTTGACCGTGTGAGAGCCACGCTTCGGCATGAATGGGCCGGCCCGATCGGAGTAATACCATGGCCCTAAAACCCCTTTCCCCCGGATTGGGCCTCCGGTACCCTCACTCACGCAGCGAAAAACAGCACAGTGCTGCTTCACGCCGGTTTTCTGTGAATCCGTGGTATCACTCCGTTCGAGCCGGCCCACTCATGCCGAAGCGTGGCTCTCCCACAGTCATAATCTTAAAACTATTATAATGGCTTCCTTGAGAACGAAGAGATTTTTTTGAGATTTATTGTCAATTACCAGCTCAATTGTAACCTACAGAAACAATAAATGTAATAATGAGTATAAAAACAGCAACTGGACTCCACGACCGCGTATTCGTCGATGGAACAATCTCTTCCATCTAACCTCCCACCTGGAATAGGAAACCGCAAATTGTTTTTAAGTTATCACCAAGAATGGCTATCTCCCGACTAGCGAGCGGAAACGCCGCATCAGACCCGGTGTTTATCGCGCGGACAATCGGCTGACGGGACGACACCTGCGCCCAGCGAGAAATGAGCGGAGAACACTGTGCTATAAGATTGGTGGGTGATAGCTAAAGCCCGATCCACAGGTTTCTCTTCTCATCTTACCGTGTAATTTTACAAAGTTATTTCAACTTATCCCATCCTCCCCTTTCCACTTCCGAAAAGTTGGCCTAAGATGCGCACCGCGACGTATTTTGTCTACCCCGTTATCTCGTGTTTTATTCGTTTATGTCTATATGTCTTCCGACGCTAACATGGCTGCACTTAGAACTCGACTCTTTACGATCGTGATGCGCATGTTAGAGAAAACGACATATTAGTCGATATCGACAAATTTCTCGTATCTCTTCCGTGACATATCTCGCGATGGCATGTTAGCCCGACTGGACAGCGTTGCCATCCGCATACCATCCAGAGAATGACGGCGCGCACCAAGAGGTTTGGCTCCTCGTTCCTGCCCCGAGCCATCAAGGCATGGAATGCCCTCCCAGCTCATGTGTTTCTCCTTCATACAATCCGGGGTCTTTATTTTAGGCGGGGCGTGAAACGGCATCTCAGCAGGCCATTAGGGTGAGGATGGCAGACACAATGGGTACTTTGTTAGTTCTTTCTGTCAACCTCATATTTGGATTTCACGGCCGCTTACCATCAGGCGGAGTGATGTCATCCTGATTGGACTTTCTATAAAAAAAAGAAGCCGTCGCCTCAGACCCGGGTACGCTTGCACTATGCTCCAGGATTCGGGAAGTCTAGGACCATACTATATACTCACTCTTACCGAGGTGTCGTAAAAGGCGACTAAGGTAAAGCTGCTGGCATAATCATCAGCACCCAGAGAAGGAAAACTCTGCATTCATATCAAAACCCTCGCCAACCCGTCTGCCAAGCGTGGTGAGTATGGCAATTACCCCTCATGTGATTGAGGGAGGCCCGTGCCCCAGCAGTGGGGACTTAAATGGGCTGATGATGATGATGATGATGACTTATAATACATAGAAAACACCCACATCAATACAAACAGACATGTTCATGCACACAAAGCCGCAACCCTTGCACCAGAGACAGCGTTCACTTCCACTGATCTAAATTAGTCGTCAATCCTAGATCTTCCAACTGTAAGTATGGGACCTGCGTGGGTTAAGCCCTAGAGGATAAAGTTTTTAGGTACGAGAAAGTATCTGTAGTTTCAATAATTATCAATCTATATCAATGAAAATAGCCACCAACTATTACCAACAGCATTCGTAAGCACAGTTACTTAACCTCCCTAATTCCACAACAACTTTACAAACGTCAACCCGATTATGTTACGCACTGTATTAGCATGTTAACATCGTCATTACAGTACACCCGTACAACTGTAAAAGCCGCTTGTATAAATGACAAACCACTTTTCGGATTACCATCTCGCAGGGTTTAGTTCATTATTTCTTCAATAATAATGTCAAGCGTTTGATTGCATTTGTTACGTAAGTTAAATATATCTTGCATAAAATTTAAGAGTGACTTTGGACAGACTTTCTACTGTATCCGATTGAGCCATAAAATTGTATTCATGGTCGATTAAAGCGGACAAAAGTATGGTCAATGGTAGCCATTCAATTAAGCCATTCAAATGACTATCTTACTAGTAAACTAAATGTTTTTACTATTAACATTAAAACGCATTTTTAGTAGGATTATAACAGTTATTGTGATCTAGTAAAGCAAAAGCGCCACTATCTTAAGTAAATGCTTAGGAGAGTGGCGTTTACGCGTCAACCTAATAGAAGACAGTTCTAGTGAGTGACGTTACTAGGGTTGTGTGTATATTGGTTAGTAATGTAGTCAATCGATTTTTGTTCCGCTCCGCTAACAGTACGTACACACGAATCAACAAAATGCGGACACACCTTAAATTAATTAGGTATCATTCGAATCTAAATTTACTATAATTCTTTACTTAATCCAAATTATGAACGAACTCTTCTTCTCTTCTTTTTTTTGTCATAGGTGGCAGACGAGCATACGGATCATCTTCGTAGGATAAAAACTGATAAAAATTAAAAAAGCTACTTTCAGGGGTAAAAATAATGGCCAGTCAGTTAGCATCACTAAAGTCGATACCTAGATGTTATCATAGAGTGAGTCACCTGCATCGCACCGATATCGGTCTATATTGTCGATAAAAGTGAAACCGAGATTCCGGAATAACGTAACCGCTCGTCTGAGTGGATAGGAAAGTTCATAGTTCTGACATAGTATGAAAATCCTCAGTAGAAAGACACAATTCACCTGCAATGGCGGCTAGACTTGGCAAGAACGTATCTTTCAAAAGTTTGGAACATTTGCATTTGGATCAGTGCAGAGATGCGGAACAGTGAAACGGTTCATTTGAAACATCGACTCTCAGATAGTGATTCATTCCGCTCATTCGGATCATTCACCTCAGTCGGATCATTCAGCTCATTCGGATCATGTTGCTCATCGGATCGTTCAGCTCATTCGGATCATTCGGTTCACTCGAACTCGTGATCCATTTGAGTCGAATGATACATTCGAAGCGAACATGAAAGATTCGGAACAGTGTATCATTTGGCTGAGTCGGATTACTGAGTCGTTTCAGTAAAGAGTTACACATGTCTAATGACGGAGGTTCGGGGACGTTCGTGTTAAGACTGTACATTTATTACATGCTAACTTACTTTTTTTTATGATATTACCACCGCCCATGGACATCTGCAACACCAGTGATGTCACAAGTTACTTATATACTAGCCTAACATAGAGGCTAGGTTCGTCACACACTACCGTTTACAAAATCCGATTTAAAAAGTTCTGGAACTAAGTCGTTCCAGCCTCTTTTGACACTGGGTGTTGGAACGAGATGGCATACGGTAATTACTTAAGATTGCGTTTTGTAATAAAGTGGACTACGTCTTAATAAGTGCCACACCAGTGACGAAATGGAACTTAATGTTGCTAAACTTATATGCATTTAACACTTGCGCGTGGATAAAAAGGTATGTAGGCAGCCGTAATACCGTACCGTATTGCGTAGTCGGATTACACACATTTTTTTATGTGATTGGTGGCAGACGAACAGACAGATCGCCTGATGGTAAGCGATTGCCGCCGCCCATAGACACCCGCGAAACCAGTAGAGTCACAAGTGCGCTGCTAACCTTTAAACCCTTTCCTCCGAATTGGGCCTCCGGTACCCTCACTCACGTAGCAAAGTGTTGCTTCGCGCCTGTTTTCTATGAGGATGTGGTACTTATCACTCCGGTAGACGGCCCATGCATGCCGAAGCGTTGCTCGCACACATGCAATTCATTCATTTTATAATCCGGGCTCTTTTAGGCGGGGCGTGAAGCGGCATCTCAGCAGGCCATCAGTGTGAGGATGGCAGACTAAATGGGTACTTTGTAAGTTCTTTTGTGCCTGTCAACCTCATATTTGGATTTCACGGCCGCTTACCATCAGGCGGAGTGATGTCATCCTGATTGACCTTTCTATAAAAAAAAAAGCCGTCGCCTCAGACCCGGGGTACGCTTGCACTATGCTCCAGGATTCGGGAAGTCTAGGACCATACTATATACTCACTCTTACCGAGGTGTCGTAAAAGGCGACTAAGGTAAAGCTGCTGGCATAATCATCAGCACCCAGAGAAGGAAAA
The DNA here is from genome assembly GCA_019059595.1 of Marasmia exigua. NCBI lineage: Eukaryota > Metazoa > Arthropoda > Insecta > Lepidoptera > Crambidae > Marasmia > Marasmia exigua. Next base: position 7,524,451 of record CM032470.1, on the reverse strand, counting down.
CTCTGCATTCCTATCAAAACCCTCGCTAACCTGTCTGCCAAGCGTGGTGAGTATTGCAATTACCCCTCATGTGAATGAGGGAGGCCCGTGCCCCAGCAGTGGGGACTTAAATGGGCTGATGATGATCATGATGATGACTTATAATACATAGAAAACACCCACACCAATACAAACAGACATGTTCATGCACACAAAGCCGCAACCCTTGTACCAGAGACAGCGTTCACTTCCACTGATCTAAATTAGTCGTCAATCCTAGATCTTCCAACTGTAAGTATGGGACCTGCGTGGGTTAAGCCCTAGAGGATAAAGTTTTTAGGTACGAGAAAGTATCTGTAGTTTCAATCATTATCAATCTATATCAATGAACATAGCCACCAAGTATTACCAATAGCATTCGTAAGCACAGTTACTTAACCTCCCTAATTCCACAACAACTTTACAAACGTCAACCCGATTATGTTACGCACTGTATTAGCATGTTAACATCGTCATTACAGTACACCCGTACAACTGTAAAAGCCGCTTGTATAAATGACAAACCACTTTTCGGATTACCATCTCGCAGGGTTTAGTTCATTATTTCTTCAATAATAATGTCAAGCGTTTGATTGCATTTGTTACGTAAGTTAAATATAGCTTGCATAAAATTTAAGTGTGACTTTGGACAGACTTTCTACTGTATCCGATTGAGCCATAAAACTGTATTGTATTCATGGTCGATTAAAGCGGACAAAAGTATGGTCAATGGTAGCCGTGACTAACTATTTGAATGGCTATCTTACTAGTAAACTAAATGTTTTTACTATTAACAATACAACGCATTTTTAGTAGGATTATAACAGTTATTGTGATCTAGAAAAGCAAAAGCGCCACTATCTTAAGTAAATGCTTAGGACAGTGGCGTTTACGCGTCAACCTAATAGAAGACAGTTCTAGTGAGTGACGTTACTAGGGTTGTGTGTATATATATTGCTTAGTAATGTAGCCGATCGATTTTTGTTCTACTCCGCTAACAGTACGTACACACGAATCAACGAAATGCAGACACACCTTAAATTAATTAGGTATCATTCGAATCTAAATTTACTATAATTCTTTACTTAATCCAAATTATGAACGAACTCTTCTTCTCTTCTATTTTTTTGTCATAGGTGGCAGACGTGCATACGGATCATCTTCGTAGGATAAAAACTGATAAAAATTAAAAAAGTTACTTTCAGGGGTGAAAATAATGGCCAGTCAGTTAGCATCACTAAAGTCGATACCTAGATGTTATCATAGAGTGAGTCACCTGCATCGCACTGATATTGGTCTATATTGTCGATAAAAGTGAAACCGAGATTCCGGAATAACGTAACCGCTCGTCTGAGTGGATAGGAAAGTTCATAGTTCTGACATAGTATGAAAACACTCAGTAGAAAGACACAATTCACCTGCAATGGCGGCTAGACTTGGCAAGAACGTATCTTTCAAAAGTTTGGAACATTTGCATTTGGATCAGTGCAGAGATGCGGAACAGTGAAACGGTTCATTTGGAACATCGAGTCTCAGATAGATCCGTGATTCATTCGGATCATTCACCTCAGTCGGATCATTCGGCTCACTCGAATCATTCAGCTCATTCGGATCATTCGGTTCACTCGAACTCGAGATCCATTTGAGTCGAATGATACATTCGAAGCGAACATTAAAGATTCGGAACTGTGTATCATTTGGCTGAGTCGGATTACTGAGTCGTTTCAGTAAAGAGTTACACATGTCTTACGACGGAGGTTCGGGGACGTTCGTGTTAAGACTGTACATTTATTACATGCTAACTTACTTTTTTTATGATATAGGTGCCAGACGAGCCGACGGATCACCAGATGGTAAGCGATTACCGCCGCCCATGGACATCTGCAACACCAGTGGTGTCACAAGTTACTTATATATATTTTTTTTTTGTCGCTGTGAAAAATGCTGGCCTTATGCATACCCGAGATAGCGGGGGCCATCAGGGGTTATGTCGGGCTCTTCTCTAGGTATGCGCCCAGAGACATACCGACTAAAAAACACAGCGGCGTTCCCTCATCACCCGAATGGGGAAAGGTTATGGGTATCCGGCAAAGCCTTGGACTACCACGACCTAAGTTACTTATATACTAGCCTAACATAGAGGCTAGGTTCGTCACTCACTACCGTTTACATAATGCGATTAAAAAAAGTTCTGGAGCTAAGTCGTTCCAGTCTCTTTTGACATTGGGTGTTGGAACGGGATGGCATACGGTAATTACTTAAGATTGCGTTTTGTAACCAACAGTGGACTACGGCTTAATAAGTGCCACACCAGTGACGAAATGGAGCTTAATGTTGCTAAACTTATATGCATTTAACACTTGCGGTAAAACGGTATGTAGGCAGCCGTAATACCGTACCGTATTGCGTAGTCGGATCACACACATTTTTTTAAGTGATTGGTGGCAGACGAACAGACAGATCGCCTGATGGTAAGCGATTGCCGCCGCCCATAGAGACCCGCGAAACCAGTAGAGTCACAAGTGCCCTGCCAACCTTTAAGCCCCCTTTTGCCCGGATTGGGCTTTCGGTACCCTCACTCACGCAGCAAAGTGTTGCTTCGCGCCTGTTTTCTATGAGGATGTGGTATCACTCCGGTGGAACCGGCCCATGCATGCCGAAGCGTTGCTCGCACACATGCAATTCATTCATCTTATAATCCAGGCTCTTTTAGGCGGGGCGTGAAGCGGCATCTCAGCAGGCCATCAGTGTGAGGATGGCAGACTAAATGGGTACTTTGTAAGTTCTTTTGTGCCTGTCAACCTCATATTTGGATTTCACGACCGCTTACCATCAGGCGGAGTGAGGTCATCCTGATTGGCCTTTCTATAAAAAAAATGCGCGCGTTCAGTGATCTTGGCGTGATTTAGAGATTTCTATGTTTGTTTAAGTTATGTGTGCGTAGCCGGTTTAGCCTGCGATGAAGGCAGCATTGCCGCCGCCCATAGACACCCGCGAAACCAGTAGAAGTCACAAGTGCGCTGCTAACCTTTAAACCCTTTCCTCCGAATTGGGCCTCCGGTACCCTCACTCACGTAGCAAAGTGTTGCTTCGCGCCTGTTTTCTATGAGGATGTGGTACTTATCACTCCGGTAGACGGCCCATGCATGCCGAAGCGTTGCTCGCCACACTGCAATTCATTCATCTTATAATCCAGGCTCTTTTAGGCGGGGCGTGAAGCGGCATCTCAGCAGGCCATCAGTGTGAGGATGGCAGACTAAATGGGTACTTTGTAAGTTCTTTTGTGCCTGTCAACCTCATATTTGGATTTCACGGCCGCTTACCATCAGGCGGAGTGAGGTCATCCTGATTAACCTTTCTATAAAAAAAAATGCGCGTGTTTAGTGATCTTGGCGTGATTTAGAGATTTCTATGTTTGTTTAAGTTATGTGTGCGTAGCCGGTTTAGCCTGCGATGAAGGCAGCCGGCGTTCTTTATCAATATATTTTGTGAGAGCAACTGATAAGCTTTATACTGCGGTTCTTTCTGGATTTCAAATAAGATCTTAAAGATAAAAACCACATAAGTGCCGCCGAGCTAGATCCAGACGGAGATAAGAATAAATGCATCATACTTGCACTGCACCCTGCAATAGGCGAAGATTCGGATTACGATATTAATAAATTTAAATAAATTCGCCGTCCTGTGAGTTATCCGCGATTTCGGTTTTTTTATGTGATAGGTAGCAGACGAGCAGACAGATCGCCTGATGGTAAGCGATTGCCGCCGCCCATAGACACCCGCGACACCAGTGGAGTCACAAGTGCGCTGCTAACCTTTAAACCCCCTTTCCTCCCGGATTGAGCCTCCGGTATCCTCACACTCGCAGCGAAACACAGCACAGTGCTGCGTCACGCCGGTTTTCTGTGAGCATAAATATAGCCAAGGACTTATGGCACTAAATGTACTTCGCACAGAACCGAAACCGGCCAAGACGTCGGAGACCCGAGTGTGGGATTCTGAGAGAGTGAAACGGAATGGAAGACGAGTAGAATGAAACGGAGTAAGAGTGAATGGAGAACGAGTGAAAGGAGGAAACGAGTGAGTTTACTGAAGGCTCGAGACGACGAAAAACGCGAACAGGCTTACTTTGCGATTATAATAAAATAAAGAAGATTTGAAGACCCTGAAATCCCGTTTTACTCGAAAGTACAAAAAATCTGTTTACGTAATATTTGCCCTCAATATGGATTCCTTCAAAATAAAGCGTCTCGCGGCCCAGTATGACAGTGCCAACGAAAAGGATGCCTTGACAGCGCGCCTTTTGTATTTGCAACGTGGGCTCTTTTTTTGCTTACTATCAAGCTGACTGAGGCGATCCAATAGATAGATAGATAGATATTCTTTATTGCACAAAAACAAAATACAAGTATGATACAACAACAACAGACAGTACAATTGGGCGGTCTTATCGCTACTGATTTTTTTTATGGGATAGGGGGCAGACGAGTAGACGGATCACCTGATGGTAAGCGATTACCGCCGCCCATGAACACCTGAAACACCAGAGCTACCAATATACTGTGTCAATATACAAATTTGAATGCCTCCCCGGAGCCGGGGTGCAAATCTTCGGATACCCTCATAGTTTCAATTATTACTTGATACAATAAGTGCGGACAATACCAACACACTAACGTCAGAAGAAAGCTCATTCATTTCGATGCACGAAACAAAAACTTATGGCCATTATAAAACCAAATCACGTCTCCGTTCAACTTAAAAGCGTCAAAAGCGAATCGTAAACGGAATAAGTGAGGCAGGCCTGTGATCTGGACGTGAGCTCGTGACTAGATGCTAGTATTAACATATTAGCGTAGGGCTGTGCAGGATTTATTTTAAATTCGACACATGCTGGCTTACAGTTGAGTCAAGATGTCAGCATGCTATTTAAAAACAAAAAACATTACCACACACAAACAAAATTGATAAGTGAATACACAAATAAAAAATAAGTAAAATGTCAGTAAATTATCATCAAGAATTAGTCAAAATGAGAATGTATAGGTACATGTCATTTTTTTTACATAATTAATAATTTTATAGAACGATGGTAGCGTCGTGGATAAGAACGCACGTGGTCAGGGAAAACATGCACGGAACCTGCACGTCGGATAGTTGATAGGCCTCGTCCATTGACTTTCAGATTGGCTGGTCTGCAGCCTGCATCCAGCCAGATAGGTAATGTGACTCTGATCAAGTTCTTCGAGCTAATTACCCCGCCCACTGCCACTTCAACGTACTACTTCTCTCGGCTATGTGATATGTCGATTGCTTTACTTCGTCTACGGTTCTCCTCAATTATAATATGCTAAAATATCAGATTTTACAAAAATTTGTAAATATAACAATTTAACGAGCATAACTATTTTCTTTTGATAAATACCAAAAATATTACATTTATTTGACAACGTGATAATGAGTCCATTTGTGAATTGCTGTTACAATTTTAGCTAGTTCTCTTTGCCAGCCCTGAGTTAAGAGCTAGAATTATCGATTAAATCTATCGACCGCTGCCCCTCCCTACCAATCGTCGTTTCGTTTACTACCTATTTTATTGTCTTTGTTTAAATGTCTTTATACCGAAGTATGTGCTAAGTGTGGGGTCAGAGACTGATTTAATCTCTCACTACTGCACTTTATTGCAGTGGGCTACTCAGCTGGGTTCACACGTCAGTCTTTGGAACGATTTTCAAATCATGTCGAGGCTTGAAGTATATCCGTGTTGTTTTTTTAGCTGAAACAATGGATTTTGTAAAGGACACTTCCTCATCTTAGCGTGTAATTCCCGGTTATGTCCAAAACTGTCGCTTTGGAGCTCATGGTATGCTTAGATCATTCAGGGTATTAGGGAATCTGGCAATTACAATAATATGACTGCCGTCCGACCTTCGGAACCCTTTAACAGGAGAATCAGACCAACCGAATTATATCATGGTTGCACGTTACAGAAACAACCCTAAGGATTTTGTAAATAACTTTGAACGAATAATAACGCGTCTCTCTTGTTTTTTTATGTGATAGGTGGCAGAACTGGGAGACGAGCAGACGCATTACCTGATGGTAAGCGAATGCTGCTACCCGCTTATGTACACCCACAATACCAGTGAATACACAAGTTCGATGCCTTCCCGGCTCGGTTAATATTAATTCACTTCCCGGTTTAAATGCAATACTGAAAATCAAAGTATACCCAATTAACCAAATATAACACGGAAACATATCAACATCCCATTCCGGTCTCCACACAAATGGTTCATCTAAACATTACATCCTACCTAAAATGTAGAACAGATACGTGCGCTCGCGCAGGATTCCGTTGGACCAAAATAGTCGGCTTAATTTTATGCGAATCGATTCGCGACAATTTCCCGAGTCGCGCCCGCAACTCAGGATCACGTCAGCTCCGGCGCTAAAGCTGCGCAGGAGTTCCAGGGTTGCTCATGGAAAGCTTATTAATTTCGAGGCGACTAACTATTCTGCACAAGGCGGTCCACAAGGTGGACTGGCGACCTGGGTAAGCTCCAGCTATGGGCGTCTATTGGTTGAAATAATGATGATGATGATCATGATGAATCATTATGCAAGGTACGTTGAAGTGATCCCCTTAGACAAGGGACCCATAACAACTGGGTCAGATTAACACGTTCAGAATCTTAATTACAATGGGTATCCATAATTTGAGTAACAATAATATCTGAAATGAAGACTGCCTCGATGGTGCAGTAGGTAGTAGGTCGCAATTTTAAGCGAGGGCTGCGCTTGGGGTCCCAATGTCGATACCCGGGTCGGGCAACAATTTGTACCTAAACTTTCTGTTAAAAAATTCTCAGTCAGCTTGAAGTCTGGAAATTGGCGGTCTTGTACTCCCGTGCCTCGGAAAGCACGTAAAGCCGTTGGTCCTGCGTCCGATCCATCTCCATTCGTGTCACACTGGTGTCCTATCGGATTCTGAGGGTAAGGGAATAGAGAATGCATATGTGTTTGCGCACACACTTGAGCACTATAATATATCCTGCGTACGTAGCCGATCGTTGAGATTGGCCGCCATAACCGTAATCGGTTGGAGGATATTATTATTAACTATAAAATCCTTTTTGCTGGAATAGGCAGCGGCCTCTCTGATGGTAAATGGAAGCCGTCGCTCATAGACATCAACAATGCCAGGACATGATTATGCACGTGTAGGTTTCCTCACCGCAAAATAGATTTTTAAAGAGGAGGTGCATGCTCAGGTGACGTCATGATGGATAGACAAGATGAAGGCCGTAACTAAGTACCCTGGTTACGAGTGGACCACCTGGAAAGACGCCGAATTATCATCACTCGTCGTGATCCAAAATGTCGACCACGACCACTCTGGTAAGAGAATACCGGCTAAGAAGAAGAAGACGCTCAGCTTTCAAAATATGGTGCACGTTCCTTTTCACCACCATCGGCTTTAGAAGAATCTTCTACGTCCGGTCGAAGTGGCTTCTTCGTATATGAATATGAATATACCGGGGCAAACCTGGAAGTCCTTGAACAGGTTGCGAACCCGGGTCAGCAGCTGTGGGGACAACCTGAGTAAATGGGATGATCCAGCAATATTCGCGAGTTGCGAGACAACTGCATGCATGGCGAACTTTTGCAGGATACTACAGCGCAGTTCGCATGGCGGAATATTGGGCTGGGAAAATATAAAATTATCTCCATCGCCAGGATAACAAGAAAAAGAATATGAATATAATGGCAGCCCTGTCCAGCACCGCCGCCCACGCGACGGGTGTGACCGGGATCGGGTTGCAACGGGAACCTTCCGGATAAGCGGACCGAATCGCTCGAACGACTTGTTTGTATTTATATGCATTGATACAAAGAACTTACTCTACATGTCCTATCTCTAAGACTGTAGAAAGCAATCAAGCAGGCGGTTCGGCTTTGTTTCGGTAGATGTCACTATGCATAATTACATCGCGCTAGCAAAGCGTGCTATCGAAATACAGACCTCGAGCCGCCAGCCTAACTTAGTCAGTTCAAAACTATCCTGTTTTGACAGATGAATCGAAATATCAAAATGAATCAGACGGAATAAGTGGTTTTAATTACTCCGTCTCCCTTCCTGGACCTCGAGGGTGCCTTTCTACAAGGACTAAAGTTCTATTTCAAAGGCAAGGCAACGCAACTGATCAACTTGTTCGTTAATCGCACCTAGATAGTAACTATTTATTGCAAAATACACAACATGAAAAGTTAACATAAAATAAAGGAGGGTGGCAAAGTGTCGCGCTTTGAAATGTTGGCCGACACATACTCTGGCTCGGGATTCGTTGCATAAGGGTAACAAAGAGATGGTCCTTTAGAGAATAAAATGAAGGGCGCGATTTAGCGATACGGTCGAGTCCCGGCTGGACGTCGGCTGCACTTTTTCTTCCTATCCGGTACACTCTTGGCAGAGTGGTCGTAATCGTCGTGTACACATGTGAGTAGGGGCAGTTGTGGTGCGCTTCACCAGGCGCCGCCACGGCTGCCTGCTCGAGGTCATCCTGCTGCACTCCTTGACTGAGTCTCCATGGCAGACTTGATTTGGTCAGTCTAACGTGTGGGTGACCTCCCGCGCGGTCTAGGCCTTCTACTTTTCCTTGGATGACAAGGCGCACAAAATATACACAGAAAGGCTGCCTTGCTGCCTACATCTCTTGCTAAACATGGTACGTCATACAATGATCTTGGAGTGGTTCAGCGTGGGACACAGACTATACGCAACGTGTGAGAGACAGACACGATACCCTATACTGCCTAGCGCGTAGCTCAACGAATTCTTCACGGTATTTGACTATTTTTTTAATTTTTGTAATCAAAAGACCTCTCAATGATAGAAACATCCTTGAAAGAATTACTTGATTCTCATTTAAACTACCTGAGATATTACAACTTTAAAATCACATTATTTTGGGCAAACCCAAAACGCTCATAAAGATGGCTGCAGAGATGTGACGTCACAAACAAGAATTTTGCATGCATTTAATTTGAATATTGTATGGTAGCTATACCAAATGTTTCGTTTATGTCAATGGTTCTATTATAATAGTTGGTGCAAATTGTATGGGTTATTCAAGGTTATAATTATTTTTTAATAATTTCATACTTTGAAAATGGACTTGCCCATGAATCTTTGAAAGACCATAAAACCGGCTAGACGTTATATTTTGAATTGAAAATTTTTACTATTTGCATATATTTACCTATATTTTGATACACTATTTATATTTTGTAAAGTCTCGAGCTTAGTCAAATACCCTATTGCGCTTCTGTGACTGCATTATCCTCATTTCTCTAATTTTAGACATAGCCTCAAGAACAATGCTTTCAACATCCGATGCAACGTTTCAGCTAATTACCCAGCGTGTTGAAACAGTTACATGCGAGGCGTTATGTAATCTGTTTCCATTATACAAAATCCAGTTTAGAGGAATCTAGTTATCACTGGTGCGGCGAAAAACCGTCACCGAAGACTCGAATTTTTACTCGTTTCGTTACTTAAATCACAGTCCGACGAGGCACACGCGCCTGAAAGGTGGTTTCAGTGAAACGTATACCACGGATTAAGAACCAGTTAAAAAAAATAACTTTAAAATAACAGTGTTATTATAAGGCAAACACTGTCACTATGAAAGATTTTGACTGTTTTGGACGTGTTTAAAGATTATCGTATACATGTTGCTTCAGGACGCCCAACTAGTTGAAAACAGGGTTTAAGGAGTATTTAAATCTGAAGCGGTGTGTTTTGATTCAAAGTTACTTTTTATTACTATTATTCAAAACTTAGATGACATAACTTAGGCTACAAAAAGATGAATGAATAAATTCTGACTATTACAAGACTCAAATTCCGCATCACTGTAAAAAGGTCGTAAGTAGTGCCTAATTATATATATAAATAAATAAATATTTCCCAACATCACATACATTGATCTGACTCCGAGATAGGTAGCTCAAGCACCTGTGATACGGATATCAGAAGCAACAGTGGGATTACAAATATATACATATAATACTTTTCTTTTGTAAATACATACTTATAATACATAGCAAACACCCAGACCAATACAAACAAACATGTTCATGCACATAAATGTTTGTACTGAGCGTGGATCGAACCCTTGTGTCAGAGACAGCGTTCACTACCACTGTTCCAATCGGGTCGTCGAAGAACATAACATCCTTAAATAGATCTAAACAAGTTATTGTTGTTAAATTTCAATTTTATTACATTCGCCGTTGGCGTTCCCTTAAACACGTTGCATATCTGCTATGAAAACCAAGTATTTTTTGTAGAAACATTCATCTCAACAAATCCTTGGTTTGTATAAACCAAGTTAAGATCAAAATGTACGATATCTATGTAAATAAGTAAATCCAGTTACTTTATCATTTCATTAGATACCGTATCTTGCAAACAGGACAAACGTATACTTAAAACGCAGATGAGGCCTTCAACTTGGTTTATAACACACAGTTAACTATGACCTATATGTCTACTTATACGGCACTAACAAGCTGTTTTGCATTTTATGTACATGTCATTGCATGTGTCTCAGTGTTGTCAGCGACTCGCAAAGGTTTACGAAGTAGTTACCACAGAAGAGACTAAAGCCCGATCAGAGTGTTCGATCGATTTGCCTAGTCAGAAAAGGTAGCGTTGCGTTGTGTACAATTTACACAGCTTTAAGGTGACGGGTAGGCACACCAGCGACGCCAATCTATTTTAATTGTTAGCTACTAAACCGGATCTATTTTAAACAATTTCGGGGTAACAATCTCTCGGCAAATATTTATTAAATAACCATGCACAAATGCCTAACATTTTTATACTATGGCTATAAGTATAAAATCAGTTTGTATGAGGGTTATGTGGCTAACAGTGTGTTAAGCGCTTTAGTGGAAGAAATGACTATAGTTCGTTTTATGTCGGTAATTCAAATAGTGTATGGACAGTAAAACTGAACAAGCCAATAGATTATTTTGTCTTTAAGTGTTTTTGAAGCCTGTGTATGGTACAAGCCAAAAATGTGGTCTACCACCCTACACGGTTGAGATACGTTTGAACGACATGAATCAACTAGGCCAATTTTCACTGGCAATAAGATTGCGTCAGTTACTATTGCTCTCTTTTCATTTATAATACAAACTTCATGTCTAAGCACTGCCTGTCAAGAGCAAAAATTTTCAAATTGGCCGCATCAATCTTGATTTGGTCGAGTCTGGGGAAAGACGGGAAGTAAGGATTTTTATCCCGTACTCATGTCCCCTCCCCACTCTGGTGATGAGGGAGCGTCGCTGGGGTTTAGTCGGTTTGCCTCTGTCCAGCTTTTCGCTAGGAGAAGCCCCCGCCAGAGGAGAGCCCGACGTAACCCGCCTGCCCCCCGGCAGAAGGGTATGCATAAGAAAGCATTCACCAGCGTCAAAAAAAAAGAAAAAAGGTTAGGACGTCCTAATGGCACGGATCGGAATCTCATAACAGATAGATAAAAAAAAAAATTGTTTTAATATTGTTTTGTTTATTGTTTTGTTTATTGTTTTGTTTTATTTTTGTTTTGTTTTAATATTGTTTTGTTTATTGTTTATATTGTTTATTGTTTTGTTTATATTGTTTTAGATAAAACTAGGATTATTTTCTTTTTTTTCATGACATAGGTGGCAGACGAGCAGACGGTTCACCTGATGGTAAGCGATTGCCGACACCCATGGACACTCGCAACACCAGTGGAGATAATACGAAAATAGTTTATAACGGTGTTAAATCGTGACAACAACGCCTAAATGTCGAAAACTCAAAAATATTCAAATTTAATTCAATTAAAAATGTATTTATTTTCTCATGTATACTTGTATGATCTTAAACAATCTAGAATCTATACTAAGTAAGTAACGTAAATGTAGGAGGCTGACGCTCGATGTTGGTCTAAGAAAAGACCTGTGTTACGAGTTGCCAGGTCTGCCTCCTCGGCGGGACGTGTGTACGGTTGGTGGTTTAGTTGCGGAAGATGACTATAACTTAATGAATAGATTCTAAAAAGTAAAAAAATGTAAAAAATTATAAATAAGGAACACGTTAACAATCCCGTTATGAAATATTTGTTAGTGACCCTCCTCATCTTAGCGTTTAAGTATCTTACTTATATTTAATTCTCGCTTTCGTCCAAATAATGTTAAAATGTGAATTTGAAATTCAAAATAAATCAAATGGTCTTTCATAAACTAAAACCTGATCTTCGAAATCATATTTGTTATAAATTCCGGTAAATGTTTTGGCTCCCCGCTCGATTTTCAAAATCTGTTTGTCCGCGACGCGCTCGGTCGCGTCGCTCATTTTTTTAAAGTACTGTTGTGATTAAAATTGATAATTGAAAATAATATATTATGTTAGTAGGTAATAATAATGTCCTCGAAACCGATATTTCGGTCATGGCGGGTAATCTCAGCGATCAGCCATCGACGCAGGACATATTATAGTGCACAAGTATTTGCGCAGACATATTCCCGTACCCTCTTATTTCAATAGGCACTAGTGTGACACGACCGTAGCGGGATTAGGCGCAGGACCAACGGCCTAATGTGCTTTCCGAGGCACGGGGTACAAGACCGCCAACTTCCAGACTCCGGACTAACACTGAGAATTTCTTAACAGAAAAACTCAGGTACAAATTTTGGCCAGATCCGGGGATCGAACCCGGGACCCCAAGCGCAACAGTCGCTTTAAAGTATATTATATATACAAAAAAAAATTAACTTTTTGGATTTGGTTGTGGAATCCAATCCGAATTCTAACATTCTTTTACGTTCAAGTTTGTATAAGATCAGAATTAATTAACATTTAAGAAATTACTACGCATAAGCAAAGGCACCATAGTGTATGGACTGTCAAACTCGTAAGTGGCACAAAGTTTGCTCCTAGACAGTCCGATTGACCCAAAGACCTAACAATATAGCAGAGAGGGTGGGTGGCGTGGGCAGACTTGAACATAATTATTATTAGAAAGCCCAATATGCCAGGCCTTCGATTTCTATTTATTTGTAGGTACATGCGAGAACACCGAATAATTCCCCTTTCGTAAATGGGTATCACACTCTCATCAATATTACCCCGTATAATGCAATCCCCGTATACCGGGATCCCGCGCTATTTTTGCGGGACTCATCGCGCACAGAAATCGAGCGGGATCCCGCGTGATTTGCGGGACTGCGCTGCGACAAGCGCCATGTGTTTATCGGCATCGGATGAACTGGAACTAACTTTATCAAGTTGTAAGACATAGTCGCTCTAATTCTAGAGTTCTTTCCCTAGAGATTTTGATATAGAAAGAAATGAATTTGTTTGAATCTGGCGGGTTTAAGGACAGTTCGCCTAATCCCGCAAATACCAGAATTGAAATTTTGTTGCGGAATTGCATTCCCTACTTTTCAACTTCACCTTAACTCAGGTTATAAATACTCGGTTGCGTCTAAAACAGTCTTAGTAAACATCTATACTATTCATAGAGGTAAATCTAACAGACAGCAGATAGGTATATCCGAAAACACAGAACGGTTGGGTGATGTAAGCGACACCTAGCGACATCTGTTGGTATGAAGTGACTAACTAATGAGGGCGAGCCGCTAGTAAATAATAAATTGAGACACATCACATACATTGTTCTGGTCCCAAACTGAGGTATTTCCTTGTACTATGGAAACCAGAAACAACGACGGTATCACAAACACCCTGACCCAACACAAATATCTGTATCATCAACAAACATTTGTGTTTTCACAACAGACGAGCAGACGGATCACCTGATGGTAAGCGAGTCATATCACAGGAGTCCCTGTCTAGGCACGAAGGGTATGTATGTATCTGGTGCCATAATTCCAATTGTACGACTAAACATGGAAAGGCCGCCGATTATGTCAGATTGTAATGCCGAATCTCAAATAGCTCAGGTGTCATTCAACCAGGTCAGATCGTTAGACTTCGATTAACCGTCCCACCCACGGCTTTGTACAATCGGGTTTGGTTATTGAAAAAATATTGCAAAACGATTAGGATAATAGAGTTCAGTGACCCCGCAATAACCAACCTCCGTCGCGTCCTTTGTACGCCAGTACAGAGCAGAGACAGCTAGGAACAAAACAGGGGGTCTACATTAAAGCAGACGTTACGACCGAATCGGAGTTTCCTTCTCTTTCATACTCGCTGTGTGTCTCCTTTATTCAGATGCAACAGGTATATTTTCGTTCGTTACGGACGGTTTTAAATTAAGCCACCAGATACGAACAAAAAAGACACAAACCCCTGTATTACAAAACGAGATCTAAAGTTATTACCACACTAATGTGCATTCCATCTTGTTCCAACACACAATGTTAAAAAGGGCTGGAATGAGTTTAGTTCCGGAACTTTTCTTAGATCGGGATTTGTAATAAGGGGAGAAGGTCGGCTCTCGCTGACAATAATATCGAAGAGTTCGTTGACATCGTAGGTTTCCTCGAGGGACTACACTATGAGGTTCTTCAAAAAATGAGTGTTTAGGTCATCAACACATATGCATTTTCTCTGCAGTTGCAGCCCTCCATAGGCAGCAGTAGTCGCTTACCATTAGACCAGCCGCAAGCTTGTATGCCACCATCGTTTTTCAAGTGATTGTATGAAAACACATTCATATGAAAAATACGTTATCGGCGGAAATATGCGCGTCTCGCTAAGGCGACAAATCATATTCTATCATATGCTAAATCTAGGGTAAAGCGCGGTCATTCTATATAAATATGACGTTATACCATAGATTTATTTACGGATAAAGATTGGTAGAATTTGTGTCTATCAAGACTGGGTATAACTTGCTCTGATTTAAGCCCAAATTAAGATTGAGTTCGAGCCAAATTCCATACCTGAGCTTTTCTGTTTGAGTGTAGAAGTTGCCTGTCTTGTACCCTGTGCCACGGGCAATACGTTTAAAACATTGATCCTGGGCTGTTATACGTCTTCTAGTTATTACAATGTCTATCTTTATCTGCCTCTTTCCACCAACCGACAACTTTAAAGAAATCATGTTTATTGCATGTTAAGCCGTACAAAGAATTATACAACGTCACCATCGTCAGCCCATTTAAGTCCCCACTGCTGGGGCACGGGACTCTCTCAATCACATGAGGGGTAATTGCCATACTCACCACGCTTGGCAGACGGGTTGGCGAGGGTTTAGATATAAATGCAGAGTTTTCCTTCTCTGGGTGCTGATGATCATGCCAGCAGCTTTACCTTAGTCGCCTTTTACGACACCTCGGTAAGAGTGAGGGTGGCCTATTCTACTCTGCCGGGGACCACACGGCATATACAACGTACTTGTAGCTTAAGGTGACGGGTAGGGCACACTAGCGACGCCAATCGATTTCAATTTTTATCTACTACACCTTATCTATCTTAAACAATTTCGGGATTACAACCTCTTTTTAAATTTTTCGCGAAGAAAAACTGACCCAACATTTGTGCATATTTAAAGTATCAGCCTATTAACTGTCCCACTGCAGGGCAAAGGCCTCCATCACAGAAATCAAGTCATCGCTACTATGATGGGATTAGGCTTAATCACCACGCTTGCCAAATGCGGATTGGTGATCACAAACCCGAGCTATGTTCGAAAAATTCGAAACATACTTCGCTCGACCCGGGAATCGAACCCAGGACCCCGAGATCACGGCCCAGTACTTAAACCACTAGACCAACAGGGCATTGTTATTTAATAAATAGTATAAGTGTTTGCCTAGAGGTTGTAATCCCGAAATTGTTTAAGATAGATACGGTTTAATAGCTAAAAACAAAATCGATTGGCGTCGCTAGTGTGCCCTACCCGTCACCTTAAATACTTAACACCTAATAAGGCATTACAATGTTTTTACTAAATAATTAATTTATGTATTAGAAAAAGCAACAATTATTACAACTTCTTTTTTAATATGTACTTAAATTTCTTTTCTTTGATATTTTTATTGTTGATATATATTTTTTATGTTAAAGCTGTTAGCTATCCTAAAAAATAAATAAATAAGTGTAGCACTTAATTTCGAAAACAGCTCAAAACTTCATATTAATGTTTTCATTTATTTTGTATATCATACATGATTAGGTAGGTGGGTCGTTCTTCTTTTTTATCGACAATGAGCCAAACTTACACATCAACATTTAACTTTTATATAACAGACTACAATTGATAAATAATATATCCTAAATATTCGTTAATGTACTATTTTACAGGTGGACTATTACATGATCTAAAATTTAATTGATAAAGAATACTTTTTGATTAAAATGGACACCTCCGTCACGTCCCCCGAAATTAGTGCCATTTACACCTCTGTCACGCTATATATATTTTTTTACATTGTTAAATCATGCTAAAGTACCTACGAGGTGATAAAGCAATGTCATTATTTCATGTTAAATTAAGAATATCTTGATGGTGTAACGTATATTTTTTTATATAATTAATTACTTGATAAGTCACTGAGGACGGGCTTATTGTCGTAAAAAAAGAAGAACGAACCAGGTACAATCGCACACTATTTGCGTCTATACTCGCACCCCACGAGTGCGAGTATAGACGCAAATAGTGTGCGAGCGAGAAGTGAATAGATGCGCCGCCATTTCTGATCCCATTCTTTATCCGCACAGGTAGTATAAGAATTATTTAGTTGACTTTGTTTATTTGAGTTCTATGTTGTTTATGTGATCTACTAAATATAATCTACTCTACTAAATATAATAATAATATAATAAAAGATATTTATTTCTCTTTAACAATATAGCTAAATTATAACAAATGACAATATTATCAGAAAATCATAACTAAGGACTATGAGAAAAAACGTACTTCTTAAATAACTAGGTATATTGTGAGAGACTGGTATCCGTACTAACCGAACCTGTGTTACAGATTACTAGGCCCCCTCCATCTCACTGAATTATTTTAACAAAAAAATAATCTTAATATTAGCTAAAAGGTTCCACTTTTGTAGATATTATTTAAACTAATTAAAATTAAATTATAATAAAATTTTGAGTATGTTTTTGAGGAGAAATTATCTTGATTACCTGCTTTTTATGTACGAATTATTATATTTAATTTTATTATGTAATATTTAGTCGCGTATAGGTACCTAATGTAAGTGAGTCTTTTATCGGCCCGCCTAAGTTTTAGTGACGCAACGCGTTGCATTATCGATAGATGTTGTATAATCGTTCGATGCCCCGCGATAACGATGCGTTGTTTTATTCAGCAGACAGTCTCGTGGATTTATGCAGATGAGGTCTGTGCGAGCGCATGTATGTATTGTATTTGTTTTGTTGCAAAATGATGGCTGTTGCGTAGGACGTTAGGAAGATACAAAGGTGCTTATCTATTTTTGTCTCGCGGTTTATTTTATTTTGTGGAAGAGTTATAAAGCGAGCACTCTATGACTGTGGGCGGCACCTGACTTGTGGAGGTGACGGTAGATTATAGATATCTTAATGCTTTTTATAAAGTGATTAATTCTGTAAACAACAACACGGTTGTAGGTAAACAGAAAAAACGAAACGAATGCGCGATAGACATCCAGCGCCATCTGTTAGTAGTTTGGAATGAATAGCAAAATTAAATCCCGGGACGAATTGAAGGCGAGGCACCGGTGATTAAAGATAATGTTTGTTTTGTCTTTTCTTCCAATGTGCGTTAAAATTAAGCACGCGATCGCCTCTCGTAGATGTGTATTAAATCACCAATGGACTATAACACAAAACAATTTAAGGCTGCAAATCTAGTCTATCAGATAAACATGTTTGAATTAACTGCTCGTAGACATGCGACAACCATCTAGTTTCATGCTATTGTTACTGCGGTTAAAGTACCTTTGCATGAAAACTCAACTCACTTTTAAGATTGTGTTTAATCTTATATTAAAACATTCTCTTGTTTAGAGGCAGATGAGTAAGTAGATCACCTGGTAGTAAGCGAATCGCCGCAGCAATAACTTGTGGGTGCACAAGTGCACTGCCAACTTTTTGCCTGGTCTCCGGTTGTTAAAGGCAAGATCAGTAAGGGTCATCACCAAGTGAGTAAGAACACAACGGCGTTGCTTCACGCCGACTTTCTGTGAGGCAGTGTATCACCCCGGTCGAACCGGCCCACATAGGCATTGCGTGGCTCAGAATTTTAGAAAAGATCTCAACTTAAGTGAGAACCTCCTTCTTTTTTTAAGTCGGGTATTTAAAGTATCCATAATGCATTTTGTTGTTGTTTGAGCTCCGAGAACGGAAAAAAATGGGAGATAACGTGTATTTACACTTACATCATTCATTCATACTCGTATAACAAACTTTCGTTTTCATACTAAAATTTTTACGTCACGTCCGTTGCGATGACCAGTCTTATTGGGATAAATAGTCCATGATACTACCTGAAGAAATCCATTGAAAACATAAATTTAACTTACTAACTTCAAATATTTCCAATATTGCACCAGTATGTAATCATCTTACCTGTAACAAAAAGAAATCATTGATTACCTTCAGAAAACGTAAAAACCTAGTGTTCTATTTTCGGTTGTGCTCAAAAATATTATGGCTTTGGACTTCAGAACCAGCTTTCCAGCTATGCCTCCACTTCGCACGGACTTTTGCATCCATGATGGTAAGGCTTATTAGCATGCATTATATATTTCACGATGACAAGGCGAGCCTTATGGGGTCTATACCTTCTGCAAGGATTGGGCGGGTGGTGACATCACTAGACGTTTGTTACCCATGTAACTATACGGTTCGCGTAGGATATTCTAGAGTGCTTTTCAATTATTTTTTTCATATAACGTCATCTAATAGTCCATGCGGAAATAAGTCTTTCGCCCGCATTTAATATACTTTATTTATTTCTTCTCAACAATCTATAGTAACAAACAGAGTTAGAATGTTATGTGCTGGTTAACATAGTTTAGTTTGCGAGAGAACTGGAGGCTTAACTAGGCCATGAGCCTGTACTACAGGACTCCAGAGCTCTCGACTCTCGGTGGGGGTAAGGGCACAATTTTCAACTGTTATATTATAATCTGTGGCATAATGTAGTCAGATCAGTTTGATTGGCGGTTAAGAAAGACGCTGTTAGAAATTAAATCATGTATATGTATGTATATGCGTGTTTGTGTGTGTGGGAGTGTGTGCATGTTTGGGTGTCTGCCTTGCATTAGCAACGAGTAAGCAGAGCAGAAATACGTTTCTTAAATATCCTCTTATAAAATAATAAGTCCCTGTAACCAGCTAGCTTCTGAAAATAAAATAGACTAATAGCTAAAAGAAAACATTGCACATTTCTTCGGACGAAAAACACAAAGCACTCCAAATAAGGAAAAGAAACAAAGCTAACAAGTAGGGTTGTAGTCTTGCTTAAACTATCGACAGGAGATTGATCGCATCCTTTGAAAATAGTAATTGGCATGGTACATTTATTTGGCAATGTCTTCTGATGTAGAGGACTCCCCAGCAAAAAGATCATAGATATAAATCAGACAATAAGTTGACATTGACAAAGTTATCAAAAAATCTCATTTAAAGCCTTAACAATCACTCGAGAAGTAAAAAATCGAATAAAATAGTTCATAATTTTCAAGTTTTTAATGTTCAAACAAAAACTAGAATATTGAGACAACTTTTTTTTCACTTTTTAAATACACTGATTGTTGGTGATCAGCAACAATTATAATAAATTGTTTATTCGAACTCTTTTCTACTGCCTTTATATTTTATACTTTTTCTTTTTTACGTGTCAATAAAAAAACAGTTGCTTTTAAAACGCGTGTTTCTTTTATACTGACGTTAAAACCTAAGCCTTATAGTGTAAGAGTAGTGTTTAATTTAAATGACAATATCAAGCAAAACGACGACATACTTGAAATGAAAATTATAATAATCTCGAACTATCGATGCCAACAACACTACTTACTAGCCAGAACGTAGTAAAAGACGTAGCAAGGCAACAAAGGCGGCCATTTTCCAATAACACCGAGTGACAAGGTGAGGTGATACAGTTTGCGGAGGTCGGGGTCACGTCAAGGATGAGGTCACGGTCAGGTTCACGTACGCCGCGTGTCGGGGCCGTATTGATTCCTTGAGTCAGATTATGATATTTATTCGTAAGTGTAGTGACACAGTATATTGGCTCTCCTCAGCCTGATGGTAAGCAGGAGAAGAACCTTCGTTGCAATTACAACGGAAGCGATTATAAGCATCATCTCCGTCGGGACTGCTACTGGCCCGCGAGATGCTTCTTAGCATAGCCTAAAGGATTGCATGCCTCAAGTGCCAATGGGCAGGGCACATAGCGAGGAGAACAGACGGCCGTTGGGACGGAAAGGTCCTCGAGTGGAGGCCACGTACAGGAAGTCGCCGTGGCAGGCCCCCACAAGGTGGACCGACGATCTGGTGAAGATCGCGGGAATCCATTGGATGCGGGCGGCACAGGACCGATCTGTGTGGAGAACATTGGGGGAGGTCTATGTCCAGCAATGGACGTCTATTGGCAGAAATGATGAATGATGATGATATTGTAGGAAGGAGCAAATACATGCGCCGGCAACGAGTTCCATTTCTTGATGGTGACATTTACTTAGTCCACAAGCCGATTACGGTTGAGGCGAACACAGGATATACACGCCTGAAAAATGATACATTATCCTCTATTAAGAAAATCTGCAGTTACTTGGGGAAAACGTTTATTCCTAGCAAGTAAATGCGACCGTTTGTAACGTTCCATACAAGTTTTCAGAAATGTGTATGAAACATATTTTTTGCGTCCGTTTCTTGCTCTGCGTTTTAAAATTGGTCATATAATTAGTATTTTTTTTAATTTTATAACCGACCTAAAAAAAAGAAGTTCTCAATTCGACATTTATGAACTCAGTAAGTTTGTTAGTAGTTATTTGGCGGGAGTGGAAGAGGACAGGGAGGGAAGGGGGTCTGCAAAAAAATGAGAACCCTCAAATTTTAAAGGCACACGTAATGTTTTTGTATCTTTTTTCAAAACTGCACCAGTGTTTACGACTGATTGTATTAATTTTGTGGCTCTGCTGATGATGGAAGGTCAACTCCTTAACGGTAAGGAGTTAAAGGATAACTCTTTCAATACTGTAGGTACTCACAATGACTTTGTTGCTGCTAAAAAATGAGAACCCTCAAATTTTAAAAAGGTCTTTTTAGTGTCCCATTTTTCAGCAAAAAAAATGAGGCACTAAAAAGACCTATAAAAAGCTGGAAAAAAAAATCTGTGAAAAAGAACCGTCTTCAAAACCGGTGTTTGAAGGCGGTTTTTATTCACAGTAATTTTTTTTAGAAATACGCACATAGATTTGATGAATCCGGTTGGTGCAGGAACATTGACCTACTTACCTGAATCGCGATCCATCCTTGCTCTCATTCCCTTCGCCCTTGATACACCGCTTATTAAGGGTTCTATTACAGCTTTATAGCCGCCTTAAACGCTAATGGAGCTAAGATGCTTTGAACCGGCTTTAATGCTGACCTTAAAGTTTTATGTTGTTGTTTTAATTAATGCTAGAATGGTCTCGTTGGTGTCAGGCATTGTAGGAAAATCTCCTTAGGTAAATAAATCTACTCTCATTGTCTCGCCTCATCTCGTTTTGTGGAACGGTTTGGCTGCAGTATTATTTCCCGACGGCTACGACCTACGAAGGACCTTCAAGAGAAGATCGGCGATGCATCAGCAACCACTCTGATTTCGCAAATGTTACGGCGGTGATCGGGTAGGTTACCCGCCAGCTCATTTGTCGCCTCTAGCATTGAATCTCATAATTGATTCATTCAAAGTTCGGAAGAACAAAAAGAAGCCGTGTGGTCCCCGGCAGAGTAGAATAGGCCACCCTCACTCTAACCGAGGCGTCGTAAAAGGCGACTAAGGTAAAGCTGCTGGCATGATCATCAGCACCCAGAGAAGGAAAACTCTGCATTTATATCAAAACCCTCGCCAACCCTCTGTCAAGCGTGGTGAGTATGGCAATTACCCCTCATGTGATTGAGACAGGCCCGTGCCCCAGCAGTGGGGACTTAAATAGGGCTGACGATGACGATGATGATTCAAAGTTCTACATAGACGTAAATTGCAAGGCTTGCTGGTTCGATCCCCGCACAGTACAAACATCTGTGTGCATGAACAAGTCAGTTTGTATTGGTCTGGGTTTTTCCTATGTATCTCGGAGTCAGATCAATGTATGTGAATCATTTATTTAGAAAGAAAAGAAAAAAAGTTGTAATACCATGACCCCTTAACAATCACAACCAGGAATGCATTTTAAATGTCAAAAAAATGCTCACGACAATCGCTGTCTTTTACAATGTCCAACAATGCACGGTCGTCAAACATTGGGTGAAACATGCAAGCTATCCGACGCGGGCGCACCGAATAATGCAAACAAAACGAAAAAAAAAACATGTCAAGCGCGAGCCGCACTTGCGCCGAGAGATCCGTGCATTTTTATCCTTTACTTCGAATTTTGAATTCGTTTATAGACTTTTTCCTTTTTAAACGATTTTTGAAATCAATATCTTGTCAAATTTCATGATATTCATGATTACCAAGAGACGCCTGTAGTCCATCAACGACGAATCCTATCTCGCAATGCATGGGCGAGGCATCCTCATTTGCCAGCCTATAGCAAAATGAATACATACTAGGTCAACGGTAACTTTATAGGTTTTGATATCCTTGTGCAATTGCAAAATATGCGTCGTACAGATTCTTAATCGAGTTAAAAAAAAGTTTTTTTTAGTAGATCCATTTATGATGTTAATAATAGAAGGTTGATGCGAAGATACTACATCTTTTTCTTGGTCTTAGGGTGCTTCTTCAGTCTTGAAGGTAGACCGCCAATTCCTTGAAATTCTCTTTATCTTGATATATATCTTGGAATTGAATTGAATCAAATTAAGTGTATTATGGAATTTAATGTATCCAATGTTAAGGAAAAACAATGTATCACATCATAATGTATCATATGGGCTCTGTAATATTTTTTTTTTTTGCCTGAAATAAATGATTGTTATTATTTATCTTTTGCGAGACACAAAAGTTCTCCCGCGCTGGTGATCCCGATCCACTCCTGTATGTTTCGCAACCACGATTTTTCCCACGTCCAGGACGCCTCTTCCCGTCCTATTTGCCCATCATTATGAGTTGGAGTAGACTGTACCTATCGTGGTTCAACCCGTAGCCGAGGTATTCTATCTTCGTCTTTTTGACGGTCTGCATGAACTTCCGGGTTTGTCTGACGCGCTGGAGGACAGTCTCGTTACGAATTTTATCTACTCAACTAATTCGGAGCATGAGGCGGTAGCATCACATCTCAAAAACTTTTAAGCGATCTGTGGTCTTATCATTAAATGTCCATGCTTCACATACGTATAGGACTACTGGCCAAATATAACAGAAAAGAATTCTGACTCGGAGCTTTATAATCTCGGAGATACTACATACCACCGACAGAAAGGTTTAGATAGATAGTTTGACAGATAACAAAATGGAAATAGAAGTCTTTATCTTTTTTTTCTACTTCTACCATATACCTGAAAAGGTGTTTCGAGTTTGTCGGACACGTCGCCAGGAAAGAGGGGACAATCTGGAGAAACTACTTATAACAGGCAAAGTTGGCGGGAAAAGACCGATATAAGGAAAAAGCTCAACACTATGGTCAGACCAGATCAGTATCATGCTAAGCACCTCTGTGTGCGATGCCATTCACGTTCGCTGAAGACAGGTCAAGCTGGCGAAAGAAAATCCTGAAATGAGTGGCTACGTTGGGGTTACGACCCTCAGCATTGAGGTCATCGACCCAAGGAGGAGGAGGACCTACTCCTAAAGGGTTCCAGATTTCCCTTTTAAGATACAGAACCCTGATGACGAAAAAAACGAATGGAATCCAAAAACAATTCGACAATGCGAGTGCAATCGAAATTACGGATTGGAAGAACAATGGCGGATGCAAATTATGCGCGTATTTATTGAGGGCCTAAAAAACGATGCAACGTGCGCAGCTTAAAAAGTGTAGGGATGACGAAAATAAAATATTATATTTCTTTACTTATAGGCCAACTGCAAAATATGCGTTTAGTCGAAGTCACGGGAGACCCAAAGGATAGCAACCACTTCGCCCAGCGAATTCCAATTTCAATCCAGCGGGGTAATACTGCCAGCATTTTAAGGACACTGCCTCACGAATCTATTTTGTTTTAATTTTTCTTTTTACTTACTTTTAGCTTAGCTTTAGGTCTCAGTTATTGTTTTAGTTTTCTTAAGTGTTTCTTCTTTTGTTCAATAAAATATGCAAACAAATGCATTGGTAAGAAGAATAAAGCTAGGAGCAAAACTAGCTAGCTCTAAAATCTACCTACTTCTGTCTACTAATTCTATTCCACACCATTTCCATCCAAAGGTAGTTTTTTTTAGTCTTCAGAACATTGCCGGCTTACTAATTTACTAACATATACCGCGATGGGTAGGGCACACTAGCGACGCCAATTGATTATAATTGTTAAGTACCAAAACAAATATATTTTAAATAATCACGGGGCTTCAGTCTTCAGGCAAACACTTATACTATTTATTTAATAACCATGCCCAAATGTTGGGTCTGATTTGTACTTAAAAAAAATGATTCACGCCAAAAGTAGCAGCTTTTAGCGGTAATTCAAAATTCGAGTGCAAAACCAGAACAAATAGCTAACTATAACTATTAAATAAATAGTATAGGTGTTTACCAAGAGACTGAAGTTGTTTAAAATGGATCTGGTTTAGTTGCAAACAATTAAAATCAATTGGCGTCGCTAGTGGGGTATACCCTTCACCTTAAAGCAAATTTATAGTCATGTTTAAATGTCCTTGCGTATAATTAACATTTGACAACCCTAAGCTTACCATAAAAGGGAACCATAAGCTTTTAACCCCACTATTGTCAGCTAAATATAATATTGAACACGGAAAACCGTGAAAAGAATTTCATACAAGAGGAATAATTAGGAGCCGTGTGGATTAAGAAGCGTGGTCGCTGGCTTGAATAGCCCTAGATTGCAGTTCTATACAAAGTTTAGCAAAAAAGCTGTAAGCAATTTGAACCACATTGCGGAATACGTAGATGCGAAAATGTTTTGCAGTTGCTTATTTCAGTAGCCTACATGTAATGACGTGTATATGGAACTACTAGGAATGTGCTATATGAATTGTAGATATGGAACTGAAAAAATCTCTTACAAAGTAATATATTTAGTTACTTATTAGGCAAATGAATTTCGTCAAATTGGAAACGCGTTCAATCTAGCAAATTCTCGGCGAGTGCATAGCGCTGCACCGCTGCAGAAGCCGGCACCTAGGAGCACACATGATCTCAGCAGACGAGATCAAAAGCTCCCCCATCAGCTCCATTCTCGGGTTTATCCTGGAACTGGAGCTACATGAGGTGCTGTAATAGGTTATGGGGCTGCCACAATAGATCATCTACTGGTCGCAGTGGCTATGAGACGCAGGGCTCACCCCATTTCTAACAAATAGGTAATACAATAATAATCTAGCACATTAGGGATATATAGCCGTAACAATCACCACCAGCATGCACCTCTGTGCCGTGTGGTCCCCGGCAGAGTAGAATAGGCCACCCTCACTCTTACCGAGGTGTCGTAAAAGGCGACTAAGGTAAAGCTGCTGGCATGATCATCAGCACCCAGAGAAGGAAAACTCTGCATTTATATCAAAACCCTCGCCAACCCGTCTGCCAAGCGTGGTGAGTATGGCAATTACCCCTCATGTGATTGAGGGAGGCCCGTGCCCCAGCAGTGGGGACTTAAATGGGCTGACGATGATGCACCTCTGTATTTTTCAAAACTATGTGCGTATTTCTACCATTAGCTCGGTGGTGAGAGAAATATCGTGAGGAAACCTGCACGCTACAATTCACTGCATTCAGATTCTAAAAAGCGGCTAAAAAGCAAAACGATGCTTAAAGTAGCGCATTTGCCGTGGTAAGTGTCCCCTTAAGAAAGTTATTACTCTGTTAATGTGATTCATATCAGTTCTGCCTTACGATCATTAGAAGAGTTTTTCAAAGGGTTATTAATTGGCGCAATATAACTTGTTTGTGCGTTTCTAAATGTTGTAAATACCCTTTCCCTTAGAACTGGTTGTCACTCAGAATCTTTATTACTATACAGTGGGATAAAACACGGTGAGTAAATAGGGGTTGTTGACTAATTTACAAATATTCTTTGTACGTCATCTGAGCATATTTTATTGATGCCAGAGAGAAATGGACAGGGCTATGCTCGGAGTCTCCTTGCGTGACCGTATCAGAAATGATGAGATCCGCAGGAGAACTAAGGTCACAAACATAGCCCAAAGGATTGCATGCCTCAAGTGGCAATGGTCAGGGCACATAGCGAGGAGAACAGACGGCCGTTGGGGCGGAAAGGTTCTCGATTGGAGGCCTCGTACAGGAAGTCGCAGCCGTGGCAGACCCCCCGAGAATCCATTAGATGCAGGCGGCATAGGATCGATCTGTGTGAAGGACATTGGGGGAGGAATATGTCCAGCAATGGACGTCTATTGGCTGAAATGATGATGATGATGACGATTAATTTATACATTATATAAGAGAAGCGAGCAAACGGCACACACACATGATAAGTGATCACCGTCGACTAAGGACATCTTCAACACCCTAAGCATCAGAGATGCGTTGCTGGCTGTTATGGAAGAAAGATTACCAAGTCGACAAGTCGTATATGTTCGGGAACACCACCGATGCCAGGTGATTTCATAGTTTAGCACGATAAGTGAGAGCCACGTGGAAGAGCCACTCTTCGGCATGAATGGGCCGGCTCCACCGGAGTGATACCACGGCCTCACAGAAAACCGGCGAGCACTGTGCCGTTTCGCTGCGGTAGTAAGGGTACCGGAGGCCCAATCCAGGGAAGGGGGTTTAAAGATTGGCAGCGCACTTGTGACTCCACTGGTGTGGATGATGATCAACATCCTGAAGGATGTGATAAGTCTGTTAGGGACAACATTTTCTTTATTTAGGAAACGTTACATAAAACTGAAAATAAGTTGAGCATAATAAAAACATAAATCAGTGATCTTTCCACATAAAAAAATATAACACGAACTAAATTACAATATATTAAACAACATTTACGTATAATTTTATGTCAAAAATTTATAAATTAAAATAAAATCCCAAATAAAAAGTCATCTACTCTAAATTTAAATTAAAGTACATGAAATAAAAAATAATACAATAATAAAAACATTTACTGTCATCGTGCCGAGTACAGCAGATCCCTCACTTGTTTATTGTATACCAGAATATAATTACAGTTAATAAATAAATAAATGGATCAACAGCTGTCTTAGAATATCTGGCACATGATCTAAGAAGAATAGTGTTTACCGTATAATTCGTTCTTGCAAACAATGCCACTAAAATCGGCTGAATTTACAAGCCTGCAAACAGTGGAACCAAACTAATGCATTTATTACAGACTAGCTTTTGCCCGCGACTTCGTCTGCGTTCACACAATATCTTTATAAATTATAGCCTGTAAATATATGTTATTCTGATCTATAAGCTACATTACTGTAAAGTTTCATTAAAATCCGTTTAGTAGTTTTTGCGTGAAAGAGGAACAAACATCCATACATCCATCCAAACAAACTTTCGCCTTTATAATATTAGTAAGGATTCATTACTGTTATCTTTATTTATACTGTGATTTTGTCCAGAAGGAAGTTTAGAGACATAAAGACTGTTAAAACGACTAATAGTTTCGTTTTATGTCTGTCTAACCAGAGTCAAGCGAAGCTTCTGATATAATTGAGCTGGTGAGTTGCGTATTATTCTCGGGTTTTAAGTAAGCAAGTAAAACATTTATTGACCACAAACACAAATACAATTACAACAAGATGTTAATATCCTCCAACCGATTACGGCTACGGCAGCCAATCTCAACGAACAGCCACGTACGCAGGATATATTATAGTGCTCAAGTGTGTGCGCAAACACCAGTGCACTCTCTATGCCCTTACCCTCATATTCCGATGGGACACTAGTGTGACACGACCGGAGAGGAATCGGGCGCAGGATCAACAGCTTAACGTGCTTTCCAAGGCACGGGGGTATAAAACCGCCAACTTCCAGACTCCGGGCTTCCACTAAGAATTTCTTACCGAAAACATAGGTAAAATTTTTTGACCCGACCCGGGGATCGAACCCGTCGCTTTAAAAAGCGACCCACTAACCACTGCGCCACCGAGGCAGTCAACAAGATGTTAACATAAGACAGAAAGGAACAATTAATAAGTATGTCGCCTGTTGCATGAAAGATTACCAACAGAATCAAGCGGTCAACAAGATCCAAACTCAGCATGTGCTGCAGCTGCTTGAAGCCGCTGCAGCGCTGGTTTTCAGTTTGGATCTTGAGTGACGGGGTTAATTTAAGGTTAAACAAGTGATCGCGTGACATAAATTAAGTACAGGTAATGAGTATATACGTAGACTCGTAGACATGCCCTTAGAAGAGCGATGCTTCAGGCATGAATGGGCTACACTGATCCGAGTGATACCATGGCCTCAGAAAACGAGGGTGAATTAGCGCTTACGCTGTTTCGCCGAGAGAATGAGGGTACTGGAGGGCATGTGATGAGGGAGTTTTAAGTTTGCTGAGGTTGGACCTTGTTCGCTATAGAATTTGTCATATTTGTGTATTTATTTATGTCACTCGTGTTTAAATTTGCGTTCTGTGGTCAATAAAGATTTTTTTTATCTATGAAGGTGGTGAATTCGATAACTACGACCTTTGCAGATCGATAATTAACAATGTTATTGTGCTTATGAATTTTACATGAATATTTTTGATATGTGTTAGCAAGTCGTGTTTGAGCATCGCCCACGGGGACTATCTAGTCGATATGTAGTATAGCATTCTCCACTCGCCCACGTAGGACATTAGCCGCCTAGAAGAAACGAACCCACCGAAACCACGACTACCCGCAATAAAGTACCCAGCATAAATAGCGTATATTTCGTTACGGCCGTGAAACACGAAGTCGCTTTCTTCACGATAAACTTGATCTATGGTAGCTTCGCTTTTCTATTGTAGTGTTGAAAGTGCCCACGGGATATAAAATTATTCCTTTGTTAAATTATCGAATACCAGTTTCCGATTGAGATTTCACAAGGCGCTAAAGCTCGTACGATTTGAGGATGGCGACTAAATTAGAGAGCTTGGTGAGCGGTGCTCAAATATCACGAAATTAAAGGTCAGCCGGGGAACTTAGTCTATAGGGCCGTAGGGAGAAGAAGTAAAGTAGCAAGACAAAACATTCCGACGAGCGCTAATCCGGTGGAGATTGCCGGAAACTTATGGTTTCCTAAACAATGGGTATACTGTTTTTTGTGTCTGTGCACAATCTGAGCTGCGTCTGCCGGCTCGACCGGAGTGATACCACGGTCTCACAGGTGCCGGAGGCTCAATCCGGGGGAAAGGGGGTTAAAAATTTGGCATCGCACTCCACTGAAGTCGGTTTCCATAGGAGGCGGCAATCGCTTACCATTAGGTGATCCGTCTGCTCGTCTGCCACCTATCACATAAAAAAAGCTAAGATGAGATGGAATAATCAAAATTAAAATGATGATGGACTGCTTAAATTCTCATGTCATCTCAGCGTGTATTTCCCGGTTGCATTCAAACCTGTCGCTTCAAAGTCCGTGGTACCTACGTTTAGACCATGTTTCAGGATTAGCGAGTTAAGTAATTACAATGAAGCGACTACCGTCTGACCTTCGCAACCCATCAACAGGGAACCAGACCAACTGAACCCATTATGATGGTAACATGTATCAGAAACTAATCATGCAGGTTTCCTCACTACGACGATGGACAGCTTGAATTACCTACTCTTTTTTTGGTCTATAGACTAACGCTTGACCACAATCGCACCTGATGTAAAGCGACGATGAGGTCTAGGACGATGCGCGTTTTCCGAAAAGATGTCTTCCCATGAACAATCCAAAATTTAACAGCTCATATTTCATCTCTTTAGAACACTTAACTAACATTTAAATCCAACAATAGCTTACTCGGCCAGAGCATACCTTTCACTGCAATCAGCGCAGTTGCATATAACGGGTGCAATAATAATTCAAACTATTAGTCGAAATTCGTGTTCCCAGCCACCCAGTGAAAGTAGTCCGCTACTGGGCTTTGCTGCAGCCTAAGTATGGTCCAAGTGACGGTAAAGGGCGTTTTTCATTTCTGAACACCGCTAAATGTATGCATTTACCAATTTATTAGTGGTTTTAATTCTTATATGACATTATTTAAATATTTTTATGCAAATTAAGCGATTATTCAACACAAATGTTTGTCGACTGAAACAGATATTTGTGTTGGGTCTGTGTGTTTGTGGTACCTTCGTTGTTTCTGGTTTTCATAGTACAAGGGAAAACCTTAGTTAGGACTAGGACAATATATTTTATGTCGTCTCAATTTATTTATATATTTTTTTATTTATTCAACAGGCATCTAAAAGGGCATTCCATAAGGTAATGGAACTGGTGATTTTATTTTATCCTCTCTGTTGAAAATAACTAAATTTGAGACTTCTCAAAGCATTTGTAATTAATAATTTGCGGTGAACTATCCATAATCTACACAATTGAATCAAGTGAAGATATTGGCTCGCCTGTTAATGAGAATTCATTAGCACATTGTCACGTTAATTAGAAAGATAAAAGCTCCAAAATACTAAATAATAAGTCTTTACCTATCAAACTGCCGTTTTATTAGACACAACAAGATGTATAAGCAAAAGTCACCATACTATAATTTGATTTTGATTTAAAACTAAATTTTAAGGTTTATATTAAATAGAGATCAGATATTATTGAATCTGTAATGCAAAACAATCTTAAAAAATACCTTTTTTTATTTGGCACAATTTACGTTTTTATCAGTAATAAATTTCCATTATTTTATTTTTCTGAAAAATAATCTCACACGTTCCTAAACGTTATATATTAAAGTATAGTTAATTATGGAGTAGTATCACTAATAGTTACTTTACAAATCAATAAAATGTTAGAATGGAAAATACAACTCCTAAAAAATCGCCATACAAAACTGATTGCAGTGACTAAACGTCAATATTGTTCAAACGGGGGCAGCGACTACGGTTAAAGTCAGTTATGTGGTTCAATATACCAACTCATACAAAAGTAGACATCGATAACGGCTAATCCATGAAAGCCATAAAACTCTGAAGTTTATCCCTTACACCACGACAGCTTAGCGCGTGCTGCGGCCACCTCTGATGTTTATCGCCTATTTATTACTGCATTAACTTGTAAAAAGCCTATAATTTTGCATCGCCTGCTCTGCAACAATGTCCACAGGGTTGATGCATCTACATCTTACAAACTGAAAACTAGGCATGAAAATATGGTTTTCATAAATATTTCATAAAAATAGGAAAGTTGAACAGTAAATGTGGGCCTGGCAGAGGAGTTTTTTAATCGTTTGTTTTTAAGTTTATTTTAGAAATCAGGTTCGACAATTTGTAGGTAGATGTCTCTGAGATAATAATAATAATAATTCTCACAACATCTCATACATTGACCTGATTCCGTACTAAGTAGCTTAATTACTTGTGTTACAGATATCAGACAACAGAGGAACACAATTATCTACTTAAATACATATATTACACCCAGACTCTGAACCAACACTCGTGTTCATCGCACGAATGTTTGTCCAGTGTGGGGATCGAACCCACGACCTTTGGCGTAAGAGGCACTACCAATTGCGCCATCCGGTCAGTCATATGATGATATAATGATTCTGAATGTGTAACTACGAATATAATTAAGGTTGGTCTGGTACCCCTGTCTAAGGATTGAGAAGGTCAATCAGCAGTAGCTTCACAATAGTTATCAGACTTATCAAAAACTCAATATATATTTTAAATAGAATTTCACAGTAATCTTTTTAAATTGTATCCAGTGGAATTGCTTTCTTCGTTCGGTAAAAACATTCCATTTTGACTTTTAACTTCAGTCGGCAGATAAATGGATCTTACCACGAAATGTTTTATCTACTGCCATTAGTCGCATTAAGGTTATTAAGGAGGAGGCTAAGATATAGTAACGTTGTGTGACTAAAGGATTAAGCAGTCTAGACTTCACATTTCTAAGGTGTTGCCGGATAATCGATTGTACGTCGATTATTAATCGATTATGCAAATGGGGCCCAAATAATCTAATAATCGAATGTACTATCGAAAGTATCGATACTATAGATTAAATCAATTAAAAGGCATTTGAATTTTTGGTCGCTATAATCGATTATAATCGTTTAAATTGACGATACTATCGATTGAATCGATACTGGAATTAAGCCGGTACTATCGACTATATCGATTATAATAGATTAATTTGCAATTATTGGTATAATCGTTAATTTATACAGAGGACATAATATAAATGACGATTATATCTTGCAAAATTTCAGGCGAATCGATTATACTCGATAGTATCAGTTTAATTTCAATAGTCGATTTAATCGATAGTACCGTCAAATTAAACGATTATATCGACCAAAAATTAAATGTATTTAATCGACTGTATCGATACTATCGATAGTACAATCGAGTATTAGATTATTAAGAGTGAAAATAATCGATTATTCGGCAACACTGCTAAGGACCATGACTTATGATGCTCGGAGGTAGGGCTACTTTGAAACTAATCCTTTTGTAATGCAATACTATCAGTCTCCCTCTAAAACTATCAACACTGAGCAAGCTGGAAAGATATTGATCACAATATTGTTTCGTGCTCATCTTAAGTCCATACGAGGCTATCCTCGTATCCCATAATATTAAACAAAAAATAGGTAGATTCGTAGCCATACAAACAATAAGTTCAAGGCCCAAGAAGATAAAAAAATGGGATTTTACTTACGTCACTAGCGAGACAGTATGATGGTTTAACGGAATTCATTTTTTTTTCTTTTTTTTATAGGAAAGGGAGGCGAACGACCATGCGAGTCACTTAATGGTAAGTGATCACCGCCGCCCATGGACATCAACCACACAAATCATCATGACAAAAATTAGCAAAGAATAGCCAATTTTGGCCACGTTTTATCTCTTAGAGTTTGCGTTTGCATTAGAGTTTAAAGTCTCGACGAAAGTAGCAAGATCTTTTCGCCTTATGCAGCATAAGACGGAAAAGATAAATTATGATCCAGACCTCACTCAATACTAGTACAATATCTACAAGCTTACAACCTTCCATCAACGCTTGAGGCTTTCAACTCCGATAATCCAAAAAGCATATCGGTTCGAGTAACTCGCATTATCGGGTATCGGATCCTGATCATCGATCGATGAAATATAGCCACGTCATTTGTGATTCGACTCGGCCAATTATCTTGAAGGTGAAATTCACCGTGGCAAATCAGATCAAATTAACATTTATAATATTTTCGAATGTCACTCTGTTTGAAATTTTATGATCGCAGAGAAATTGAGTATCGTACCGTAACGGATTCAGTGTTAATAATATTCGGTATCGTAAATATTTCTCTTTTATTAGTTACAACTTAATTATATAAAAAATGTGTATATTGCATCAAACTTTAAGCGCGAACGAATTGGTTACATAAGAAGAATCTAAGGCTAATTGGAAGAAAAGCAAGGTACTGTAATCGAAGATTTTGTAAGTGCATCAGGATGCAAAAATTGATGTCAATGACAGTCAGCTACACTTATAAATAGTATCCACTAATTAAACCTTTTCGCGGTTATGTTGGAGGAAATTTGATGTGGTATAAATTCAGTTCCGTTTCAGCAGACCGTTTAAAATGTGGTGTTACTGCAACGAAAATCAAAAGATTAGGCGAAGAGCTGTCATTGGGTCAAGTTGGTTGTTATGACCAAAGTTTAAATTAGTTGTGACGTTTAGCTGGGAAAGACATGCTCCGAATTTAATCCGTCCGAGAAACTCCGAGCATAGAACTCTGTTAGTAAAAAAAAAGTGAAAAAAAAAGTAAAATTGAAGAAACAAGCCCTTAGCCTAGACAGATGTAAGTTATCAACCATATTTGCAAGTTTACGAGGCAGCCCGAAGTCCGTACATCATAACCAAAGCTAAACTTAGCACGGAAGCGTGGGTGCGCCATTGTTTCTACGCAGACGATTTACTTGTGTTTCTAGTTTATACGCTGCAATATTGTTAACAAGATTTGTAATGAAATGTGAGGCTAATATTATATTTAGCGCACCGCCCACGCAGAATACTTTTTCTCGAATACACACAGTAAAATCAGACAAATTACATCTGATACTAGTAGACGTCCACAGTTCAAGTGGAATTTGTTTTACTAGAAAATAAAGTAATGATTATATCTATCCACCTCATACAGTGACTTGATTCCGTACCAAGTAGCTTAAATAAGCGTAGTTTTTTTTTGTAATAATAATATTATCCTCCAATCGATATTCAGCTATGACGACCAATATCAAAGATCAGCCACGTAGGCAGGATATATTATAGAGAACAAGTGTGTGCACAGACAAAAGTGCACTCTCTATTCCATTTACTCTCATATTCCAATGGGACACCAGTGTGACACGACTGGAGAGGGATCGGGCACAGGACCAACGGCTTAGCGGCTTAACGAGGCACGGGGGTACAAGACCGCTAACTTCCAGACTTAGGGCTGACACTGAGAATTTCTTGACAGAAAAACTCAGGTTCAAATTTTGACCCAACCTAGGATAGTGTGTTGCACTTTAAAGCGACGGCTGGGTAGAGGTCCCGGGTTGAGCCAAACATTTGTAGCTAAGTTTTCGGTAAAAATTCTTAGTGTAAGTCCGGAGTCTGGAAGTTGGCGGTCTTGTAACCCCGTGCCTCGGAAAGCACGTTGAACTGTTGAAACCGTGCCCAATCCCTCTCCGGTCGTGTCAAACTGGTTTTCCATCGGATTAGGAGGGTAAGGACATAAAAAGTGCACTTGTGTTTGTGCACATACTTAAGCACTATAATAATTGAGATGGACCGCCGTAACCGTAATCAGTTGGAGGATATTATTATTATATTAATACAACGAATAGAGAAGAAAGAAAGAGAGAGAAGAAAATTTTCTTTAAAAGAAAATCGACGCACCTTAAAACCCGCCAAGCAATTGCTTGAAAAACAAGCTGTTACCCCATAAATATGTCCATAGAAGCCCCGGGAGGAGTTAAACCGGCTAATGCTCAGACGGACGAGTCCTCTGTTAATATGCTGAACCTAGATATGAATCACCCGATGAAAGGCCGTGGGTGTCCGGGACTTCCTGGCCCACCCACGAGCACCAACGTTGGTTTCCAGTTTGAATCGATGACAAAGTGAAGGCGGAAGGAGCCATTTCAGTGATGGTTGTATAGACGCTCTGGGAGACAAAGCAGTAAAATAATGAAAAGTAAGTTGACTTTTGAAAATTAGCGATTTAATTTTATGACTTCATATAAATAAATCGCTAATTCGGCACACAGTTACAAGCCCGCCACTCATTGACATCCGCAACATCAGTGGAGACTCAATTGCGTTGCCTACCTTTAAATTTAATTTTGCACCTATTGCTCGGTTTTTGATCACAAATCCGGTGATCAAAAACCCGAGCTATGTTGGAAATATTCGAAAAATACTTTTTCGCTGACCCAGGACCCGAGATCACGCACTCGCGCTTAAACTACTAGACTAGATCGTTAAAAGTTATAACTATTAAAATAACATGTTAAAATAAATTAACGATTAACACTGTTAAGAAAATAAACAGTTAAAAGTTATTATTAACAATTAGTTATTTTTAACAAAATGGGTTATACCTATCAACAATTCAGTTATTTTTATTGTAACTTTTAACTAAACATTGAACATAGCAGTAGCACCACCTAGTGGATGCGTGCAAGATTGAGTCAATCATATTTTTCTCGCCAACATGGCTAAGCTAAAGTCGCTAAAAATCGAAGTGATACAAAAAGACGTCCATCGATACGAGGATACGGTCTATTAATGTCTGAAAGAAAAAATAACTTTCTAACGTAATTAACATAAAGTTGTTATATTCATCACGTCCGGAATTATTTCGTTAATTTCATGGCACTTGTGACTCCACTCTTGTTGCGGGTATTCATGGGCGGCGGCAATCGCTTACCATCAGGTGATCCGTCTGCTCGTCAGGCACCCAAGTCATAAAAAAATTATATATATTTTTGTTAATACTCCATATTGCATGTCATTAACGAGAATTAACGTTAAATGTTTCAAAAATCTGTTTAATTTGGTGTTAAACAGTTAGATGTTAAAGCTATAATAATAAATCGTTATAACATTTAACATCTAACTATTATGTTTAATTTGGTGTTAATAAGTTGAATGTTAAAAGTTATAACTTTTAACAACTAAGATAACCGGTATTTTTTTAACATGTTAAAAAGAAATAGCACTTAATCCCAATACTACACTAGACCATTACGGCATTCCACAGGTGGGTGGTTAGGCAAAAATACCATATCTACTTATACTGGGGGCCTATAATGAAACGCTTCCGTAACGAACCGCGACATACCTGTCGCTTTCAAAACAAACACACAGCGCGTATGTAAAAGACTGGCATAACGTTAAGGTCATGAATGCGTTTGATCTCGAGGCTTCTGGACCTCAGTTCCATTCGGCATCTGGATTTAAGTACATTTTTCAAAAGACAGCTCGACTTTCTCGGCATCCGCACCTTTACATAGTTATTTAGGAAACCCAGTCCAAGCGCACTTTCTTAGTTTCCAGACAAAATGCATTCACTTACCGGCGATTATCATCGAGGGCACTGCGAAAGGGAATTCGCGATAGGGTCAGTTCCTCAGGTGCGGTGTGATAAATCTTTACCTCTATTGTCTGCGCGGGCGATGCCGATCATAGTATATTATAGAAAGTAAGACAATTAGAAGGTAAAAATTAAATGAATCTTATCGACCCTTCTAGAATGAAACGTCGTAAAGCCATTGTAGCTATGGATGAAACCTGAAAAAGTAATTTTTGTAATGGCTTTAACGACGTTTCATCCTTAGCTAAAATGGCTTTTGCGACTTTTCATCCTGGGAGAGTATTATGGAGAGCGACGTTCGTACTCGGTTTTGTCACATTAGAAAAATCCAAAGATTGGATTCCCCCTTTGCCCTGGATTGGACCTCCGACACCCGCACGCACCTTTTTTTAATTTTACATAGGTACACCACGGTAAAGTAAGTACTTTAGAAATGGACTACTTCCGTTTAATTTAGCGACGCATATAACTCGCTAACTATAGGAGCTACATTGCAGTTATAAGCATTAAAAACTTTCCAATTATAATCTTCAAGTCTGCATTTCTGCATCTTTGTCGCTCTCAGCCAAAAAGGCCACGACCCAGAAGCTGGAATGGCGAATGGCAGAGATAAGAGGAAGCAGTGTTGCCAACACGATGAATCATTACTCTAGTAAAACCACAATAAAGGTAGCCAGTCGCAAAATATAGGGTGTCTAGATGAAAACTAAAGGTTGTCTGAAAAATAAAATGAACGATAATACGATTGGGAGATCCACGCTTCGGCGTGAATAAGTCGGCTCAACCGGAGTTATACCACGGCTTCACAGAAAGCGGGCGTGAAGTAGCTCCTGCGAAGTATTTCGCCGAGTGAATGAATGGGTGCCTACCGGAAGCGGGATACGACAAAGGTACTCTCCAGAGACTTTTAGTTGCAAAAAGTGTAATGTAAAGGAAACTATGGGCGCAACTCTTAGAAACAGAAAAACTAACAAGTGGCTTAGAAGATAAAGATAAAGAGTTCTTTATTGGCCACAGTGCCGCTGCAGTGGCCGAAGCCGCTGCAGCGCTGGTTTTCAGGCAGAGCCTTGGCGACGTACGTGCTCACATACGTAACATACAATAGAAAGAAAGAAGAAGGACAAAACAAGGAAAAAAATAAAATAAAAAAATCAATATTAATACATAACAGGAAGAAAATTTAAGGTGCCTAATAAACAATTATCTTATCTTAAAATAATAGTCCACAAGTGTGTAAGATAAAAACGAAGCAACACATAGCAATGTGGCACAGTAATGTGGCAGATGTAGTCAAAAGGGTGGCGCATATCACGTGGCAATGGGCGGAACATGTACGTAAAGACAGACTCGTGGTGTGGGGAAATGCTGCAGTGGAGGCCATGGCATCAGAAAAGACTTATCGGGAGGCAACAAATGAGATGGAGAGACGACATAGCAAAGATCGGCAGGCACAAGTGGACTTCAACTGCTCAAAATGGAATAGAATGAAGAAGATTGAAGGAGGCCTACACCTAAATTGGTTGATGATGATGACCGGAGGATCAATCCAGGGGGAAAAGGAGTTTAAGTTTGATACTTGCGACTCCACTGGCATTGCGATTGCCCATGGAAGGCAATCACTTACCATCTCGTCTCATGCTCGTCTGCCGTCGTGAAAACGTTAAAGCAGGCAACATTAAAAGAGGCCTGCTATGAAATTGTACCTGAGCCTGTCTAAAGGCGGAGTTAATTTATTTCATAAGCCGCAACGAGGTTGGAACATTTCCAACACTGAAATTGGTTTTAAAAATATCATCTTTCCAAGTTTAAAGGCTATAGCTTTGGTTTATAATAAGAAAGCAAGATACCTTTAGCTTAAAATGTAATAGGATTTTAAAGTTTAGCAAACAGTGAAAAAATGTAGGATAGTGATATAATAAAAATCCATTTACTCGTACATAGAATCTTTCGCGCTTGGGAATAACATCTAAATTACTGCGCTATCGAGGTCCCATACTTAGCCTTTTTAATGGTTGATGTGCAGCATAAAAAACGACTCAATGACAACAGTAGAGATACTACCCAGTAAGATTTTCAAACGAAATCTCTCTTTAGTTTTCAAACTAAGCCACTACCTAATTTAAGTCGTCTAAAAGATACAAAAAATGCCGTTTTTGGTGTTAGCCAAAAAGTAGTGCAATAATAATTAAATAAAAAGTGTACAACCTGTGCGGAAAAAGAATGGGATCAGAAATGGCGGCGCATCTATTCACTTCTCGCTCGCACACTATTTGCGTCTATACTCGCACCCCACGAGAGCGAGTATAGACGCAAATAGTGTGCGAGCGAAAAGTGAATAGTTGCGCCGCCATTTCTGATCCCATTCTTTATCCGTACAGGTTGTAAGTATTTAGCGAGAGCCTAAAGCTCCGAAATCAATAAAAATAGATCTGGTTTTGTAGCTACCAATTTACATCTATTGGCGTCGTTAGTATAGACTAGTCGCTAGTATAGTTATGTGAACATAGGTTCACAAGATCAACCAAACAAACTGAATCAAGCATTTTTAAAGTACCGATCCTTACACAACAGTTACTCATGAAACTGCTATCAAAAATGCAATCTAAAATCACTTGCCAAAGGAAATAGCAGAGCGTTCACAATACCTTCCCACCTATCACTGAAATGGTCTGACGAAAGCCACCATTTACAAAGATTTGCATGAGGAAGCGAGATAACTGCGCAGATTATCGGGGGTGGTCGTACAAACATAAAGACCACCAGACCACAAACTTTCTAACGGATGCTGGGACTTTGATAAGGCATACTTCAGATGAATGGCTGTCTCCAAATTGGCTGATGTAAGAACTGGCTAAAGAGAGAGAGAGGTCACATTCATAGCTTTGTCTATCAAATTTAGAGATGCCTATGTCCAGTAGTAGACTGCGACAGGCTGATCATAATGATGATATTCGGAATGTATATTTGACTGCCTCGGTGGCACATTGGTAAGTGGGTCGCACTTTAAAGCGACGGCTGCGCAAGACGTCCCGGGTTCGATCCGCGGGTCGGGCCAAAAATTAGTACCTAAGTTTTCGGTTAGAAATTCTAAGTGGCTCCGCGTACGGAGTGATCGTGGTATCACTCCGTACGCGCCGGCCCAATTATAACGCAGCGTGGCTCTCCCACGGTTAATGAATGATGTATTGTGCTTGTAATATATGAATGTATTCATCAACTTTTGACGCTGATTAGATTACTGCACAATGAGGGAATATTTTTTATTCGTGTATAATGTTTTATACCAGTGACGTAAAAAAGTTATTTTTACGTCCGTGACTACGATTAGAGGCCTTACCATGTGTTTGAAATACTATCCTCGCTATTCAAAACTATTGCTCTGCCTCTTTCACATGCACCACAATGAAAGGGACAAAGCGATAGTTTCCGATAGCGAGAATAGTTTTTCAAACTCATGGTAAGGGTACTGTGCAATCACAGGTGCCTAATACTACTTTTAGGTTAAGGTCGTAAGGTAACGCCCCGTTGGTCTAATGGTTTAAACTCCAGGCCGTGATCTCGAGGTCCTGGGTCGAATCCCGGGTCGAGCAAAAACTATGTTTCGAATTTTCCGAACACTGCTGGACATAGGCCGCCCCCAATGTTCTCCACACAGATCGGTCCTGTGCCGCCCGCATCCAATGGATTCCCACATTGGTTTGTGATTACCAATCCGCATTTGGCAAGCGTGGTGATTAAGCCTAATCCCATCATAGTAGCGTTGACTTGATTTCTATGATGGAAGCCTTTGCCCTGCAGTGGGACAGTATATAGGCTGTTACTTCACTATGACCAGTGACGTAAAAAAAATCTTTTTTACGTCCGTGACTATGACCAGTGCAATCACAGGTGCCTAATGCTTTTGGTTAAGGTAGTAAGCTACTTGACATTTCTAATGGAGTAAACTTTTCAACAACAACAAGAAGCTCAAGATTTGCCAAAGAGCTATGGAGCGAAGCCTACTAGGCATAAAAATCTCTGACCGAGTCAGAAATACTACAATACGCTCAAAAACCGGGATTGCGGATGTGAGAGAACAATCCGCTAGACTAAAATGGAACTGGGCCGGCCACGTTTGTCCACCCGGAGAGGTGGACCAGACTTATCACCCATTGGCAGCCAGGAGAACGTCGATTGAGAGGCAGGCCCAAAAAGAGATGGCGTGATGATTTTGACCACTTCTCGGTAAATTGGCAAACCATCGCCACGAATAGAGTCCAATGGCAGCTGTTAGGGGAGGCATTTGCCCAGCTGTGGGACGACGCAGGGTTGAGAGACTTTTCAAAAACAAATATTCCATTTACAAACAATTGTACAACGAATATCATATTTTCAGTGTCGTATGCAGTGGCAGCAACTATCATAGTCGTAAATCCTACATTCGTACACACATTAAAATCGGTAGCAGCGAGTGTCGACATCGTGCGGTGAAATATAGCTCCATTTTATCTGAGCATTGGCCGCACGCCGGGTTATGTCAGACAATGCACTGATATAAGCTCATGGAAGATCTATAGCCAACATATAAGTGCTGGTATTTATTGGTGAATGTAACCGTAAGGTTCTCAAGAAACTTTATGCCTCCACTAATCTCAGCGTGTAAGGCTGCGTTTCCACAGAAGTGAAGCTGCGCGGAGTTGAGCGGAGACTATAAAAATTTACCAATGTCTTTGCTCAAAATACACATGTGTTTCAATTTTTATAACTCTCCGCTCAACTCCGCGCAGCTCCACTTCTGTGGAAACGCAGCCTTATTCTCGGCTGCGGCAAAAGCTGTCGGTCTGGAGCGAGGGGTACGCTTGGACCATGATTCAGGATTTGGAGAGTCTGGTAATTACCTTCTTAAAAAACTTTATACGACAAAGCTATGGAATGAACTATCGCCTGCGGTATTTCCGGAACAATAAGACTTCAAACCTTCATAAAAAGAGCGTCGTTTTTAAAAGGCTGGCAGCACATTTATAATCATATGGGGATGCAGATGTCTATGGGCGGCGGTATTCGCTTACCATCAGGCGATCCGTCTGCTCGTCAGCCCTTGCCCTGCCCTGTCTCTTATTAGTGAATGTGTTACAATTTAATCAAGTTTTAGGTCAATTTACGTATGAGTGGACGTATGATCGTGCCTTAAGAGTAAAAATAACTTAATATACTTACCGCTAAGTGTGTAGCTCGGAAATTAATTAATATACATATAATACTTTTCTTTTGTAAATACATACTTATAATACATAGCAAACACCCAGACCAATACAAACAAACATGTTCATGCACACAAATGTTTGTACTTTACGGGGATCGAACCCGCAACCTTTGTATCAGAGGCAGCGTTCACTACCACTGTTCCAATCGGAACTAATTGTAGTTTCTCCTGTAAGGCTTACCTGTAAGAGAAAAGCTCCATGTTAATTATTTAACTAAACACTAATTATATTACTACAACAATTAGGACAACCATCTCATCCCTGTAATAAAAGATACAAGATACAGATACATCTGTTTTCCTGACTAACTACAACCTCAATTTTTTTAAAGCAAGAGTGCACTAGGCTACTTCTACGTAAGCTTGCTCTATCGTAGGGTTTTTCTCAACTCTTAGAGTTCAGTGTAAAGCCAGAGCAAGCTCATCACCAATAAAAAAAGATAACTATACACAGTTGTATTACAAACCCTAGCCGTGTGGTACCCGGCAGAGTAGAATAGGCCACCCTCACTCTTAACTGAGGTGTCGTAAAAGGCGACTAAGGTAAAGCTGCTGGCATGATCATCAGCACCCAGAGAAGGAAAACTCTGCATTTATATCAAAACCCTCGCCAACCCGTCTGCCAAGCGTGGTGAGTATGGCAATTACCCCTCATGTGATTGAGGGAGGCCCGTGCCCCAACAGTGGGGACATAAATGGGCTGATGATGATGATGATGATGATTACAAACCCTACGATTGTATTTTGTAGGAAGTGTTAAATATTTATGAGCAGTAACTGATTTACGAACAAATTTGTACAGTGGACGAGTGTTCCGTTTTCCACTTCCGCGAATGTATGATAGTGATGCTGTCAGTCATTGACTTGCATTGCTCGGAAAAATGCACTGACGTGGCGTCAAGTCCATTCCAGTTAATATACTGTAAAAGAATGTTGACTTTAGTCCACTCGGATTTCTATTGACATATGATAAACTACACTCAGAGGCACATCTAACCTCACATGGAATATTTTTTCACGCAAGCCCTAATGTATGTAACTTATGTATCTGTGTAAATACTAATATACCTATAACGTTGTTTCATTAATTAATCATTACATCCATACATACGTAAGGGCTAAGGGGTACACGTGTTCAATTCACGGTTTCTTAAGTTGAAAAATAAAGAGCTTCATTGCAGAATTGTATGTAATGTGACCCGCTTATGTTAGCTTAATACTGAATTTAATCAAGCATGGAAACTTTCTGATTTGTATAAAAAAAATACAACTACAAATCATTTATTTGTAAAACATAGGTGGTATTACAGATGTTGTTGAAGAATTGAAATGTACTTATATCAATTTATAAGCTTCATAGAATAGTTGACTGAAAGATTGACTTATTATTTTTTTAAGGTCGCATCGGTTTGTAAAATTACCGCTTTGTTACATACCACTCAGTTTTGAGTCATTCACTCACTTTTGAGTCCTTGACTCACTTTTTAATGGAATTTAATTTCAGTCGCGACCCTCCCTAGTCTTAGAGTGTATCGGATATCTGCGCTCGTGTTTTTTGCGGCCCTTTCTCCTGCCGTTGTTCGCGTTCAAAGGGATCGTATCAGTTGACCCACGGATTGTGACCCTTAATTTTGTAAATGGTACTTCTTATCGAGTGAGTTGTTTAAGCAGCTCTTAAAGTTAGATAGTAGCAGAGAGAAAATCGAGCTACACAAGCCGTACCGCGTTATGTAAAGCTTCAGAAGAGAAACTCAAGAAGGAACTGGATCAACTTCATAAGGGGCTCGCTTTTTTATGTGAAAGAAGGTAGACGATCAGACGGATCGCTTGTTGGTAAGCGATTGCAGCCGACTGTAGCCGGTGTATACAATAAACACAATTTGGCACAAAACTAAATAGCCCTCACTCAGCTTAAGTCACGTTACAGACAAAGGCCTTGACGCTGGTTTTCAGTGAGACCAGCTGAGTGAGTGCCATGGACGCTTGTATAGTGTATTTGGTGTACTTAACATGTATGTGTGTAATGTTAATGGCTGGTCACGCAAAATTCAACGGAGTAAAACCACGTAATAACTTCAATGTCCGCCTAATCGCAATTTCCTCCTTCTCGCGTGTTAAAAGATAGTTGTTTTTGCATATGCCGAGGCCATCATTAGATAATGTAGCCATAAAGAAAATTGTAGCTGTTTCTATCCCTGCGTGAGGATCGACTGGCATCTGTACCGCAGACGCTCTGTTTATGTGACAGGTGGGGCACACTAGCGACGCCAAATGATTTAAATTGTTAGCAACTAAACCGAATGTGTTGCCGGCCTTTTTGTAAAAGAGAACCGAGCGTACTCTTTTATAAAAAGGCCGGCAACACATTAGTTATCTCTCTGATTTCGCACTGAACATAAATCAGATTTAAATAGCATTAAAATGGTTCCACTCAGCATTTGTCGAAGCGTATAGAAGACACTACGTATTACGGTATTTGACTATTTTTTTTATTTTTGTAATTAAAAGACCTCTTAATGATAGAAACATCGTTGAAAGAATTACTTAATTCTCATTTAAACTACCTGAGATATCACAACTTTAAAATCACACTATTTTGGGCA
Organism: Marasmia exigua; assembly: GCA_019059595.1. Classification (NCBI taxonomy): domain Eukaryota; kingdom Metazoa; phylum Arthropoda; class Insecta; order Lepidoptera; family Crambidae; genus Marasmia; species Marasmia exigua. The sequence continues at coordinate 7,479,582 of CM032470.1, read as the reverse complement.
AACCATATACAATACCTATGGCTACTGAGATGTGACGTCACAAACAGGTATTTTGTATGCATTTCATTTGAATTTTGTATGGTAGCTATATTACATTTTTCGTTTATGTCAATGGTTCTATTATAATAACAGTTGATGCAAATTGTATGGGTTATTCAATGGTGTAATTATTTTTTTATATTTTGTAAAATCTCGAGCTTATTCAAATGCCCTATTGTATTCGTGTCTGTGGTCAATGATTAATTACTTACATACTTTTTTGTTAACAAAATCGCAAATTGCATAACTTGGGGTTTTCCCTCTTAAACTATCAAAACCTATGTTAGGAGCATCCCGCTCCTTCGACATATTTTTTTTGTAACAGCATTTATGATAAAATTGGTTTAATTAGGATAATTAAGTTTGGAAGGACTGCTTATGCGTGTGGACAAGTATAGCACATGAGTCTACTCATTTGAATATAGTTATAGTTTTCGTAATTAACAATATGAATAAGCTACTTAAGAGCGATCATACACTTAAAAATATGAATAGGCAACTTAAGAGCGATAAAGCAAGTGAAATACTTTCAAACATTCTAAATTGCCAGTAAAAAAATACCAGAATCATCGCTCTGGATACTCAAAGATAGGTATACCTACCTACCTACTGTTAAGCCTGTAAATACTTCAAAAGAAAACACTTCCACCAATCTTCCGTTCCAGGATCTGCGCCTTAACATTTTACCAGTATATTTATTGGCACGACTATTGATTTACCAGAGATTTATTGCCCCCGGTGCGACGTATTAAAAGATATAAAGATATTCCGAGATTACCGTCGTGATCGACTGCAAAATCAATACAACGAAGGGATCGTGCACAAAGTGGGAGTTTAACCTATGACCGGGGGCGTGCGCGAGCACACGGCGCGTCAAGCTATCCATCATGGCGGGTATCTGAGGCAAATTAAGCGGGTATAGACGCCACCGAGCGACCAGGATAACTTGACACTTGTAAGTGTTGGGAAAACGCAAATGAGACGTATAGAAATTGCTACAATAATAGAATACGAACATAATGCATAGAGAACGTGTAAAAACCGTGTGCGCGCAACATAAGTAAGGTACTTTGAACTACGCCAAAACGGCAGCCGCCTGCTCTATGCCATTATGCATATTTTAACCATTAGCTCGGCGATGAGATAACCTCCTCTCCAGTTTCCACGGACCACCTCCGACCGGCTTCAGGTCCGAATGTGACGTGAACAAATAGCTTTGCGGAGGCGCGTCACGGTTTCCAATTTACTTTCCTCTCCGACTCCGATGGCTGACCTCATCGGAATCGTGGATTACATCTCATGGGAAGTGCAATTTGCAAGGCAAAATCAGCCAAACGTTGTTTGACTACAACCTGTCACCCAATGTTGCGGCCAATTGTCTGGCTATGCTGAAAAAAAAATCTAATCATTTGATTTTTCCATCAATGTCGATTAAATTATTTGTAAGTTCTTTATGTGTGTGGAAAAGAAGGTTACAAAAATAATCTTAAAATAGTTAAATAGTATCACTTGATGACTCCACCCCTTTAGGGTCCACTATACATACATCATTTTGGGAATCAGTCAACATTTTTTCGTCGTATAAAGTGAAATCATCAGGAAATCATAAAAAACATTTTTGACCTAAATTAACTACAGCAAATATGAAAATTATTCAAAAGGCCGGCGCCGGCGCACTTGTGACTCCTCTGGTGTTGCAGGTGTCCATGGGCGTCGGTAATCACTACAATCAGGTGATCCATCCGCTCGTCTACCCCCTATCTAGTTTTTTTTAAGTTGTGTTTTTGTGCAATAAAGTATACTTGTATTTTATCAATCTCATAATAAAAAATCCACAAAGATCGCGTTCTCGGTAGACCTGACAAAAATGCATCAGATGTAAATATTTATTACGATTATGCGCAAAAGGGCTGCCTCGATGGCGCGGCGGACACGGGCCAGCGGCAACAGCCTCCTCGTTCTTATAGCGGACCAGATAGATGGTCCATTTTTGGGACACTGGAGGTCCTTACACACTCCTGTCCCCAATAATAATAATTGGATATACTAACATAGTTTTTAAGCACCAAAATGTTACTAACGAATTTGTATGGATTTATTTATCTGAAATAAAAGCTTAATAATAATATTTGAATCTTTAACAGTGAAAATAGCCGTTTAAGTGATACGCTTTATTTGGAACATCGACTCTCAGGTAGATTCAGAACAGAGAGCGATTTTGATTAGAATGACCCCTTATTTTAATTATTTTACAAAGTTTCATACATACTCGAATAATTTTTATGTGACCTTAATGGCTGTCATTGTTATGTCTACCTATGTCCTTCCACGTGTGACACGTTTCATGTGTTGCCGTCGGAACCGACAGTGGAACACAGTGAGTCAGCGATCGAGTTGACCGATTGAAAAAATCCGATCTCGAGATTCGAATGATACATTCGTGATTCGGATTAGTGTATCATCTATCTGAAGCGGATCATTGAGTCGGTCCAGTAAAGAGTTACACACATCTAGTTCTCATATTCGATTTTCGTAGTCAAATAAAAATACGTTTTCACAGATTGATTCGTTGACTATTGGCAACGATACAGGTACTAAATTTCAAAAAATAAATGAGGCGAAAACTAAATAACTTGATAGGAATTGACAACTGTCTAGTAACCTCCCGGTATTTCGCCCATTTAGCATACCACGCTGGATATTTCTTCACACCCTTATTAGAGTAGGTAACCAGTATTGTATTTGGAAGGGAAAAGTGACAAGATGTAAGATCAGTGGCTAATGAAGTCGAACTTCTACATAGCAACGTCACACGGGACGGACAGGCGATTCTGTGACAATCGAGAGCTTATATCACTCGGACACTTAACCAGGTGAATGGGGTATGGCGACATGAATTTAGTATAGTATTCTGGGGTGAGAGCAATAGATTGATGAACGTTTTTTTACGGGATAGGTGGCAGAGAAGCAGACGGATCTTTGATGATCAGCGATTGCCTCGGCTTATGGATCCACAACAGATTAGCATTTAATTAACACGCAAGGAGGACTCCTGTCCTCTTTGCGTCGTATTCCTCAATGTTAAGGTTCGTGACCTCTCTTTGGCATCGTTTTTCTCTCTCTCTCTCTCTTTCTCTAATGGCTTCTCTCCACCTGTTCCTGTCTCCTGACACACAATGCGCGGCAAACGCCTTCTCTCAAGTTCTCCGGTTCGGGTCTCCGGTACCCTGACTCAGCCGGCGAAACAAAGAGTAATTGCTGCAATACGCGGGGTATTCCAGTCAAGCACCTCTATTAATGCCGAAGCGTGGCTATCCCATGTTAAATCGGCAAATAGCTGAATACTCTGCACTCCCAGTACAACCAGCCCCGTGTCAGTCAAGACGACGCGTTGATTGCGGGTCGATACAAAACGAGTTTATATCTTCGACAAACACCAATTATCTGAGTAAACAATTACGCAACCGATGCGTGAGCGCAGGGTAATTTGAGTTGGGAGGGTCTACTTGAGAGGTCAGGCTTTTGGTTCTGTTGAGGTAGGATAAGGATCACGTTTCCATAATAAGCATGACGTGTACCACGATAAGTCGAGAAAGTATTTTACCTACAGTGGATTTCGGGTGTTTTACGTTTTATCGACCTATGGATTCGGCCGATAGACTCTAAACATAATCGCGGTTTTTAATACTATTAGGTCCAAGTAAGTAGTCCGTGACAACTCACTTGACACACGATAGCAGTGTTAAAAACGGATATCAGGATCACTTCGCGGCAGTTCACTGCACAAATGAACACCAAATTTGTTCGCTAAAAACCACTAGATACTAGTTTAAAACCTTTGAATTGCATCAGCCCATCAAAGAAGGATATTATTTATTATTTGACGTATGATTTTTTTTAAAGGTTAAATCCTTCGTCAAAATTAAGATCGAATGCAAGAGAGAAAGAGAGAGAGAGAGAGAAACAAGTAATTTCATGCAAAAGCCAACGACCTCTCAAAACACCATCATCATCCGGAAACCATCATTAACTATACAATGATATGACACATCGTACGTGATAGGCCAGTGCAAGAATCACGCGAATTACCTGGCTCATCATTATCATAAAACACGGGTTCAATTTCAATATAATTAACGAGTGTAACCTCATTATCCATTTCTGTAGTGAAATCCTCGCATAATCGGCCCATCATAGTAATCACTTCCACGTTACCTTATGTAAGATTTTATTGACAAAAATAAGTAATAAGTATCAAGTAGGGCTGCGTCCGACTATAAGAGTAGATTTGATTTTGTGTGGCAGATATAAAAGGACCGGTTAGTATCTAAGTTCATCAATAGATGGCGTTAGGCGTAGACTAAATCACGACCATATTTAGTTAACAGTGAGGCGGAGCGTCGTTCAGAATCAATTCGCAGCGAGCTTCGCCGTTCTTCGGATATCTGTCTGTCTCTGTCGCGCCATCCGCGGTTTGAAATTACTAAGAAAATTATGTGCATTTGCGAATACCAAAAAAAATGATAAATGAAACTTGATTATATTTTGATCTTCCATATGACATTGTAACAGGACAATACAAGCTGTGTCTGTATTTTCATAATGAATAATGGAGTTTTTAATATAAAACAAATAGTCAGTAAAAAAGGTTCTAAACTTTGAAACATTTAGGAAATCTAATCTCATTTATTTTATTTTCAAATGGGTAAATATTTTTAAGAGCAGGTGTTAACCGAGACATAGCTAGAAATGTACTTCCTTAGAGTAACAGCAATAAAACGAGATATCCTCAAATTGCAAAATATTTTGGTATTACGTTTCTATGGAAAATACTTTGTTTGCCGACCCCTTAACTCATAAATTACTATTTTTACTCGACTACGGCGAAGCAAAAAGGATGGTTATGATTTTGACCTGTATGTATGTATGGTTGTCTATCTGTTCCCTCATAACTTCTAAACTAATTATAATATTTGAACAAAAGAGGTGTGTTGTTAGAGGCAGATCGTCCTCCCACCTAGCCAGAGGGCGCCCTACATTACGTTTGCCATGAACTTGCGGATGAGCTTGGACAAAACCAAGGTCATGTTCAATGAACATGTCCTACCGGAACCGATTGCAATTCACGGTGCCGTCCTCGAAGTTGTTCAAAAATACGTATACCTCGGGCAGACTTTGCAATTGGGTAAAAACAACCTCGAGGATGAGGTGAATAGGAGAATCCAGTTAGGTTGGGCAGCATTTGGAAAACTACGTCGTGTCTTCGTATCGTCGATACCACAGTGCCTAAAGACGAAAGTCTTCAATCTGTGCGTCCTACCCGTCATGACATACGGAGCCGAAACGTGGACACTTACGGTACGGCTGGTCCACAAGTTAAAGGTCGCTCAGCGGGCTATGGAACGAGCAATGCTCGGCGTCTCTCTCCGAGATCGAATCCGAAATGAGGTGATCTGGCAGAGAACCAAAGTTATCGACTCTTGATTGTCTTCTGGTGACATAACGTCACGTTAAATTGACTACAGCGCCCTCTAGGGGACTTAGAAAAGGAAAACGGTACCGTGTAAGGTATCAAATGAAAGAGTTTTTTAGCACATTTCAAATATGTAATTTTATTTACATAAAAAATAATATGTTAAATAAAAATAAAGTTTAAAAACCCGACTACCGAATAAACACGCTCTAAAAAGTACGAAACAAGAAAATTATCTCTGCTGAAATTATTATGCCGTATCGCCGTGGTCGTATGCCACATTGTTTTTTATTTTATTATTATAATGAATCGGTTTCGCTACAGTAGGTGGCATACGACCACGGCAATACGGCATAATAATTTCAGCAAAGACAATTTTCTAATTTCGTACATTTTAGAGCGTATTTTTTTATCTCAGTACAAGGAAAATGTATTTATTTTACTAGCTAGATAGCTGTAAATAGATAATCTTTATTGCTGAAAAGCTTACAGAACTTAATACCACAATACGGGAGGTGTCTCTGTATTGTGTTTACTATGAATATATTATTATGCTAATACATTGTAGGCGGTCTACAATAGTATGATTTCCAACATTTGTCAGCTGAGCACTAGATTGATAGTCAGCATCTAGTCTAGCAGTCCTCTCGCTTTAGCACGATATGGGTGACAGATGTCAAAATCTATACATGTCTCTTTTTAACGTGTGACTCACGTATAGCTCTGTCCTGCTGTCACCGATATCACGATAAAGCGAAAGGAGTATAGTTAATAACTAGAGTTAGTAGGTACTTTCAAAAATGGTTCAAAGGCACCTTGAGTACATCTTAACGGCGCTGCTACTTTATTTCCCTCGTCATCAATATCAATTAAGGCTCAATTTCCTCTGCAATTAAACCTTCAGAATGTCGGTAGCCCTAACCACGCCTGGAGGCGTGAGTGCCCACACCGACCGTAGATCGCGGGCGATACGGATCGCAATTATTGCCCATTAAACTGAGCACACATTCAACCACGGTTGGTTACTCCAAGTACACCCAGCGACACTTCTAGCTGTCACACAACTGCGATATTGAACTTTGTTACTTGAGATTTAAGATCAGTGGAGTCTTTGAAGTGTGAAGAAAAAGGAATAAAATAGTTTTACTTTATGTAACGGTCTATAGAGGAAGGAATTATGATAATTGATATTCAATGATTGAAAGGAATGCAGTTCTGAATACATTCAAATATTCGTATATCTGTGATATGATTATTTCGTGTTATCAAGGGTCACTCAGACATTTAAATCGCGGTGTAATAATGAGGTACAACCTGTGCGGATAAAGAATGGGATTAGAAATGGCGGCGCATCTATTCATTTCTCGCTCGCACACTATTTGCGTCTATACTTGCACTCGTGGGGTGCGAGAAGTGAATAGATGCGCCGCCATTTCTGATCCCATTCTTTATCCGCACAGGTTGTAAGTACTTATTAAATACATGTTACATACCTACGAGATTACCAATTTAACGGTAGCTCAAGCTAGTTCATACCACACCAATCGAACAAATTTTAAGAAGACGTCGATCGATAGTCCACGGATTGTTAGTAGAATGGTTAAGTCCACATCGTAGCACCATCCATCGATTCGTTAGTCGACGTTTTGTGGATCGGTATCCGTTAATAGCGAGCCTTATAAAAACATCTAAGTTTTCATATATAAATAAAAGTACATGAGTTTTCCAGCTCAAAATAGAAATCCCCCCACTCACTTGTCGATTGACGATTCAAGCTCTTAAGGGCCTCGGTGACTACTCATAGACATTCTTCTTACGATAATTCAGAGTATATTTCTCCCCGTGTCTAACGGGTTCCTGTTAAACGAGAAAACATCAAGATCAACAGGTAGATGAAACAGCGTCATCAATCCAGTTAATCGATCCTCGATCAGCGCCACCGATTCCTCGACTGTCTCACCCCGGGGCTTTAGTGATGTAGCTACTCGGTTTAACGTCGTAAGATTCAAAGTCCTTTTTAAAGCCAAAAACAATTATGTCTGATGTCAGGGCCTTAGTTAGTAAAGTCGAGTTGGGTTTGTTACGTTTGACTGCGAGACAGCCACGTTTCGGCATGCTCCACCGGAATGATACCACGGCCTCACAGAATACCGTCGTGAGAGAAGCAACGCCAGCGATGTGTTTCGCGATTGAGCCAGGATACTGAAACCTGCGGCGCTGCGGAGGACACGGCACACCACACCCTTGCGGAGTGTGTGCCGTTGGACCCGCAGCGTCAGGCGCTGGTAGCGGCGGTCGGCCAGGACCTCTCCCTCCCTAGTATAACGAGATCTATACTAGCAAGCGGTGGGGCCTGGAAGGCCTTCGCTGCCTTCTGCGAGCACGTCATGGTAGCGAAAGAGGCGGCGGAGCGCGAGCGAGAGCGAGATCCCCTCGCAAGCGCGCTCCGAAGGGTGAGGAGGGGGAGGAGACGCCGAGCAGATGCGCGTCTCCCCCCTCTCCGCGAAGGGAGCCCGCTGGTGCGTGGTACCTACGGGGGCACCAGCACCAGCACTGCACAGGCTCCCTTTGCTGCCCGATAGGGACGGCTCAGTTCTCCCGGCTGTCCCTATCCCTCTCCCGGCCACGTTTCCGGGGGAGAACCTGCCTGTCAGCCGTATAGGCGGACATCCGCCCGGAAATACGTGGAGGGAGGATTTGCTGTATCACAATGATAGTCACAAATATGGGCGATGAGGGAGAACCGCAGGGGCTTAGTGGGTTATGCCTTTGCCTGGCTTATCTTGGGAGAAGCCCCCCGCCAAAGGAGCGAGCCCCCACATAACCCGGCCACCCCCCGGTGTCGAGTATGCATAAGGTAGTCGGTCCATTCTTGAGCCGGCGGCATTCCCCCAGCGAAACCAAAAAAAAAAAAAAGGATACTGAAACCAGGTTTGAGAAACTACTTGCAACGTGCACCTTTCCTCACGATGTTTCCTTCATCGCCAAGTTAATGGCAAATCAAATTAAATTTATGTTAGAAAATCCAAACATGAACGTACGTGTAACGTGGTAGGGGCAACTTACAATAAAATTTCTCCAATGGCGCACGCTCTTTCTGCTGAGCTGTCATCGGCCGTCAAAGGTTACCGTATGTCAGTTTTGTCTCCCGAGTTGGCACTTGTCACAGGCCGTGCCAGGTAAGTCTAGCGTTGACCTTGAGTGCGGAGAAATAATTTTTAGCATGAGCTCGTTCACTAGTGCGCAAACTAACGGCCAGCGCTACTACACGCCACGTAAGTACGGCCTGTTCATCTCTACTGTCTATGAGTTACCGGCATAATATCTGCAATACTCATCGGCGCTGACGCTCGGTAATGAAGAAATCTATTAGACTGCGCCTGCGGCCAGAACGGAGGCGAAGGAAAGTCGTGGTAATAACACGGGAATGTCCGCAGATTTATAGATACGGCACATTAAACAAGCTGATGATGTTTAACGATTCATTGCGATGGGAAATAAGTATGCTAAAAAGTTTTTTCTTAACTATTAAAAATAAATTGTGCCTCATCATCTTCATCATAATTTCAGCCAATAAACGTCCACTGCTGGACATAGGCCTCCTGCAATTGATCTCCACACAGATCGGTCCTATGCCGCCCGAATCCAAGAGATGTCATACTTGTATGTACCTTAAAAGCCAAAAAAAGTTGGCAACCCTAACATCAAACAGAGCATGTATGTCTGTATTTTCAAATCTCGCGCCAAAAAGAAATTTCAAAAATTGGTGTCGCGGTTGTCCATGGGCGGCGGCAATCGCTTACCATCAGGCGATCCGTCTGCCACCTATCACATAAAAAAATCGAATAATTATTATTATGGCAATAAAATAACATTATAATGAATGTGTGGGAAGTAGTCGTAAACTAAACAAACGTTTAACTCGATTTTAAATAAATAAATCGCATTGTAAAAACATCGATTAAAGTCACAAGAGTTTTCTTCAGAACACATAGAGATGTGAAGTTCTCGAGTTAACGTAAATATTTACGTAACTACGGTAAGAAAGTTATCCTGAAATTTAAATCGAACGTAACTACGTTCAAATTAAATTAAGTAAATTTCAGGATAACTTTCTTATCACAAGGTAATAAAAGGGGATACAAATTAACTGGATCACACACACACGTTCAAAATCATTATTGAGGATATCCATTGACTTAATATGTGCGATCATCAAATTATGTACAACATCACATGTTGTGAAATATTTATTTAGCTAAGTCACTATCTATACATTATTAGAGTTTTCCCAAAAGGTCGAAAGTACGGGTCGCTTTCTTGACTCCCAATTGTTGCAAGGATGTATGTTTTCTTGCCGTAATAGTTGTTGAGTACGGTTGTAAGTTCTTTATACGTTTTTGTTGTTACTGAGTCTAGTCGAAAGAAGTCTACGAGTACCTTAAATGCTGTAGGTCCAACTCGAGATAGTAAAAGATTTTTACGTTTGGTTTGGGTCCCTTCCGAGACGTCATCCAATCCATGAAGTAATAATTCGATTTCGAACCGTTGTAGATAATACTCCCATTCTTCTGTTGATGGGTTGAATAAATCAAAATGAAAACGTTCCATCGTCGCCATTTATCTTATAAATAAATAAAATAATCTTTATGATGTTGAGTAATTATACTTGTATTTATTTTAGCTCTGTCTATTTACATGACAATAACAATGCTTTGCCGTGGCGACGGCCACAGGTTATACTACAAATACTACCCAATTCCTTCCAGAACACTTCGTTTCCAGCGCTCTTTTTTCCCATGCTGGGGCAAACTCTGGAATGAGCTTCCAGCCGCGGTGTTCCCTGATCGCTATGACATGTCCTTTTTTAAACGAGGTTTGAAAAGAATACTTCTTTCACGGTAGGCAGCGGCATGACTGTGCTCCGGCATTGTTGATGTCTATGAGCGGCGGTTACTGTTTACCATCAGATGAGCCGCAAGCTCGTCTGCCTATTTTAAGCAATAAAAAAAATGGAAATTGACACTGGCAAACTACCACGATCCCCAAAGCTACTTGGCGAAGAGACCTGGAAAATTTGAGTAAAACTAAACCAGCAACTTACCTCTTTAGAAAAAGCTGGAAGAAGCATATTCAGAGGTGCGAACCCGAAATGATTTAGGAAGAGACACTGTCAAAGAAGAAGACGATACTATACGAATCAAAGTGTTGTAACTACTGTAGATTTAATCTCGGAAAAATTGGTCGAATCGGGCCTAAGCTAGCTTTGATATTTAAACAGCTAGCAAAAGTCTTATGACATTTTTCGGGGGTTACAATAGTTTTCAAAAACCTACCAGTATCATGACGAATGATCTTCGCAAATACTAGCGAAGTCTATATCGCTAGAAAGCTACATTAGCAATATTTCATGGCGTGGATCCATTAATAAATGGCCTCTTATAGGTCAGTGAGAGCGCTGCCATCCGCTGAGGATTAGGGCCGAAATAAATACCGCGTCATGTGATATTTCATCTGTTAGTAGAGTTGCAAAGTAACAGGCGTGATCATCATCTGAAGTTTAGATGGCGAGAAAACATTGCAATTTTCTTGACATAATTACACGTGACACAATTACTTATAAGCTTTGATTTATATGTCACTTAACTAAAGCAGACACAAGCTCTTTATTAGGGACTTTCTATGGAATCTAATATTGATTAACTCTGTAGAACTTACTACTACATGCCCATTCATCTTTGTCGGTAAATACTATAACAAACATGCATATTCAATGATGCTCTAATTATTTTAATTGTGTTATTGATAGGTTTAATATCTTTCTGGGATACGGACATCGTATTACCACTACTTCAGGCAACAGTTTTTATGCTAGAGGCGACAAACGAGCAAGCGAGTCAACTGATGGAAAGTAATCAACGCCGCCCATGAACATCCGCGAAATCAGAGAGATCGATATTGTGTTGCCGGCCTTTTTAAAAAAGAGTATGCTTTTCTTTTGGATGTCCTTAAGTCGTAGCCGTCGGGAATATACTCTCGCAGCCAAACCGTTCCACAGAACTGAGGTACGTGGTAAAAAGTTCCGCGAGAAACGCACAGTATTAGAACGCCATCCATCGAGATGATGAGGATGGAATGAAAATCGCTTGCGTGTGGTTCGATGTAAGAATTCAGCTGCAGGGAGTAGATCAAACAGTTCCTTAGAGCTCTCCCCATGTTAGTATGCGGTATAGAATGCTGAGGGAAGCTATATCCCGCCGCAGGTGCTAGAGGATCAAGTCGACTAGAGAGAGAATTCTTCCCTAAGTTAACCCTAGGATTAGTATTATAATATCTGTGCCCTAGGTATACGAGAAATAATAAAAAGTACTCGTTCAAGTTCCATAATCGCCAAGGCTAATACCGCACATCTCTAAAGAAAATAGCATAAATCTAGGGTTAGATGCGTCCTGATTGCTATTCCAGGGACAATAATTCAATCTTTGCTTCACGGCTACCTAGATATCACCGAGAGAATATTAAATCCCCAGGTAGTTATTACTGACTGAAGAAAACCGATATTGAATTGGAATAGTGATGTAGCACAAATTCTATGTCAGAGAACAGTTGTTATTTTATTGGAGTTATAATCAATCGGAATAAACCAATGCAATAACCTACTACACATTCAACCATAGCAATGCTTATATTACCAATAAAATGTTGTTAATATACTTAAATAATATCTCAATTTTAACATATATTACCGTAACGTACTTGTGCCTATAATGTTATATTGGGAAATCGTTTATTGCTCCTCACAGGACAGGCTTATCCTAGTGTGGGGACCAGTGAAAAGTTGTAAATTGTAATATTTTTGATAATAAATAACGTACCTTTACATTTGTAAAATTGATATCATTATTCTTTTATATAGTTTAAAAACTAAAACCCGACTACCAAAAAAAACACGCTCTAAAAAGTACGAAACAAGAAAACTGTCTCTGCTGAAATTATTATGCCGTATCGCCGTGGTAGTATGCCACCTATTGTAGCAAAACAGAATCATTATAATAATAAAATAAAATCAATGTGGAGAGCGTGTTTTTTTGGTAGTCGGGTTTTAGTTTTTAAACTTCATTTTTATTTAACATATTTTTAGTTATGTAAACAAAATTACATATTTGAAATGTGCCAAAAAATTTCTTTCATTCGATACCCCACACGGTACCGCCAAGCAAAAATGTTTGTTTAGTTTTTTACTCTAAGTCCCCTACAGGGTGATGTAGTCAATTCAACGTGACGTTATGTAACTTATAACCAGAAGACAATCAAGACGCTTCTAACGACACCTCATTTGTTCAAATATGATAACGAGTTTAGAAGTTATGAGGGAACAGACGAACATACATACATACATACAGGTCAAAATCATAACCCTCCTTTTTGCTTCACCGTAGTCGGTTAAAAAGACTCATTGCCCCTGTTTGTCTACAGCGACATATACTCAGTACAAAGATGGGTGTCATCAGCGGGATTGTTTTCGGAAATATACCTTTTCAAATTTTTTGGACAAGGAGCGAAGGTAACTCAGTGGAAAAGAAAGCGCCAGCCATGCGGGGGTGGATTATGGTTATGGTTCGATTCTGAGCATGCATGCACCTCTGAATTATTCACAGTGCGTATTTTTAGCATTATATCAACGATGAGGGAAAACTAGTTTTGAATAGTCTCTAAGACGTGTACCCATGATTCAATTGATCTGGTTCCCCTGTAAAAGGGTTGCGAAGGTTAGACGGCAGTCGCTTCATTATAATAGGGTATTTTATTAAACTCAAGATTTTACAAAATATATATTTTTTTATTAAAATATAGGTAAATATGTGCCAATAGCAAACATTCTCAACTAAAAATATAACGTCTAGCCGGCTTTATGGTCATTCAAAGATTCATGGGCAAGTCCATTTTAAAAGTATGAAATTATTAAAAATAATTATACCATTGAATAACCCATACAATTTGCACCAGCTAATTTAATAGAACCATTGACATAAACGAAACATTTGATATAGCTACCATACAAAATTCAAATGTAATGCATACAAAATACTTAGGTGTGACGTCACATCTTAGTAGCCATTTGTATGGAGCATTTTGGGTTTGCCCAAAATAATGTGATTTTAAAGTTGTGATATCTCAGGTAGTTTAAATGAGAATCAGGTAATTGTTTCAAAGATGTTTCTATCATTAAGAGGTCTTTTGATTACAAAAATAAATTAAAAAATAGTCAAATACCGTATTACCAGACTTTCCAAATCAAGAATCATGGTCCAAGCGTACCGCGGTCTCTATTACTAACTTATATATAACTATGTAACTTATATTATATACTGAGACCGGTCTCCAAAGCGATACCTTTGGACGCAACCGGGAATAACACGCTGAAATGTTTAGTAGTCTCAAACAAGATATATCATTTATATATAAATAAATAAATCATGTAAGAGTGTACCGTCAGCATCAAAAGTAGCTTCACACGTTAGTACCATGTCGAAGTAACATTTTGTTCATACCCCTTAGAAACTGACTAAACTCTACAGACACTACTCAGGACCGGAACCAATAAGTGGCGTTCCAGCCTGCATGGTCAGGTTCGAATTAAGAGAATGGGAGCATAAGCAAAGCACTGAATTTAGGAAAAGACTACCTGTACTAGCACAGTCCAAGGCTTTGATACAGGCGTTCGATCAGAAACGAGCTGTATAAATAATAAAACTGAGTGTAGGACCCTAACGGGGCACTGTAAATTAAACAAGCACCTGCACAACATGGGCCTTTCAGATACCAAAATCTGCAGGTTCTCACGCGAGGACGAGGAAACGATTATCCACGTCCTCGGCGAGTGAATAGCGCTGCACCGCTGCAGAATCCGGCACCTGGGAGCACAAATGATCTCGGCATACGAGATCAAAAGCTCCCCCATCAGCTCCATTCTCGGGTTTATCCTGGAACTGGAGCTACATGAGGTGCTGTAATAGGTTCTGGGGCTGCCACAATAGATCATCTACTGGTCGCAGTGGCTATGAGACGCAAGGCTCACCCCATTTCTTTCAAATAATAATAGAAACTGACTATAATAGGCAGAACGGTTACTTTGACATGGTACGAAAGTGTTCAGCTACTTTTGATGTTGACCATAATATTAAAATAAAATATCCTTGAATGAAATTGTTCGAAAACAATCCATCAGATTTGCCACGCCTGACATAAAATTAAGTAGCAAGTAATACAATTTTATGTCCGAGTAGTATAATATCAGTAAAAATCAATATACTCGAATCCGTATTCATGTCGCAGCCATCTGGTTACATTAGCCAAACAATAGCACGCCTAAGGCGTTCGTTAAACGCTAGTATCTAATCCAATGGCTGAAGAACAACTAGCCGTATTGGTCACAACGTTTAACCAGATGGCTGAACGTTGTGCAGTCATTCAGTTAGTAGGATATTCAATTATTTGAGACTTTATTTATTTATTTTAAACTTGCAGACGACGTACTGTTTGGTACTTCCATGGAGACTATTTTGAAAATAATACACTTCTATTTTCTTTACATATTAATTAATTAATATTTAATCGAAGCATAACATTCACAGCTGCTTTCGCTGCTGACGCCATATTTGTTTTTTATTAGAGCTGCAGTGTAGATAAGCGGACCTAAATTTGAATCTCTTAGCTGAGCCTTGATCAGTTATTGCGAAAGGGCTAACTTTCAATACGCCAAGCTGTTAAACGTTGAGTGATTTTAGTTCGAGTGCCGGCGTTTAAGAACGCCCTAGGCGACTAATTGGAAGGCTAATTTAACTAAATGGCTGCGACATTCATAAGTCGTACCGAGCACTGATCATTATGAAAATGACACGGTGTCCTTCGCAGTAATTTTGAGAATGATGATGACAATCTTTTCATAATGTAAGTAATATTGGTAAATTAGTTACGGTCAGTCGACGTAAAAGTTAATTTATCTTACGCTGCTTTTCTATAATTTTTTTCGTGGGAGAGCCACGCTTCGACATTCGGCCGACTCGCTCAGATAGATACCACCGCCTCATAGAAAACTGGCGTGATGCAGCACTGAACTATGTTTCGCTAAGTCAGTGAGGGTGCCAGAGGACCAATTCAGAGCAAAACGGGTGCTACCGAATTTAGTGACTACGCTGATGTTGGCAATCTCTTAATACAGGTGATTCGCTCGTCTGCCACCTATCAGATAAAAATACGCGTTTCGAATTCTGTAGTATACCATTCTATTCAACTTTAGTTGCACTTCGGGAACAACATATCTATAACTCAATATACATGCCACTTGCATAACCAACTTATCGATACGGAAAAAACCGACTAGCCATAACATTCGCAACGATCGAATCATGGAAATTAATCGCCAGTTTCCACTTCAGTGCACACCGGCGGGAGCACCCTGTACACTGGCTTGTCAGTGCTAATTAATCGAATGTGCTCTCAGATTTGGCCTAAAGTGTAAGATGCAGCGGTAGCGTATTGTAAATACTTTTTTTTATAGTGACACGGTATATTGGTTGTAGTGTCTTAATTGCAATCACAATTCACCTCCGTTATCACTGCCATACTGGCCCGCAAGATGCTTCTTCACTCTTCGTTTTTGTGAAATATCTCGATAACAATATTGGTTCTGTGGATTCAGAGTCGCTCGTGCGTTGAAGGTCCCAAACTCAAAACCATGTCCCCATACAAATTTTCCAAGTAGGTAACAATCAATGCTACTGTAGCCGAAATCTCGATATTTTCGATATGACAAAATATGGCGGATGTCGCATAAAAACCATACAAAAAAATGTTTTTGCGTAATATATCGTATGATGACCATATATCACGTCACGAGAAATGGGCTCCAGAGGGGCAACTCTCGTGCAATGGAAATTCTAGTCCAATTTAGACACTTCGCACATTCGTCCTTGGTACATATGCACTCATAGAAGTAGAAAGGATTTAAAAAAAAGCCGTCTAGTTAAAAAGTAACTAATGATGAAAACGTCAATTTTGCCTGACAAGAGAGTCAGATTTTTTTTTTGTGATTGGTGGCAGACCGGCAGATTTCACGTAAGAGACAGTTCTATATGCGAATCCGGCATAGACGAAGGAACCACAGATCATATATTTTTAATTGCTTAAAATACCCGACATCCTTATATGTCGTATTGCCACCCAAAATCCCCCGCCCTTCAAAATTTCCAAAATCCATTAACCCTCCCTGTTTCCCAGTATTTAAAATATTTATGTAAATATATAAGTATATATGATTTAAAATTATAATCTTATTTCCATCCCCATATTATTATTGTTAAATGTTGTTTTGTCTCTTTCGTTAGTGCTGTTGTCTGTGTCGTCTATATGTTGCTGCAGTGTTGTCTATATGTGCAGCTTTTTATTTGTTTTCGATGCTGGCCCGAACAAAAGAGAAGACCCAAAAATAGATCGGAAATCTTAAACCATAAACCGGTAAATATCTAAATATAACGTGTCTCCTCCTCCTCCTCCTTAAACACTTGACATTGGCGGAATCACACGTGCGGCCGTCATCGTGCGCGGGATTAGGTCCATAAAAAAAATAATAAAAAAACGGACCAGCAGAACGAAAGTGTACAATGAAAAAATCTAAGTGTTCAAAACAATCAACTCAACAATCACTTTTAGCACATCTTTAGGTGTACTTTCATTCCATAGTCATTTACATTAGAATAGTTTGTAACTAAATTTCTATCACATGCTTTATTTTTGAGTTTCCGATATTTCGGCGTTGTTGCAAGCGCCATGGTCACGGTGGTATTACGATCTTGGTCAACTATTCTAATAGTACTATAATTTGTTGTCATTTGTTCTTGAACAGTCCAGTACAGCTGTCTTTTGTCAAATGCAGAGAGGTTTTAACGTTAAAATCATTTTGATGCTGACTTTACATAAATTGTATATGTACCGCATTCAGGTAACGGAATAATGGATGATGCATCTAGCTATGTTTGTGGGACGTGCAATCTGCACACACAACGGGTAGGGACCTACATCCGTGAGGTCTCAACCCTCAACTCTACACTCCCATCAAATGTCACAAACGTGGCACCGCAACACTTCGACTCGAGTGACCCCAGGGACCACAAAGTACGTAACTAATCATACATTAATACAGTCATACACGCACAGCCCAAGAGTATGACGGATCGGATCGGAGAACAATTTCCGATTCGATTCGGCGTATCTCTGTGGTGAAGAGATGGGAGAAAAGAATCGATTAAGGAAATATCTACAATATTTATTTACCATTGACTCAAACGATCAATCAAATAATTCTGACTTTTTTAAGTAAAATCTGTAAGAAATTCCTTATAAGCTGGTAGGTCTTTGAGGTGATTTTTCAAGGCTTCGAGAACATAAAATGAAACACAATGTTAAAAATGTCTAACCATCCGCGTTTTAAACTGACTTCAAAAAAAAGAAGGTTCTCAATTCCTATATATTTTTTTATTTATGATTGTTCGCCGATTGCTTTGCCATTTATGACCTGATTTAGATACTTCGTTTGTCCGCTTAACATAAAAAAATACACTTTTTGAAGGTGGTATTTTGAAGCCACAAAAAGCATTCAGTTGGATTAACAACATCCTTATTTTCTTGAAAGCGTCTAAAAAGGTAGACCAACGATCTGGTGAAGGCTGCTGGAATCCCTTGGATGCGTTTAGGCACTTCACCGATCTATGTGGAGAATATTGAAGGAGGCCTATGTCCAGCAGTAGGCGTCTATTGGCTGATAATTATGATGATGATGACAAGAAACTGACCCTCACTTAAATATCATTTCAATCAGTAATGGGAAGTAATATTAACGTTTATTAATTACTTACTTAAATTTTAAAGTGAGAAACTTGTTTAAAATCAGATTTTCCCTAACTAAATTCGTTTACATTTTTGCTTTTGTTTATCATGTTAGATTTATTGTAACGATAGTTTAAGTCTATTCTGAACTAAACTGTTTGTTCTAAAGTTTAAATTAGTCTATCTTAGTGCTGTTTTAAATTGCAATTAGTGAAACTGTAAGTCTATTATTAATCATGTTTTTTTGTGCAAAGTTTGTAAATGACTGTTTGTTTCCAAATAAATAAATAAAAAAATTAAGAGGGTATATCCAAAAAATGATAATATTAAAACATGTGACATCTGCCACCTATCACATATTTAAAAAATAGAATCGATTAATTATTTCATGGGTGTTATGTTAGGTAAAAATCGATTGGCAAAAACATTAAACACATCACTACTGTGGCGTGTGGGCGTTCCGGTCGCGGTGTGAATACTATAACCGTGGTCATGGTTTGTGGGGAAAACGAGGTGTGGTACGTTTTGGTACGTTTAAGCTGAACTATGAGGCAGTTGCGATGCCACCGTGAAGTTAAAATATCTGTTACATACAGCTAAAGCTAATAAAACAATTATTAGATTAGTATCAATTTTATAGTAGGTATACACGTAAAATCACAATATAGTATTTATGTATGGTGTGATTGTATGTGCAGGTGTATGTATGCATATATAGTTGATATTTTTATAGCAATCTTTAGCAATTTATTCTTAAGTAAATAACACACTTAAAAATTTCATCTCGTGTTCAGGTGGGATTCGACCCACACCTGGTCCACTGATGTTGCGGGTGTCCATGGGCGGCGGAATGGCTTACCATCAGGTGATCCGTCAGCTCGTCTGCCACCTCTCATATAAAAAAAAACCCTCTACAATCCATGTGAATGTTCTACCAATTAGACCACTGACGCGTTAATAAGCCTACACGACACGATGAAACGAGATGATTTTTTAAGTGTGTTATTTACTTAAGAATAGTATGCATATATATTTATAAATACATATATCACATAAATATGAAGAAATATAAATATGTTCATGGGCTCAGACTAGCATGTAATTTCATACATCATACATATGAGCCGTTTGGTCCCCGGCAGAGTAGAATAGGCCACCCTCACTCTTACCGAAGTGTCGTAAAAGGCGACTAAGGTAAAGCTGCTGGCATGATCATCAGCACCCAGAGAAGGAAAACTCTGCATTTATATCAAAACCCTCGCCAACCCGTCTGCCAAGCGTGGTGAGTATGGCAATTACCCCTCATGTGGTTGAGGGAGGCCATGCCCCAGCAGTGGGGACTTAAATGGGCTGATGATGATGATGATGATACATATGTATGTATGAATTTTTGAAATGGCTTGTCGGTTTGACCTTAAGAATAAAAATAAGTGTTATGTAAAAACTCTTGGTATTTCTATTATCAGACTTAATAAATTGAAAATGTTACGTGGACAACTGTAATCGGCCTTCAGATTGTAACTGAAATTGTAATATGCTGTTATTATCCCAAATAATTAAAAAAAGGTAAATTATTCGGTAAAAGGGGGGATATACGGATGCATACAGAGATATTTGCGAGTGCGGTAAGAAGAAGAAGCAACAGAATCGTGAGGAAACTTACACTTTACGGATAGTTTCTGAAACGTGTAACCTTCATCAGCTCGCCTAGATCTCCTGTTAACTGATTACGAATGTCAGACATTGTAATCACCACCAAATCCTAGATCATGTTCTTTGCGTACCTCGACCTTTAAATTATCAGGATTTTTATTATCCCAAAACAGAGCACAGGTCATCATGGAAATGAAATCGTCGCTACACCACGTTTTCCTATTGCAGATTGGTAACCACAAACCCGAGTTATGTTCGGAAAATCCAAAACATACTTTTTGCTCCACCTGGGAATCGGACCCAGGACCCCGAGACCGCGGCCCGGGACCAACTGGGTAAAGTAAAGTAGTATCAGCCTATAAACTGTCCCACTGCAGGGCAAAGGCCTAAACCATAAAAATCAAGTCATCGCTACTATGATGGGATTAGGCTTAATTACCACGCTTGCCAAATGCGGATAGGTGATCACAAACTCGAGCTATGTTCGAAAACTTCGAAACATACTTTTCGCTCGACCCGGGACTTAAACTACTAGACCAACTGGGTACTTTAATATAAATTAATTTCAAAAGTAAGGTAACTGCACCAAAACTCGCCTCGGTAACCACGTCAGCAAATTAACAAGTTATTTTCGTGATCCCGATTAACAATATTAATTTATCTGATCGGATTGGTAATATGAATGGACGCGAGCACTCATGCGTGTTGGTGCACTGCGCTTATTTGTTAAACATAATTTAATTAAATCTGTTTGAGCAACGCCAGATTGCCGAATATGGTTTTATTACGAATAAATAGTAATAATTTGGGAGCAAATAGAAAGGTATATATGATAACCACTCGTATGTAATTTGGTTGTGATATAACAAAAAATGTTATTAATTGTTGTATTATAAATCACTGCAACACCTTTTCGAACTGCGGATGCTACTGTAAATGTTTTTTTAAATTCGTCCTAAGTAAAATTGGAATCAAATATTAACATTTAATTAGCATATACAATTTTGGGCTCCTGAAATAAGGACGTCGAGACTAATCAATCTGCGCAAGCTTCAGGTCAATTTCAGGATCAACCGAAGTAGCGATCTTTTGTTTAGGAGTCCAAGACTCTGTTCTGGTGGCTCAGACTCTGTTCAGCCAGCCGGAGAAAATTGGCTCGAATAACTCGGCACTCAGATTGACAGTATGTTTGAACAAGTCCCTCGGCGCTGAACTCTCTTTCTGTCTGTAATCGAGTTAACATTCGTCTTAATCGTTATGCAACTGATCGCACACATCACGACGATTCGATCCGATGTTCGATTTCTAATTCGGTTCTGATTACAAGGCATTATCATCGGCCGTTATGACAGCGGCGAAATCGCATCACACGTAATTGATGATAGCGATCTAGAGGCGATTATAACATCACATAATAATCGGGTGATTCATATTTAGTAGTAGTCTGTCTGATTTTTTGCTCTATTTTTATTACTAGGTAAAACATTTTCTTGTTGACTTAAAAAGTATTAGTATTTCCTGGAAATTGCTCAAAGCCTGGTCTGTGGTCGTTTGTCATACCAGAGATAAAGTTTTGTAAAGTTGACGAATAGACGGCGCCAGGTCAAGTTAAATCCCCCCCAACGAGGTGCAAAAATAAAGATAAAGATTTCTTTATTGGCCACAGAATACAAATTTAGACCCAAGTGACATAAATACATAAATAGAACAAATTCTGTAGCCAACAAGGCCCAACCTCAGCATTTGCTGCAGTGGCTGAAGCCGCTGCAGCGCAGGTTTTCAGGCGGAGCCTTAGGCGACGTTCGTACAAGGCACACATACATACAAGAGGAAGAAAGACAAAATAAAGAAAATAGTTACAATAGAACCAAAGAAAAAACAATATTAATAACATAAAGTCTCCAAGTAACATAACACTTGTGTATCACATAAGGACGGCCGAAGTCCAAAAAGGGTAGCTCGGCGTGTGTACGGATATTAGGCCCAGCATATTTCTTTTCATAAATTTCCATAAATAGATTTTCAACTTTATGTGCGTATTATTATATGACTTTCGTAATGCAAAGCTTAGAGTATTAGCCTATACTTATGTTAACCCATGTCTGGAACTAACTGTACTTGATTCCGCGTAGGTGTCGGGCCGGCAGATTAAACGTGGAAATCTCTCGATCCCCTGTAATGAAGGTCGGTTTCTATTTGTGGCCAATTTGCAGGCCACCACAAAATACACGTTGCTAGTAGTGATGTGACATAAGTAAAGACTTAACTCACAAAGAAAATAAACTTAAATTAGATTTGCAGTGAAAGTTATCATTCTTCGTAGGTCTGTATCATTCCTCGTAGAGTTCTAACTTGCCGCCCCTAGCCTCAGGCTACACTTGGTCTATGATCTAACGTTTTGTATATCTGGATCATGGACCAAAGATCATATCTGTAAACCTAACCTTCGCATCCCTTAGACAGGAGAAGCAAACCAACTAAATCACCTGTCGTTGAGAACAATTATCCAACGATGGAGAATGTTGCATGAATGGGCCGGCTCGACCGGAGTGATACCACGGTCTCACAGAAAAACGAAGTGAAGCAGCACTGTGCTGTGTTTCGATGCGTGAGTGAGGGTACCGGAAGACCAAACCGGGGGAAAGGGGGGCAGCGCACTTGTGATTCCACTGGTGTCGCGGGTGTCCATGGGCGGCAGCAATCGCTTACCATCAGGTGATCCGTGTGCTCGTCTGCCACCTATCACATAAAAAAATGTTCACTTCTATTTTTTTTTCAAATATGAGTCAAATAAATATAACGACAACGTCGTATAGTTCACGGATGTCCTTAGGCGGCGGCAATCGCTTACCAACAGATCACCCAACTGCTCGTTTGCCACCTATCGCATAAAAATGCAGTTTTCCTCACGATATTTGCCCTCAGCGCCGAGCGAGTGGTAAACTCAAGTGACTCAAATGACCTAAAATTAATAAACTTATAACTAAAATAAATTTTCCTAGTCGCAACACTACTATTTTCTTATGAAAGTGTTGGGTGCATGTCAGCCGATTTCAAGTTGGTTCAACTTTCATAGAGGGATATTATTATTTACAAGATTCTAATAGGGCCAAGGCACCACCAGTAGAGAGTTTGAGACAAGTGGGATCAAACCACAGGATATTAATAGTGGTTTTACATTAAAGAAATCATTTTGAGGGCCGGCGGGCACTTGTGACTCTGAAGTAAATAATAAACTTAAAAAAATTCGTCAGTCTTCGGGTGGGACTCGAACTCACGATCTTTTGCTAACCGGGCAACTGCTTTACCGACTAAGCTACCGGAGACCTTGGTATGTCGACGAATTTTGTAAGTGCTTTTTGCTTCGCCGTGAGCCGACGTTAGTGAATTGTGACTCTTTCGGTATTGTGGGTAGGTGCCCATGGGCGACGCTAATCATCACTTGCCATCAGGTTGCCATTCAACATAAAATTAATTGAAAGAAACATTTAAAATTTTAAAATCCCCCAAAGGCGGCCATCTCGGATTTGAAATTTGTCACAATAAATATTCTGCTTCTCAAGCCCCTTTATATGATACCCATATTGTGGGAGTTGTGTTAAAACATACAATCCATATATTTGTGACGGCGGCCATCTTGGATCGATTTTTATCTAACATTATTCATCTATCAAACAAAAAAAAATGTTCTACAAAAAAAAACCGCCTTCAAATACCACGAAGTCAAAAGTGAAAAATAACATTTTTATCACTTTATACACTTTACCATTTTATAACAGTACACTCGAGAAAGGGTGTTACCAAAGTTGGCGCCTAATACTTGGTAATTTAATACAACAATCAATTATTCAATAGAGATTAGGCGCCGACTTCGGTAAAACCTTTTCTCGAGTGCCTACTGTTATAAAATGTTATTTGAAGTGTATAAAGTGATAAAAATATTATTTTACACTTTTTGATTCGTGGTATTTGAAGGCGGTTTTTGCCCGCCAAATAACTAAAAAAGTAATTGTGAGTACAGTATTGAAAGAGTTATCCTTCAACTCCTTACCGTTAAGGAGTTGACCTTCCATCATCAGAAGAGCCACAAAATTAATACAATCAGTCGTAAACACTGGTGCAGTTTTGAAAAAAGATACAAAAACATTACGTGTGCCTTTACAATTTGAGGGTGGTTATTTTTTGGCAGCACAGCAAAAAAATATATAGACACACGTCAAACTTATAACACCCCGTCGTTTTTGCATCGGCGGTTACAAATAAAGGAAAATCACCTTATTAAAGCGGCGGCTTTATCACATAGTTTTTGGAAATACAATAGCAATCTCTCTGATGTCGCGGATTTTCAAGAGCGACGTTGATTATTTTCCATCAAGTGACATCAAGCATAGAAAAGAGAGGTTTTGGAGATTTCACCCTATGTTCTTCAGGGAAAAAATTTTTACTTTCAGCAAATATAATTTCACCGAAAAGTTAATAAGTTGATAAAAATGCACAGAAGTTAACTAATTGAAACCGACTTTGAACCGACTTTGTAAACAGAAACAAACTCCTTTATTGGTGCAACATAAAAAAACCTCAATAATAAAGAACAAACCGAAGATCTCACATCCACATTTTTTTTTATTTCTTACTCGAAACAACGTAGAAAAACGTTTTACTACTGTTTTACAACGCTCCATAAAGTTGTATTGTATTGAAACAATAGTTCGTTTCATTACAAAGTATGGAGAGAACCCATTTGTTCTGACGAGAATGGGTGTTGAGAACATGGTCGTATAAAGTCATTATACAACGACATTTAGGGCAATAAACGACCATTCGTCACTTCTGTCGGATTAGGTGTAATATAGGGTGATACAAAGTTGTTTGTCTTCTAAATACAAAATAATGATATGTAGGTAGTTTTCAACGCCCTGTTAGTGTAGAGGTTTAGGTCCTTGCCTAACCGTGATCGTTACCGGCCGTGATAGATAGATAGATACTCTTTATTGCACAACATACAAAACTTAAAAGGTAGGTGTACAGATATACAATGTACAATTTAGGCGCTCTTATCGCTGGGAGCGATCTCTACCAGACAACCTTCAGGTAAAGGACATAAGATAGAAGAAGGGTGGGTGATCTCGGGGTCCTTTTCCGGATCGTGCGAAAAGTATGTTTCGAAATTCGAATATAGCTCGGGTTTGTGATGGTCACCAATCCACATTAGGCAAATGAAGTTGTTAGACCTAATCCTATCATAGTAGCGATGACTTGATTTATATGGAGTGTTGAGTTAGTGTTCTGCAGTGGGACATTAAGGTGACGGGTAGGGCACACTAGCTACGCCAATAGATTTTAATTTTTAGCTACTAATCCGGGTCTTTCGGGAATACAACATCTCGGCAAACACTTATACTATTTTGAAACATTTGTGCATGGTTATTTAATAAATAGTATAAGTATTTGCCGAGAGGTTGTAACCCCAAGAGGCTGATACTTTTTTTAATTGCGAAAAATAGGCCAATGAGCATGCATTTCCTTACTTTTCAACAAAATTGTGGGTTTACTATATGCCAAATTAGTCATGTTGATGAGGAAAGCCTAGGATATAAATCAGTAGCACAGCATGAAGGAGGCCCACGTTTAGCAATGGATAGTTTGAGTTTGATTCCCGAGTCGCGCCCAATCTGTAACTTAGTTTTTGAAATCTGTGTCAGCCCGAATATCGGATTTTAGCTAGAGAACTTTAAGCTTTTATTTATTTTGTGACATTATTATTACAATACCTGAGGTCACTAGGGAAAATATAGTGGCCGACCTAACGGTGAACCAGACTATAAAGGGTGAGCAACACCCTTTTTCCTATATGCAAAATAGACGCGCTAACTCTTTTAGACATAACAATGGATTCAAAGTAAACAAGGCAAGACGTGCATACATTAGCATGAGAAAGGGCTTTTCTTCGCACCGTGCTTTGTGGCATTGTCCACGGATCATAAGTGTGACGAGAAAAAAACAATATTTGCATAATCATCCATCATTGTGAGCGCGTGCACATTGTGGAAGGACGACACGAGATTGTGGGGTGATCTGACGGACCGGTTATGAATGACGTGTTGGGATAACAAATCGCGCACTTGATGTTAAGCACCATCAGTCTGATCATGTATACTGAGACGACAGCTAATAGCTCTCGAATATACGCTTGCCAAGTACCCTTTCCCCGAAACGCAGTTCTTACTTACACACATTTATTCCAGGGCTTTTTATATTTTACCAGAATTTAAAACATGGGAAAAACCTTTTAACTTTATTAAAAACTCATAAAACTTTAATTAATTCTAGAATATTTAATAGTTTTTTGGACTATTTGGAAGTAGAAGTTGAAAACATTTATTGACTATCACACATTTTTTTATGTATTTTTCCTAAGCACCTTGATTAAGTTTCTCGTAGTTTACTCTTTTTTTATTGGACTAGTTTACTTGCGTCATAAAAGGTGTAGACTCGCAGTGTAGGATTGAAGTTATTTTACCTGTAACAAAAAAGAGATACATTCTTATTGTCAGTATCTATAAGTTAAAAACCCCAAAAATATTATGTTATCATACAAGTATGATTGGTCAAATAAAGAATTGACTAGTTGTGTCCATTGTGTGCCATGTGCAACTCGCTCGTTCGTTCGGTTTAATTATTCAAATTAGCATCTTTATTTTATCCTTAGTAAATTAAATTGAGTTAAAAATAATTTAACTTCTTGGGTTTTACTTTCAAGAATCAAGATTCATACCAATGCCTCAAGCTGGTCCGAATCTGCTGATAGGTCACTCTTTTGTCGGCCTCTATCATAAGTCGCACAACACTGATGTTATGGCCGTCCCTCACGCAAATCATCGGTGAGATTAGGTGCGACCACGTTTAAACTCATTAAACCAGTTGTAATCAGATGGCACGAGATGGAGCTTCATCGTGAAAGGCCAATCGAAGTCTATCATAACTTTCTTGTTGACTTATTTGACATCGAAAGTCATAGAAAATCATTGCACGGAAATTTTCTCGCGTTAAATTCATGCTCACTTATTAAAGATTATTTTCAATTTGCCGCCAAATCGGAAAAAAAGAGATCGAATTAAATGCATAGACAATAATATTGGCAAAGAGTTCCATTTTCAAAATTTAAACTTATTTTTTTAATCATCGTCTTATAAGTGGCCAGTTCTAAAAACTTTCAGTGTCGCCCTCGTAACATGTAAATATTATAATAGCTACAAATACATTATTTTCTTATCATTACTTGCAGTTGAAGAACATTTATTAGAGAAATATTTTCGGATCTAACAAAAAAGAAAAATTTACTTTTAAAAAAATATATGAAATTTATCTATGATGCGGTCCAATGGAAACGCTCCGCTTCACCGGGCGTCGGGTGTCAGTCAGCGCGCGCGCAGCGTGGGCGGCGATTGTGCGTTGACATTGGAAAGCGGCCCGTACACGCGCGAGACCCGCTAATTTATACGCAACGTTTAGGGACGTAGACGAAACATCGATTAATAAACACATCCATATGGTAGTAAAAAATAGCACATTATCCCTAAACTCGCGTAAGCCTCGCTAATTTATACGCAACGTTTAGGGACGTATGTATCACTAATTATCGATTAATTATAACATAGATATGATAATTAACGACGTGACGATACAATAAAATAAATACATTTCATATCACCCCCGAATGTTAGGTACTACCCGACCCGCTAATTTATACGAATACGTTTAGAGACGTTACATAATCGCGAATCATCGATATGATAATAAATTTGGTTAAATTATTATTTATTACTCCTAACTAGGAGTAAGGAAATTAAGGTATTATTTTTTTGAAGTTAAGTAACTACTTGATTACTTACTTATTGATTACTAGAGTTTTATTTCAATGTCTAAAAATGCATTTGCAACGGAAGCTTATAAATGGCCTTAAGTGCAATCCAGGAGGAAGGTGTATATTAATCGATTTCATGTGAAAATTGAAAATGAAAAATTCTCTATTCATTTTAATAACCTGTTATGAATGTCGAACACTTGTCTTTTTTATCGACATTTCGCTCGCATCCCTATGTGTTTACTGCAGTGCCGCGCATGCGTAACAAATCGATACGGCTTGTTTACTGGGTGGATTAACGTAAATGTTTGACTGCGCGAAGTGTTGAGGACTCCATCATCAGTCATGCACTTAGCACCTACTAAAGAACGAGCGACTGAAGAAGATCGACGACTTAGTGAAGATCTTAGGAAACCCTTGGATGCGAATGGTATCAGACCGATAACTGATAAAGTAAAAACGTGGGAGAGCCACGCTTCGGCATAAATGGGTCGACTCGACCGGAGTGATACCACGGATTCACAGAAAACCGGGCGAAACAGCATTGTGCTGTGTTTCGCTGCGTGAGTGACGGTAATGGAGGCCCAATCCGGGGGAAAGGGGGGTTCAAAGGTTGGCAGCGCACTTATGATTCCACTGGTGTCGCGGATGTCCATGAACGGCAGCAATTGCTTGCCATCAGGTGATACGTCTGCTCGTCTGCCCCCTATATCATATAAAAATGGGCATGGATCATGGTCCAAACCCCATGTCTACAAAGCTGCGGCTTTGAACGCATTCGGGAATCATTCGGGAACTTTGAAATGTATGTGGTACTCCGACTTTTCAATAAATTATCCCTAATGAATTGCATTTTGTAGTAAGGACTAACTTAAAAAAAAAAATCTGCAAAAAAAAACCCGCCTTCAATAACCACGATCTAAAAAGTGTAAAATAATATTTTTTACACTATATACACCTCAAATAACATTTTATTACAGTATCCTTGATTCTTACTCTGAGGTTTGCGAAACGGGAAATTCCCACATTTCCCACAATTGTAAATACCTCAGTTTATACCACATACCTCAGTTCTGTGGAACGGTGTGGCTGCAGGAGTATTTCCCGACAGCTACGACTTAGGGACCTTCAAGAGAAGAGCATACTCTTTTTTCAAAAAGGCCGACAACACATTTGCGATCTCTCTGATTTCTTGGACGTTCATGGATGGCGTTGATTCACTTTCCATCAGGTGACTCGCTTGCTCGTATGTCCGCCTCTAGCATAAAAAAACAACAAGCAGCAAACAACAGGATTATTACCCTTTTAGAATTACATAACTTCCTCTTTTTAACGCCATCACTTAATACATAAGGTGGGCTTCTCCCAGTAATTCCCATATCCGGTTACTAAAATATCATGTTTCCGCCTCGCCGGCCCATTACATACAGAAGCGTCGCTCTCCCACGGTCGAGTCCCAGGGTTCCACTATGCGAGACTCATACTTTTTGGAAATGGCCTATTTCATGACCCTTGCAACCAAAGGTTGGCTATCCAAGGCAAAGACTAGCAACACAGATTACAGGGTTATCGGCGTAGCTCGGCGCAAGCGCAGGTGATAATGTAATAATGAATCGGTCACTGCGCAGCGCCGCGGGCAGGCACGCCCCCCGCACTTTCAGCGAAAGCGACAACCCTGCGAAGGGCAATACTAATGTGCCTTGTAGGATTACCAAGTTTTGAGCCAGGATTTATTAGCATTATGATGAATAATATTCTACTCGAAAAATTTCGAGTACTTAAAGCTCCCCTTTCCCCCGGATTGGGCCAAACTTTTTCAACCTATTCACTCAGAGGGAGCATTCTCTCTTAAAATGTTTTTTCAATTAAACACTTTGTTGTTCATTTAAACACTTGTTTGTGTTCCAGATCACTCAAAATTATAACAAAGTAAGGAATGCACTTTTTTTTTTAAAGTGGTAATTTGTTGGTACTTAGCGTGGTACCAATGCCGTATGCATTGGTACCACGGCTATACCACGAATACAATGATACCCAGCGCGAACAAATCCTCGGAACAGTGAAGTCGCTCTGGGAAGCCTGTGAGGTTCCCAGAAAACTTCTGCGCTTCTGGGCGGAGCTGGGCTAGCTTCTATAGCCGACTGACTCATCACGTCCAATGAACTGAACGATATTCTAATTGCAGAAAAAATATTCCACTATTCATTGATTTGGTGCTTTGATGGTGATTGGTCAAGAATTCGCTCTTGAAAATTTCCGCATGTTTCCAAAGGCATGGGCACCTCAGCGATAGCGCTCTTGGCCGTCAGCCGCAGAATTCAACCGACGAATTATTGCTAAAGGAATTACAAAGATCCCAATGCACTTTCTACTGCGCGCGCGCTCATTGGATGCAGGTAATAAGCTATTTTTCAATTGCACGCCGCGATTCGGCTCCTTTCTCGAAATGCTTTCGCTGCACGCCATTAGAAACGAAATTGATTTTACACTTCCTTGTTACTTGGATTTTACTGTCGATCTTTTGTTAGCTGTTAGTTTGTAGCAAATGGTTCGAGGAACTAGTTCTTGTGAGGCCTGATGGACTTTGCCTCTTTATGATTTACAACAGGGGTTTAAATAGCTCTGAACTAATCTGAGCTCCAGCCGAGATTTGAGAAAGGGATTTC
Source organism: Marasmia exigua (assembly GCA_019059595.1). Taxonomy (NCBI): domain Eukaryota; kingdom Metazoa; phylum Arthropoda; class Insecta; order Lepidoptera; family Crambidae; genus Marasmia; species Marasmia exigua. Next base: position 7,449,002 of record CM032470.1, on the reverse strand, counting down.
ATACATTCGTCCATACAAATCTCTAACTCAACTTCAATGTCGATTGGTCGAGAATAGGCCCTCAGTCCTGTGACGTCTGCATCTAAAACATGCCCGCGACCTTTACCAGATTGTCGGGCCATCTTGTGGGGGGCTTGTCACGGCTACGTCTCCCCGTTCGCGACTTCCACTCGAGGACCTTTCCAGTAAGCAGTAAGTACTTACTATTATAATATGCCAATGTTGTCATCAGCCGTCATGTCGATCAAAAACTTGCTTTGAAATGGGATATGTCTGCTCAAAATCATTACGTCACGGCCAAATCAAATCATAGGGAGAACACCAACGCATTCAGCTCTAGAGGAACTGATTAAGAAACAGCCCGTTGCATTACAAATCCCGAAGTGGGTGTACTCCTTGTTCCAATAAACAATTAAAAGGTCAATGCCCTGACTAATGGTCCCAACTCCGCCATCAATAGTGACAAACTATCGCATAGTAAACCATTGAATCGCGTCTGCGCCCACGCGGCTAGCCCCGACCAACTTATTAATATGCCCCATTCGATTCTATTAAACTGATATTATGACAATTTGAACGCTGAATTAGTAATACTATTTCAAAACGACCCAAGAAATACCAATCTTAAAGATAAGGCTTCAAAGTTCAAAATTAAAGAGGACCATCGTAAGACTGAAAGCAGACGTGGTTATGAATCAAAATCTTTAAAAAGCCGTAAATAATTTGAATAATCACACTCATACTTCACATATGTATTACGTGAAAGAGCTGATAGGGACACCATGGTCATCTTTTAAGAGCCATATTCTGTGAAGTCTGTCTTTCTGTCTCACTCTTCTATCTATGTCTGGGTTTCACTTCCTATCTTCTTGTCAGTGTTTTATATCGTTATTAGTTTTTATTAAAAGGTAAAATCGAATAGCCTGTGCCAAACAAGAACAAATTATTGAAACCGTTAGACGCAAAATCAGTGCTTACATTTACCGGAGGAAGTAAATTAAACACCTACATGTTTAAGCCAACTGCAATTAACAAATCCAGATTTACCATAAGTAAAAGTTTATCTTAACACCTAGAGATAGCGTCTGTGTTAATTGACATTACGATTTCTAGCGATAAACAGTATTTTACTGGAAGCTCATGTTAGAAAACTTGAACCCAACCCAACATGGGCATTGAAGGGAGTTCTTACTAATTTGAGAAAGTATCTGAGCGAGCAATTCTTCAGTCGCACACCTATGATTTCTTAGAGACTGGATGTTGATAACGCGGTAGATAACCCATGCTACAGAACGTACAAATAAAGTCAGCTGTGGACAGTCTATTAAGTGAGTGCATCACCAAAGGAAGGAGATTTTCTGGTCAACAAGTGTCGCTAACGACGAGTTAGAGAAGACGCCGAACAGAAATCGAGTAGAAGGTGAGAGGGTGGAATTGACTTTCTCATCAGAGTCTTTGACGACATGTTAGAGTAGACTCCTATAAGTCGAGTAGAAGTTCATCCACCGGGCGGCATACCCACCCTACAGTGACCATACCGGTGGATCCATTTTTAGGTCTTAACTTAAATGCTTAAAGATACTCACAGCTGGACATCCTACACCTATAATAGTATCCTGTGTATAAGCAAAGATTGCACCTGGCCTGCTCTTACACATAGCACCTTTCACCAATGTTCTGATACCAGGATGGACCGGCCGTCGACCAGTGTAGTACAACAGAAACAAGAATCGAAACGATATACACGATTGAAATGGCCTAGCCTACCTTGTAAGATACTTCAGTAATGCGTTATGGGCCGAACAGAATATTCTGCTATCTTAATCTCTATGCTGAGTTAGATCGAAGATTAGAATATCAAAAGCTCTATTTCAAATGCTGAAGATTAACAAAATAGAAATAATGGGCGAATAACTGTGCAAGTACTGGTAAACGAAGATTGAAAAGAGATTTTCCACGTTAGGCAAAAACATGACTATGCACTTTTTGTTTTTTTTTATCACCATGTTGAAATGCCGCCGCGCCGGCCTGAGATGGATGAATGGTGAGAGATGAATGGGCCATCTCCCTTAAGCATACCCACTGCTGGGAGGGCGGACGGGTTATGTGGGGCTTTGGTAACATCCTGAGAGTGGGTTGACCCACTAAAATGTTCCACACTTGCTCCCTAGCATAACTAGCATTGTTGATGTTTGTTTATAAGCGGCAGGATACCATTTACTATTAATGCTCGTCTGCCTATGTTAGCAATCAAATAAAATTTAAAAAAATTGACAAAAGCCAAAACTGCTTATAATAAATAACTTCTATGAGAAGTTTTCATCGTGTCTCTGACACGCGACCACAAGCCATTTAAAAAAATATTTCGCCGCCATTTTTGAAGCTCTGTCTTCTCATTTTTTCGAAACGAAATTGATCGAAGGTCATAGATCTAAAACGTCCGAAAATGGTCAGCAAAGATAAGTAAAAATATTTTTTTAAGCATACCTTAATTTTACCGTGGGAGAGCCACGCTTCGGCATGAAGTGGTCCGGCTCGACGAAGATTTGGCGTGAAGCAGCACTGTGCTGTGTTCCCAATACGGGGGAAACGGGGGCTTAAAGGTTAGCAGCGCATTTATGACTCCACTGGTGTCGCGGGTGTGTTTGGACGGCGGCAATCGCTTACCATCAGGCAATCCGTCTGCTCGTCTGTCACCTATCAGAAAAAAACCTTTATTCAGCCATTAGGCCAGCAGAAATAAATACCTAACGAATAATTAAAATGATCAAACACGTCTGTTAAGAATCAGAGGTGTCGCAAAGTTACTTATTTCGCTAACTCTGATCCATTGTGTAAACGAAATAGATGAAAGTACCAAAGAAAAATTAAGCAACGCTCCCAATTTAGGTCACTCGTTTATTACAACAGTCATTTGGACACAATAGTTATCGCCCTGTCATCTCGAAGAAATTATCAGAACGTTCGATTCAGTTCAAAATTCGACCCAGTTAAGGGCTTCAAGACTAATGAGCTGACCTACATGCGCATGCGCCGGTCGTGGTTACCAAGCGGCCGGATAAAGCCGGACATGTGCCCGAATACTCATGATACTTAAGGTGATGGGTAGGGCGCACGCTAGCGACGCCAATCGATTTTAATTTTAAACGGGTTCTCTCGGCAAACATAATATTTATTAAATAACCATGCACAAATGTTAGGTCCGTTTTTGCTCCGTATAAATGGATTCACGCAATCAATTTTTCATTCATAATCATCATCAGCAACCCACACTCGTCCACTGCTGGACATAGGTCTCCCCTAATGCACGCCACTGCTCCCGATTTTCGGCCACTCTCATCCAGCCCACACCAGCCAGCCTTCGAATGTCATCATCCCATCTTGTCGCAGGGCGTCCTACACTACGCTTACCGAGTTAATTTTTCATTCATGGTTGTTTAATAAATAGTATAAGTGCTTGCCGAGAGATTGTAACCCCGAAATTGTTTAAAATAGATCCGGTCGCTAGTATGCCCTACCCGTCACCATAAACAATTTTAACTTAAGTCAATATGTTGCTCAGCAAATCTCAATCTGATCAGCAACATGTTGACTTTGTTTGATTATCTCTGCGGCGAATCCGTCGCGATTCCGCGACGTGTTTGCTGCGTCGTCGCAGTCCGCCAGTTTGGCAACTCCCTTATATTTTGCGGTCAATCTTTGTCCGATATTAATGATTCCTAACCTACCTACATTTGTAGGTACGACTACAAACGGCAAGATATAGTTTTACACTTATTTTTTACCGACTAGACTGTATCATGCTATCTTTGTTTAAAAAAAATTGTATTATAGAATATCTATGGTATAACGCTGTCATGTCATACGATTCGTAGCGTTTTACCATAGACTACACTCGGATGCAGATTGGTCGAATCGGTAGCCTTAATGTCCCATTTTTCTGTTTCAAGATATGGAAACCGTACCGGTCGGATATTGGAACGGTCAACAGGCAATCGGCCACCGATTCAAAGAGATCGTTTGTCTTGATTTAATTGTTGAACGTTGGATGGATGTAAACTGCTTCTATAGTAGTATCTATATGTTCAACATGCTCTCCAGCAAATGGGGAATGATACACAAGAATTAGCTATTTACACACGTTTCGGCTTGCAAATTTAAGGTGACAGTGGGGGAGCCACGCTTTGGCATGAATGGGCCGGCTCGACCGGAGGAATACCACGGTCCTCGCATAAAACCAGCGTGAAGCAGCACTGTGCTGTGTTTCGCGGCGTGAGTGACGGTACCGGAGTCCCAATCCGGGTGATAGGGGGGTTAAAAGGTTGGCAGCGCACTTGTAACTCCATTGGTATCGTGGATGTCCATGTGCGACGGCAATTGTTTACCATCAGGCTCCATCTGCTCGTTTGCCACCTATCACATAAAAAAGGCAACTGCATTTTAGCTACGCAATCTCGAAAAGACATTGACTCGCAGTTAAAACATAATACTCGTACTATCTTAGAAACTAAACAAAATAGAGTAATTTGGAAAGGGTTTTTAGATACAGATTTTTTCTGATGAGACGAGTTCACCTGCCCTTGAAAGAGCTGTTAAATAGCGCTTGAAGGACATTTTGACAGATCAGATTAATTAAGAATGCTTAAGAACTATTTGACGGTTTGAAATGATCAACATTAAAACAACGATAGTCACACAGGGTTAAAAGAACCCTGATTTTGCCAGTGACTAGTATTGTTAAAGCACGGTAAAAGTGCGATTACCGTAGTTTGACATGTTGGTGAACTCGGCTCTTAATAGGCCAAAATTGACCGTTTGTTGGTTAACGAGGTCTTTATATAGCTAGATAAGGTAAGGGGTAAGTAATAGGAGAATCCAGTTAGGTTGGGCAGCATTTGGAAAACTACGTCGTGTCTTCGTATCGTCGATACCACAGTGCCTAAAGACGAAAGTCTTCAATCACGAAACGTGGACACTTACGGTACGGCTGGTCCACAAGTTAAAGGTCGCTCAGCGTGCTATGGAACGAGCAATGCTCGGCGTCTCTCTCCGAGATCGAATCCGAAATGAGGTGATCCGGCAGAGAACCAAAGTCATCGACATTGCTTACCGGATTAGCAAGTTTAAGTGGCAGTGGGCTGGCCATATTAGCCGCAGAACCGACAACCGATGGGGTAAACGAGTTCTAGAGTGGAGACCGCGTTTTGGCAAACGTAATGTAGGGCGCTCTCTGGCTAGGTGGAGGGACGATCTGCTCAGGATGGCTGGCAGGATCTGGAAGCGGGAAGCCATGGATAGATCACGGTGGCGAACAATTGGAGAGGCCAACGTCCAGCAGTGGACTGCGATAGGCTGATGATGATAAGGTAAGGGTTAGTATTCGAAGTAAAGGTTTGTATGTCGCCCACATCTGCCAATTATATCTGAAACAAAATCCACAAAATTATCATACCGACCAGATTAGACTCATTGACAGATTTACCCCAGCCTTGTTCCGATCGTACGGCATTCACCAAAATAGCACAACAGGCGAAACTACCATACTCAGCAGTGAACGGGCTGGTTTCATTCAACAGACCATTATTGGTTAATTTTGTTGATCAGATTACTATCAGTACTCGTAATGAGGCCGTGTGGTCCCCGGCAGAGTAGAATAGGCCACCCTCACTCTTACCGAGGTGTCGTAAAAGGCGACTAAGGTAAAGCTGCTGGCATCATCAGCATCCAGAGAAGGAAAACTCTGCATTTATATCAAAACCCTCGCCAACCCGTCTGCCAAGCGTGGTGAGTATGGCAATTACCCCTCATGTGATTGAGAGAGGCCCGTGCCCCAGCAGTGGGGACTTAAATGGGCTGACGATGACGACTCGTAATTTTAATCGCTGGTATTATCGTTACTTTGCATCTGTGTTTCTGAGTCAATACTATTACAAACGACTGACTTCAGTTCCCTTACCATGATTTTGGAAAACTGTTCTCGCTGTCGAAAACTATCGCTTTGTCCCTTTCATTGTGTTGCATGTGAAAGAGACAGAGCAATAGTTTTGGATAGCGAGGATAGTATTTCAAATCATGGTAAGGTTTCTGCTAGCCTGATTGGAAGCAAAAAGAGAGCCACGAATTACTACAGTTGCGATTGTAAAGTATCTCATCCTTGAGCATATCACCTCCATACTGGCCTGCGAGTTCTTTTAGATAAATAGAAAAGGCACATTTATTCACTGAAAATACGACACACCACATTTTACAGATACGAGCGAACACAACAAGTAAAATTATACTATATTAAAACAAACAGAAAGAAATGCAAACTAAAACAAGAAACGAAACATTACAAGAAAAAGAGGATATAAAAATTAAGAAAAAAAAGAAAGTAATAATACATTTGGCTGCTCAAGCCGAGCAATAAGTAGGTATTTGCGTGCACTGATCATCGCGACACACCTCACACATACCTGTATGTGAGGTGTGTCGCGATGATCAGTGAATTTTTTTTTTCCCAGGGGAATCCATCATGGCCATCACCTTGCTACATGTAGGGAACAAAATGGTGTGTGGGACTTAAAACCCTAACCAAAACCCCTGGGGTGTCCATCTCCGCGCAATCGCGGTGGGAAACCCCACAGCCGGGTCTAGACCGTAGCGCGATTAGCGAATCGCGCTCGCCGCTTCACCCCTATCTGGCGGAATACAGCCCTTCAACGCTGCACGACCTACCAGGACACCCAGTAATGTTGTCCCCCGCGGAGTCGTATGCTGAGAAAGCCACTCCCCAGCAGTGGATATGCTTACGTACTCCGAAAGCCCATTTAGTCGCCTCTTACGACAGGCCGGGAAAACCTTGGCAGTATTCTTAAACCCCCGCGCGTTGTGAAAATAAGGTCACCCAACTTCGGCCATAGATTTAGGTAGCAGTACCTGTAGGCCATGGCGGTGGTTTTATTTGCTTATTTTAGGCAAACGCGTAACATCCTAAGTATAACTATAGGTAGATTATAAGTATTTACATTGTTCTCGAAACAATTTCAATGTTGTCTCGATAAAATTTATTTAGTTATTTCTTTCATTTATTTAATCCTAGGTCTCATCGTTGTTTTCCATCAGGTGCGATTTTGGTCAAGTCAAAGTCAAGGTTTTACTAATAATAATAATCATCATCATCATCAGCCTGCATTTTGATCCCACTACAGGGTATAGGCCTCCTCCTGTGCTCGCCACTCGCAACTTTCCTGTGCCAGCATCATCCAGGTCTTGCCCACCGCTCTGTTTATGTCGTCAGCCCTGGTTAATGGGCGTCCTCTTTGTCGTTTCCCTTGCCTTGGCCACCACTGTGTTATGGATTGGCTCCATCTACCCTCGACAAGCCAGGTGCCCTGCCCACTGCTATTTGAGTGACATACTAGTAATACCTAATAATAAGTTAAAACTTTAACATAAATGCGCCGGCAACGATGGAAGAGGATCCTCACCTCAAGACAAAAGTATTGAAAACCACTACTATATGCTTCCGTGTTTTTATTATAGGACACCGGCTATTGTGCCTTAATAATGTCCCATAAATTCTGGTTTGCGTATTTTCACCATGATTCACTGGTGAGAGGAGAGTGCTGATTGTCGTGTGCTAAGCATTTTCAAAAACAATTCTGACGCTGAGATAATGGATGACAAGTCGAAATGCGGTTCCAGGCCAAGGTTTCGGCTCCGCCCTGTCTCGTCGCGCCATTACGCGTCCAGACTACAGTGTTGCCAAGCGATAACTTATTGCGGTTTCTTAGTCATTTAAATCCATAAAAATCTTTGCCATCTTTGAATGATCATCTAGAACTGACGTAATAATATTTTGGGAGTCACATTCAATTCTTTCCTCTTAAAAATCATAGGCCCATGTTCCGTACTCTAGGTCGTTTTTATCGTTGCGTAATTTTAAAATGAGAGGTTTGTCATTGATAGGGGGGGAGGGTTAATAGAGTTGTCAATGTCAAAACAGCAATAGTTCCGAATTTTGCCACGTGCCAAATAACCACGATCGGACTATACATTTCTATCTACCAATAAATTGCGATCCGTTCCTAACACCTTGAAATGTAACGCATTATTTTCCATAATCTATAGAAGTACGTGAAATTGTGCAATGGAACGGAACTCACACGTCATTTGCTGTAAGTGACTCTCGTCCGAATCTGCGCGCCTGGGTCTTCCATGTGAAGGAGATATTAATAAGCTCCAAAAAGGCTTGCATTTTTTGCTCCTTTTACAGTCTGATGTGAATTTTAATTTCTTTACCGGACAGCCAATGATTGGCAACATTGGCCACGAGCCCTTATCTGGGTCAGCCAATTTGAAACGCGTACGGCTTAAGCTAACGCGATGCGGATGTCATTTCGCGCATCTGCCTTTGACATTAATAAAGATATATTGTTTTGATAAAGATTGCGCAGTGGAGCTTAAAGCTTATGGACGACTGTTTTATGACCGAGAAATTGCGCGACTGTCTTTCGTTTTCATTTGAGAGTATATTTTGTTGTTATGTAGGATTATGACAACGTCGCGGAGTCTTTTGTTTTGGCTTCTTGTAATAAGTAGAACAAGTAATCCACTAATGGCGCAGTAAACCGCAACTTAGCGACACTTAGTTAGTTTACACAGTAAACGAAAATGTAGCATCACAACACAACCATGTCCAGAGTTAAAGACAAAATAGAAGGAGGAGGATGTAGCAGTGACCAAGCGATGCGTCTAAGTCCAAATCCGGAAAAGCAAAAAATTAACATCTCTTAATTGTCTCGGATGCTGGAAGACGCTCCCGGATATAGTCATTAACACTTATAGGGAATGCCCTAGTTCAAGAGTAGGTGATCGGCGTGAATACTCCATCGCATTCTGCAAAATAAAGTTTCAAAACTAAAACCCAACTACCAAAAAACACGTTCTAAAAAGAACAAAACAAGAAAATTGTCTATGCTGAAATGATTATGCCGTATCGCCGTGGTCGTATGCCACATTGATTTTATTTTATTATTATAATGAATCCGTTTTGCTACAGTAGGTGGCATACGACCATGGCGATACGTCGTATTTATTTCAGCAGAGACAATTTTCTTGATTTGTACTTTTTAGATCGTGTTTTATGGTAGTCGGGTTTTAGATTTTAAACTTTATTTTTATTTAACATATTTTTAGTTATGTAAATATAATAACATATTTGAAATGTGCTAAAAAAGCTCTTCCATTTGATACCCCACACGGTACTGTCAAGCAAAATTTTTTTTTAGTTCCTTACTCTAAGTCCCATAGAGGGCGCTGTTACAAATTTAACGTGACGTCATGTTGCCTATAACCAGAAGACAACCAAGACGCCTCTAACGACACCTCATTTGTTCAAATATGATTACTAGTTTAGAAGTGGAAACAGATGAACATACATACATAGCCTGTCAAAATCATAACCCTCCTTTTGCTTTGCCGTAGTCGGGAAATAATGTAGTTCCGATTGTCCTGAATGAACACACATCAGTACTGGACAATTTCTTTTCCTTTACTGTGTAGTGGATAGCTATAAATAAGTCAGATTGCAAGACAAGAACATTGCGTGGCGCCTCGAACAATGATGTATTGTGCTCCGGTGATTCATGTCGATATCGGTTTTGCATCGGCTGTCGAAACGCCGTCTCATCTTCGTGATTAGCATGATATAGAGATGCACGTCGAGTAAACTTTAACAATAGTGACTTGAGTGATTGAACAAAGAATTCGAAAGCAAAAATGTCGACGAGGGTTCTGATAGTCGTAAAGTCGGGAAAAGGATTTAGACGACCGAAATTTATCATCTACTTCAATCTGTGACTCAACAGGCAGGCATATCGTTAGAGCAGCAATGACAAACGTAGGGAAAACTCCAGTGAGAGACAAGTCTTTTTTTTTTTTATTGCTTATAATAGGCAGACGAGTTTGCGGCCCGAATGGTAAACGGTAACCGCCGCTCATAGACATCAACAATGCCGGAGCACAAGTCATGCCGCTGCCTACCGTAAATAGGTGGCAGACGGACCGACGGATCACCTGATGGTAAACGATTACCGCCGCCCATGGACACCTGCAACACCAGTGGAGTTACGAGTGCGCTTGTTACCTTTTAACCCCCCTTCCCCTGGATTGGGCCTCCGGTACCCTCACTCACGCAGCGAAACACAGCGCATACACTGCCTCACGCCGGTTTTCTGTGAGGATGTGTCATTTATGCCGAAGCATGGCTCTCCCACTGTTAACAATCCCTAAAACATCCATGTCTCGATTGAGCATTGTTCCGTTGTGGTAACTGAAGAACTGTGTTATAAATAAATAAATATTTCACAACATCAGATACATTGATCTAACTCCGAAATAGGTAACTCAAGCACCTGTGTTACGGATATCAGAATCAACAATGGGATTACAAATATATACATATAATACTTTTTCTTTTTGTAAATACATACTTGTAATACATAGGAAACACCCTACCCTGTGTTAGATCATGAGTTCATTCTACTCTGTGCATAAGTTGGCAGAAGAGGAAAGCAGGGACAGATCGTTTTGAAAATGGCTACGTCTTGTACATTGAGATGATTAAAAACAATTATTTTGATTGGATCACAAGAGTCTTGGAGTGGAGACCGCAGTTAGGCAATACCGATACGATTTGCAAACCATCAAGAAAAGGCCCTTTTAAAAAGACCGGCAGCGCACCTGTGACTCCTTTGACGTGGCAGGTGTCCATGGGCGGCGGTAATCGCTTACCATCAGGTGATACGTCTGCTCGTCTGCCCCCTATATCATAAAAAGTAGTTTTTAGGACGCCCTGTCACTGGAAAGACATTGGATTTCTGGACGTTTGGATGAGGAGATCCTGGTATAGAAAACTGTGACGCTGTATTAAGGTACCCTACGTTTAGCACTGGTCAGACACACGCTAGGTAATAATAATTCTCACAACATCTCATACGTTGACCTGATTCCGTACTAAGTAGCTTAAGCACTTGTGTTACAGATATCAGACAACAGAGGAACACAAATATATACTTAAATACATATATTACACCCAGACACCGAACAAACACAAGTATTCATCGCACGAGTGTTTGTCCAGGGATGGGGATCGAACCCACGACCTTTGGCGTAAGAGGCAGGGTCACTACCAATTGCGCCATCCGGTCAGTCGATGTCAGGTATTGGTTATTGGACTAGATGAATCACTCGAGTGAACTTATTAAAATGTCAGAGGCTTTTGACTCAAATGTGTATCGTCCCTACTAACATGATACATATGGACTGAAGAAAGTGACACCCACAGTTTGTTGTGGTAAACAAGAGCTGTGTGCATGACTTGTGGTTTCGTTTTGGGTGAGTACGGAATTAGCAATAAAGTACCAGTCCGATTCGATGTATCATTGTTTTTGTTTGTTGAGTCGTGTTTTCCTAATTTTATCTGGCAGTTCTTACCAATGTTGGATTCATGTACCTACAGAAAAACTTCCAGCTTTGATAAAATGACGAAAGTCTGACCGATATGGGGTATTGCACTAGTACCACAGCAGCTGTAGTTAATTATAGGCTGAAAATCCAAAATTGACTTGGAAAAAAAAATCTGCGCAAAAAAAAAAACCGCCTCCAAAAACCACGAACTAAAAAGTGTAAAATAATATTTTTATCACTATACACTTCAAATAACGTTTTATAAGAGTACACTCGAGAAAAGGTGTTACCGAAGTCGGCGCCCAATACTATCTTGTAATTTAATACAACATTCAATTATTCAACAGAGATCAGGCGCCGACTTCGGTAAAACCTTTTCTCGAGTGTACTGTTATAAAATGTTATTTGAAGTGTATAGTGATGAAAACATTATTTTACACTTTTTAGTTCGTGGTTTTTGGAGTCGGTTTTTATTGTCTCATTTTTTGGCACTAAAAAGACCTTTTTAAAATTTTAGGGTTCTTATTTTTTAGCGGTGCGTAAAAACATAATCTTTATTACATGAACTCTTTTCCCGCTCTCCTATATCACTGTAACTCGGCAGGCGTGATGAGGTCATTGTAGCAAGTAGTAACCACCTGACAAGATCATGACACTGATCAACTGATCCCACTGAAAGGGCGAAATGTTCGCGACATAAGTTTAAATGGCTAAAACTCACTGGGAGTTGTAACTATGTACTTTTTATAATTCAATGGGTAAAACAACCAGTTTTAACAGTGGGAGAGATACGCTTCGGCATGAATGGACCGGCTCTACCGGAGTAATACCACGTCCTCACAGAAAACCGGTGTGAAGCAGTGCATGCGCTGTGTTTCGCTGCGTGATTGAGGGTACCGGAAGCCCAATCCAGGGTAACGGGGGTTAAAAGATAAGCAGCGCATTTGTGACGTTACTGGTGTTGCAGTATGTGCGACGCCACTGCTGGTTATTGATTGTCAAAATCTCCAGTTACGATTATAGTAAGTCGATGCAATCCACACTTAGTATAGAAGAAAGTATTACAGCAATAGTTAATGGGCCCCACGTTTTTATTTTAGTCTAATATGCCTAAAAGCAATTCTGCTTGGTATTAAAATATTTCTGAACTAGAAGTTCAAAATACCTAATTGTTATTATTATTTTCTGGTTTTCAGTGCACATAAGATAAAACCGTTTAACTTAAAAGTTTTTTTACCGATTTTTTTATTTTATAGTTTTTAGTATTTAACGGAAATGCCTACCTTTAGTGCATCATTATTACATGGTTTTTTACCTGATAATTTATTACAATCTAATTCCTCAATACATAGCCCTTCCAGAGACTTGATCTGTCCTTTTAACGTCACACAATCTTGGACATTACTGTTCTGGACACGACTATCTACTCATGCCCTCACCTAATATGCCATTTTGTAACCACGTCCATCTTGGATTTTAAATTTTGTCATAATCACAGTATTCTACTAGTAGTAGTAGTGTAGCCCTTTCATTTGATACCCATATTGAGGGGGTTGTGGAAAAATATGAAATCCGCCATTTTGTACCGGCGGCCATCTTAGATTTACAACGTTATTAATATTACTATATTGTATTGTCATCGGAACTAAAGGTGTGTACCAAATTTAAGATCAATCTGACAACAGGAAGGTACTCAAATTTCAATTTCTAATTTTGACCGAAATAAATAAATACCGTACGGGTCGAGCTAAATAAAACCGTTTAAAAACTGAAGGCTTTCGTACTGGAAAAAAGTCCTTACTCTATTGAAGAATTTTAAAATGTGACATAAGTCAATATGTAATCTCTATAGTATTAATTATTATTGTTCTCTAAATCTCTCTTAATCAGCCAGGGGTACGGATCAGACGAAGGATCGCGCACTCTGACAACCCACGAAGCCCAGGGACAGACGTTCGAGAACGTTGCGATAGTCAGAACAACTGCCAAACAGTCCCATCTCCTGCAAAGTGTTCCACAAGCGGTGGTAGCCATCTCCAGACACACAAGAACTTGTGTATGTTATACAGGTAACGCCACTAACGACGCCACAGCGCGCCTTATATCCATGGCATCGAAAGCTACCATCGAAAAAATAACCGAGTACAACCTCAAAATGTCGATCCGCCGGGGCGATGACGCGGTTAGGCACAAGCTTGCAAATAAAACATAAAGTATTAACATATCCCAAAACTCCCCCTCTGAAGTCCTTAACTGTTGTTGATACCCATATTGGTGGGATTGATAAAAAAATGTTATCAGCCATTTGGTAGCGGCGGCCATCTTAGATTTCAATTTTGCATAGTAAATTGTATTCTACTTGTTGAGACGTTTTATTTGATACCCATATTGGTGGGGTTGATAAAAATTGTTATCAGTCATTTGGTAGCGGCGGCCATCTTAGATTTCAATTTTTCATAGTAAATTGTATTCTACTTGTTGAGACCTTTCATTTGATACCCATGTTGATGGGATTGATAAAACCTAAGTTATCTGCCATTTTGTAGAGGCCGCCATCTTGAATTTTAATTTTATATATTAAATTGTATTCTACTGGCTGATCACTTTTATTTGATACCTCGATCACATCCATGATCCACATCATTGTTTACCATCAGGTGAGATTGTGGTCAAATATTTGGCTATTCTAATATAAAAAAAAAAAACTGATTACAGACTCGTCTACTACTAGGAATAAAAAAAGACTCACCTGAACATCTCTCCTCGGCTGCGGCAACCTCATGACGGGATGAGGCACTGGAGCCGGCATCCTCATAGGCGGAGGCAGCACCGGCCTGTGCATCGGCGGCGGGGGCGGCAGCGCGGGCCGGGGGCCCTGCACCACCATGATAGTAGGCACCAGGGGCGGCGGCCGGCGTTCCACCATGGCTCGCTCCACTATAGCTAAATGCTCCGAGGGTCGGATGAGTCGCGGGGGGGCGGGGAGGTCGAGGGAGGGTCGCGTGGGGGGCGCGGCGGGGACGCGAGGGGCCCGAGTGCGTGCGCGGGCGCGGCTCGGGGGGACGCGTGGACTGGCGCGGCGGCGGCGCGGGCGCGCGCCTCCTCGCTGCCTCTGATTCGTCGGCCATCGGTGCGCGCCAATCTGGAGACAAGAGAAAGAAGACATGAGCCTGATGCATCAAAGACAGCTTTGCACCTTAAGATATGTTTGCGACCTCAATGACACAGCATCTATGATTCATTTTGGGGAGTGTGCGGAGGTTCTATATAATTTGATCCCCCCCAGCCCATTCCATCACCGGACGACAAGGCGCTGCGAAGGCTTTCATCTGGACATCTTTAAGGCAAGAGTGAAGAGGCATCTTGTAGGCAAACGCGTATCATCCAAGACCTCATCGTCGCTTTCCATCAGGTGCGATTGTGGTCAAGATTTAGCCTATTGACCAAAAAAATGTAGTGAGCTTGTGCCCGACCCCAAAAGTCATGGCTCCTGCTGAGAGACGCCACCGTCTATCATCATCATCAGGGATGGGAATCCTTGATGGGACATAACATGCAGCTGATAATAACACCGAATTTGAATTGCCCAAAACTGAGATTTCTTATCCCATAATCAGCTTAAATAGTATTGATGCTGCGGTTGGAAGTATTTAAATGAAACTATTGCACCAATAAAATATATTAAAATAAATTCGGTGGTATTATCAGCTCTATGTTGTATGTTATGTCACTAACGAGTTGTAGGTACCTACCTACATATTTATACATATAGGTAGTCTATCTATTCCGATCACTGATCATCATCTAGTACCTACTCATCCATTAGGTAGGTACACCGTTTTAATCGTGTGAGAGCCACGCTTCGGCATGAATGGGCCAGTTCTATCGGAGTGATACGACCGCCTCACAGAAAATCGGCGTGAAGCAAGCATTGTGCTGTGATTTGCTTCGTGAGTGAGGGTACCAGAAGCCCAATCCGGGGGAAAGTGGGGTTTAAAGCTTAGCAGCGCACTTGTAACTCCACTGGTGTCCCAGGTGTCCATGGGCAATGGCTTACCATCAGGTGATCCGTCTGCTCGTCTGCCACCTACCACAAAAAAAGACTATTTGATAGGCATGAATGCCTAGCGAATTATTTTGATTTATATATAAGAGAAAATTAATAAATTATTTGTCAACAATATTGTAGGTTGTAGGGGTAATTCCCCTACGATATAATATTGTTGAGTATTTTTTACCCCAATGACGTCACATCCAAAACCTAAATTAATAAAAACGTGACGGAAATTTCATCAGAAATGACCCTTATAGTAATAAAGAACATCATAAACGTTTATTAAAGTAGCGATCTAAGTAATGTGAAATTGATAAGCGTTTGTTTTTGGCGAATAAAATAGCCATATATCACGCAATCACCCTATATGAGAAGGTACAAATGCAATTAGCCGCTCGATTTACATATGAAATAGAATTGCTTTCTTTTTCATTTATTCTGCAAATAATTACTTACATACTTGTAGTAAGTACTTAGTTATTATGTTTCTAAAACAAAAGCAAAAAATGTCGAGATAATACGCGATAGTACATTTTACAATAAAAGCGCCATCTACTAGAGATCCGCGGAACTCGGTAGAAGATTAACGCACGACTTTCCGACAACGAACGCATGCTTTTCTGCGGGGTGGCGACACTGAGCACGTTTTAGTTGAAAAACTTCTGATATTTTCAAGAACATTTAACACTTCCAACTCTTTTTAAAATTAAATAATTTATTAAAGCTGTTAGTAATTATACTACTTACACAACCAAAATCTGGTAGGTAAGTTGTAAGAATTTAAAAGCAAAATTAAAATACACTCATGAATTCGGAGAACTTTTTTGATTATGTACATACCAATGGAACTTAAATTAGTAGTATATCTATGTGATTTTTGTTTGTAATTACTGCTCGTAGGGCCGGTTTCTGAATTGCAAATGAGCACGAACTTTGACAGTTGAAGAGTCAACTTCAACTGTCAAACTTTGTGTTATTTTTGTATTTGCTGCGAGCATTAGGCTGACGAAAAACCCAGATTGTGGACAAAACTCAGGCGGTTATACAATAATGTATGAATTTTGAAAAAATCGAGAAAATCAAAGTGGACACTACGCCATATTTGCAGACAATACGACACTCCAGGACGCTTTTATTAACATATACGAGGTGTGTAACAAGGTGACCGTTATGGATACAGCCCATGTAGTGGTTACTACAACCTATCAAAACAATCTATAAACATTTTCAACAAGTAAGATACCTGCGTTTAACCTGTCAGCTTTTCAACTTTCCAACGTGCAGGTTGATACATTTTCTATTAGGTAAACAGAATAATTATTTGTTCTGCAACGGACGGTGCATTTATCAGAAATATGAATAAAACATGACAATACCCTGTAGAACGGACACGGGGACTGCTCCCCGAGTGTCGCTTTAAATCACAAACATTTGAATATCATAACTGTTTTGATCGCGTCGAATAGTTTGCAGCGGAAACTGTTTAGATTTGACTAGATTGCGCCTACGGCGTTTGCTTTTAAGGTGACGGGTAGGGCACACTAGCGACGCCAATCGATTTTAATATTTAGCTACTAAACTGGATCTATTTTAAACAATTTCGGGGTTAGAACTTCTTGGCAAACACTTATACAATTTATTAAATAATCATGCACAAATGTCGGGTCCGTTTTTGTACGCGAATAATTGATTCACGCCAAAAGCGGCAACTTTTGGCGGTAATCAATTTTTCGCGAACGCGTTTGACCCAACATTTATGCATGGTTATTTAATAAATGGTGTTGTAACCCCGAAATTGTTTAAAATAGATCCGGTTTAGTAGCTAAATATTAAAATCGATTGGCGTCGCTAGTGTGCCCTACCCGTCACCTTAATACTGTCTAATCAAAGTTCTGTAGGTATAATTGATGTATCATTAATGGGTAATAAAATGTCCTCATACGATATTTTTAAGCCCGTCTCCCAAACTCCCAACTTCCAAACAACAAAGTTTTAAGGTGACGGGTAGGGCACACTAGCGACGCCAATCGATTTTAATTTTTGGCTAAAAGTGGCCGCTTTTGGCGTGAATCAATTGTTCGCGTACAAAAACGGACTCAACATTTGTGCATAGTTATTTAATAATTAGTATAAGTGTTTGCCGCATGTTTAAAATAGATCCGGTTTAGTAGCTAAACCTTAATAATATCCTCCAGCCGATTACAGCTCCGTGGCCAATCTCAACGTTTAGCCACGAACGCAGGATATATTATATATAGTGCTCGAGTGTGTGCGCAAACACAAGTGCACTCTATATTCCATTACCCTCGTATTCCGATGGGACACCAGCGTGACACGACCGGAGAGGGATTGGGCGCAGGACCAACGGCTTACCGTGCTTTCCGAGCCACGGGGGTACAAGACCGCCAACTTTCAGACTCCGGGCTGACACTAAGAACTTCTTACCGAAAACTTAGGTACAAATTTTATACAAACAGACAGTTTACACAATTTATTTAAATCTGTCCCTACGTTATTTGCAAAAAAAAATGTTTTCAACGGTATTCTGCCTTCAAGCAATATGTAGTATTCAAGAAATTCTAGAACCAGTTTTGGCAGATAGTTTAAGATATTTTTTAGCAAGTTACATTCGATCGCTACAATTATTCATTACCGCCGACCAACTGCATTTCAGACGCAAAAAGACATATTTGATATAAAATTCTAATTGCAATTTTCCAAAAAAATACCGTAGCTATCTATAATTGTCACCCGTCCATATCATGGACACCCGTCCATGGGCGGCGGCAATCACTTACCATCAGGCGATCCGTCTGATCATCTGCCACCTATCACATAAAAAAAATGTATCTATTATTAAAAAAATAAATATTAAAATGTATTAATAAAATAAATTATACATAAATACCGTGCCGTGTGCCGTGTGGTCCCCGGCACAGTAGAATAGGCCACCCTCACTCTTATCGAGGTGTCGTAAAAGGCGACTAAGGAAGGGCTGCAAGCATGATCATCAGCACCCAGAGAAGGAAAACTCTGCATTTATATCAAAACCCTCGCCAACCCGTCTGCCAAGCGTGGTGAGTATGGCAATTACCCCTCATGTGATTGAGGGAGGCCCGTGCCCCAGCAGTGGGGACTTAAATGGGCTTGATGATGATGATGATACATAAATACGACACATAGTAACTTCTACAATATTTTTCCACATGTGCTACACTTTTTGTATCAATTAATTACCAAATTGCCATTCTCTAACATATTTCATATGGCATAAGATATAAATTTATGAGACACTATCTACGCATAATCTCGTATAGACTGGACCAGCGACATAGCTGTTCCGCAGAGGATGTACATAAATATTGTCGTAATAATTGAACTAAAGCAGTATCGTCCAATTTATCGTTAGTTCGTAGTCGTTTTAATATCAGTCCCTGACACCCTGTATATCATCATTACACGACTTATGCAGGTAACGGTCACTAGTTTATAAATATATATATAGTCCTAGCCGTATTCGGCGATGGCGACCTCTACTAATTACGAGCATGTGATCTTATGTGACTTGTGAGTCCAAATCTAGTCTTAAAAACCCGATCCCATGCTTGGCAGTAAAGCTGATCGGCGCTGTTGTAGGTGTACGTGTAAGAGTGCTTGGGGCGCGCTTTACGAACCTCACGTTTTGAGTCTAATGGACAACATTTCAAAATTGTTGAGCTATGAAACAAAAAAATACCAATTCTTCATTTACTTTTCCGCTTCTCGAACATACTTTTTTTATATTTTATATTGCTTATTTACTGAGAAAAAAATTAAAAACGTAAGATGACGTCATCGGACGGCAGAATGTACAATATTTCTTTGCTTAGCACATTATAGTTTTAAATTTACGAATGTCAAACCCATGACATGCAACTATCAAAAAAAGAAGACAACTTGTCAACATTAAATGAATGAATGACGTTGACAATGTTGACACTAGTATTCTTTACCTTTGACAGCACGCTTTATTTAAGTAATGATAAGCAAAGGAATATCGCTGCTTTCAGCCATCCGTTGACGTCATTTGGTGATTACGTCTATTTAGAATACAAAGAATTTCAATAATTATTTTATGTATGAAAATGGCAAAATTTGAAAAAAGAAAAAATAAGGGTATGTTCATTTTATGTCTATTTTCATATAAAAAAACAATATGGACATGTTAAATATATGAAATGTTGTCCATTCTTGAAGGCGAGCATTTTCAGAGTTTATAAATACTACGGGACTTCTAGCCGTGGCTTTACTCGTAGATCACAGATAACATTTGGCTTTCAGAAACTATCCGAAACGTGTAAGTTTCCTCACGATTTTTTCCCTCACCGCAGAGCTAATGGTAGAAATATGCACATAGATCTGAAAAAGTCAGAGGTGCATGCTTGGATTCGAATCCGGTCTCTCCGTATGGAAGGCGCGTTTTCTCAACGCACTGAGCTAACATCTCTCGCTCACTGACTTACTTTAGCATTCATAATCTTATTAATATGTATATCAGCCGGAAACGCCCGTGTTTAAAATTAGAATCGGTAACTGATCAGGTTCCAACTGGTTCTAGGTGTTCTGAGAGGCCATAAGCACTAGATCTTTAGTGCCACTACTTTAGTGCCCGTAAAATCAAATGACTGTAGATTCTTGTGATGAGAAAGCTGTTATGGAAAGGGAATGAAACACTTTCGTAGTGAATGTTTAGAAAGACGTGACAACTTATTAGCAGCAAACATAGATGTTCGCTGTTCGCTGTTATGGTGGAAGGAGTGAAATAAACTTACATAGCCCACAAGCCTCGAGAGTCCGAGCGAGAAAATGATAGGACAACCGCAGGACGTACTCAAGTGGAAAAAGCAAGAAAGTAAGAAGACAGCGCATTGATCCATTAACCGACTTTAAAAATAGGGGAGTTTTTAAGTCGGTTAATGAATAAATGCGCTGTCTTCTTGAGGTTGACGCTGACGTTAACGAACTCTTCTATATATATTTCAATGTCAGCAAGAGGCGACCTACTGTGTCTTTTTATTTTGTGTCCCTAGCGTTGTATCCTTTTCGGATCCAGTCTCGAGTCAGCTGGGTCAGACGAGAAGCTCCTAGGGAATTAATTACGTACTAATTATCCATCCCACTTCAAAAACCAGTTTCGGAGTAGGTTGTCACATAAACTGTTATATGCCGGTATACAGCATGTTCCGCCACAACGGTGTACGAGGTCTAAGTTAATTTCTTATGTTCTTGTATAATTATCTGGAAAATGCAGCTAAGATATCTTTAATTTTTGCCATGCATGCGATGTCAATACCTACAGATTTCTGTGATCGGATTTGTTAGTATCTTTTATAATAATAAAAATATCCTCTAACCGGCGGCTACGGCGGCAAATCTCAACGATCAGCCACGTACGCAGGATATATTATAGTGCTCAAGTGTGTGCGCAAACACAAGTGCACTCTCTATTCCCTTACCCTCATATTCCAATGGGACACTACTGTGACACGACCGGAAAGGGATCGGGCGTAAGGACCAACAGCTTAACGTACTTTACGAAGGCACGGGGTTACAAGACCGCCTACTTCCAGACTCCGGGCTGCCACTAAGAATTTCTTACCGAAAACTTAGGTACAAATTTTTATCTCGACCCGGGGATCGACCCCGGGACCTCTTGCGCAGCCGTCGCTTTAAAGTGCGACCCACTAACCACTGGGCCACCGAGGCGATTATCTTTTATTTTCCGCATGGAGCACTAATATACAATTTAAATACCTACTGCAGCTTTTAAGTTTTGTGTAAAAGTAAAGTATCAGCCTACATACTGTCCCACTGCAGGGCAAAGGCCTCCATCATAGAAATAAAGTTATCGCTACTATGATGGGATTAGGCTTAATCACTACGCTCGCCAAATGCGGATTGGTGACCACAAACGCGAGCTATGTTTGAAGTTTTGAATGTTGTGCAATAAAGAGTATCTATCTATCTACATAGTACAAAACAAACAAAGTCGCTCTCCCTGTCTGGCATACACATAACAGACAGGGAAAGCGACTTTTTTTTTAAAGGATTTTAATGCGGTTTTTTAGTAGATTGAGAAGGTAAAGAAGAAGAACAAGTTAAATGTATAAAAATATAGAATACTTGCACAATATTGCACCCTTGCGAAACCGGAGCAGGACGCTAGATGTTTCATCTCCCTTACATCCTCAAAAACTTTCGCGTTTATAATATTAGTGGGATTGATAATTTGGTCAGGTACGTTACAATACAGCTAAATTCGATTTTGACGTTGACGTAAACTTGATGTTAACGTTTTGAATTTCTAGCTGGTTTTAGTATGAGGAAATCACACACTTCTAATGAAAATGAATAGATACAGAGTACAGACATAAAACAAACCCTGAGTCCTTGTAATTTGTTGGACGCAATAATCCTAAAGTTAGTAAAAGTTGTTTTTGCATTTTCATAAAGTTCAAAAGCCTATGACCGCACATCACAAAGGCCGCTTAAGTGACTTCGTGCTAATTAAAATGCATACACATAGCAAAAAATGATCTCAATACAACAAACCGTGAAAAAGAACCGGTTACCCACCACAGGCAAATAAACCTTGCGGAGTTCAACGATCAATCACTACACTACACAAAGGCTTTTGTCCACATCATCTGTTTACAACACACGATAGAGCTGGTTCACACTGCCTGCAACAATCCTCGGACAAAAGAATGAAGGTGCAATATTCGTCATTGCTATGACAACACTGTGTACGCCGTTTTTCCCTCCAAAACCGACGCATGCGCTTTAAAATTTTCGTCTCCTTCTCATGCAAAACACAAAGAAAAACACACCCTAACTACTCCCCTTAAAGGTGGCGATGACCGCAAGAGTAAAATAGTTGTACCAAGTTAAGACTGACTCCTAAGAGATGCACTGACAAGGGAACTTCAACCTTAGATGGAATATAATAAACTGCATTTGAAGTTTGTTTGATTGGGTCGCGTGTCTTGCCCCACGCAAACTTGGGCCGATAGCCCGCAGTAGCAATTTTCCTATTGCTATTAAATATTCTATGTATACTCGCAGTAGGTTATGGGTATAGGTATGGGGTGATTGCACGAGGGAAGAGGAACTTAACCACGTTTATTTTTCAAGATTGCATTTCGAATCTATTCGATTTTCACTCAGATTTATTTTATATTTTCTCGAGACTCTAAATGTCTTTAGCATTTTTTTTTATATTTTAGACGTTGATTTATTAGTAGGTAAGTACCTAATTTGATAAAAGAAATAAATAAAAAGCAAAATCAACTAACAACTTATCTCATAATATTATGTGTATTCGATCATAACTTATTTATTAGTTTATAATCTTGTAAATGTAAATAAATTTAGCGCTGTGTTTCGCCGTGTGAGAGAGGTTACCGGAGGCCCAATGGGGGAAAGGGGAAAAGGTTGCCAGCGCACTTGTGACTCCACTGGTGTTGCGGGTGTCCATGGGGGGCGGAATTGCTTACCATCAGGTGATCCGTCTGCCCGTCTGCCACCTCTCATATAAAGAATAATATTACAGTTTATCTCTTTATTTTTTTTATCATCATTGAATATTGCACCACCTGCCCCTTCACTACTATTAAATGTCCTTTACCCGAAGGTTGTCTGGTAGAAATCGCTTTCAGCGATAAGACCGCCGAAATTGTACACAAAATTTCTGTAATGCCTAGTACTTAAATTGTGTATTTTGTGCAATAATGTATATCTATCTATCTATCTAACTAACGAAAGTTGCAGAAACGATCTTTACAGTTACCTAGATGACTATTTTTTGTACCGATACTATTGCCTTACCCACTAAAGCCCAATGCTCCTGGATTTTTCTGCAACTGGATAAACGAAACTTAAGAATGAAAGCAAGAATCCAAAAATAATGTTCCTAAAACTTAATCTGATCAAATTAGGATACGCGATATATCCCCCTCTGCCTCATCTATTAAGATAAATTCCCATTTCTACCAAAGTCTCGTCTCGAGTTGATATCTTTTCTTTTCCTTATGCATTTTAATAAGTTTTTTAACATGAACCTTGGAGGGTGGCTGCAGGAAGCTATTTGCCTAATCCCTTTAAAAAAGGGGTTTTTATACTTCGAATTTATCGTCATGTCAACGCGACTTGGCTACTAATATGAATAAGCTTAGCTATGCACATTTATTAAAAATTATAAACCTCAAATAATGCTTAGGGTACTTTATACTTAAATTTTTTAAAGGGACAGAAGAGAATAGTCCCCTTCTCTTGTTAATACATAAGATACATCAGATGACAGTACCATGAACACGGATATTTTTTTTACGAACTGTAGGCTAACGCTTGACCACAATCTCGCTGTAAGGATGTAACGCGTTTGCCTAGAAGATGTCTGTTTTTTCTTGCCTTAAATATGTCCAGATTGTAGTGGTCCGGAAAAATAGACCTTGTCAAGGAGTTCCATTCCTTAGCTGTCCGCATTATGAACGTTGTCTTAAAGTTTATAGTATTTTTTCCAGATAATATTTGTATATGTGATAGGTAGCAGACGAGCTGGCGGATCACCTGATGGTAAGCGATTGCCGCCGCCCAAAGACACCCGCGACACTAGTGGAGACACAAGTGCGCCAACCTTTAAACCCCCCTTTCCCCCGGAATTTTATGGTTTATTTTAATAAAGATTTGCAATAATGTTGAAGATTATTCAAACTACCGAGATCAATACAATTACCGAGAAGGTGCTATCAATAAAATTACATAAAAAACTTGCATTAAAATGTAGCCGTATCAACCCTAAAATTTCGAAGACAAAATACCACAATGACGGCAAAAATTCCTTCACGTATGCCTCCGAAAATATAAAGAAAGCTATTTAATAACCCGTTAATGACTCGTTTGTTATTCCAGACCACAAAAGCTTATTTTTGAATACAATGTACCTGTAAATTCTCAAGATGATGAAATGCCGCTATTAACTTTTTCCCTGTGCCAAGATTGAACTGGAGATAACGCGTTAACAGAAAAAACCTAAACGGTTGAATAAAAAATATACTTTTTTTGTCATGTAAGTAGGTAAACATTTTTTTTTATCCGACAAGACAACCGTTTGTCCTTGTGCTTCGTAAATTATATAAAGACATCATTAGAAAGGCTTTGACAGGAAAAATATGAATGTAGAATAAGTTATTTTACTCGTAAAATTTGAAGACTCCATTATTAAAACTCGAGTTATCATTGCTGGTGTATCATCAATCATAGATAGATAGATAGACAGATAGATACTCTTTATTGCACAACATACAAAACTTCAAAGCTAAATTATCTTTTTCTGTAACAGTTTGATCCACCAATTTACGTAATGGCTTCAAAAATTTCGAATGCACTAAGTACCATTCACATTTTTCTCTTGCTTGTGTACCTTTTTAAATTTTTTTTTTTTTTTTAATTATTCTCACAACATCTCATAGGTTGACTTGATTCCGTACTAAGTAGCTTAAGCACTTGTGTTACAGATATCAGACAACAGAGGAACACAAATATATACTTAAATACATATATTACACCCAGACACCGAACAAACACAAGTGTTCATCGCACGAATGTTTGTCCAGGGTGGGGATCGAACCCACGACCTTTGGCGTAAGAGGCAGGGTCACTACCAATTGTGCCATCCGGTCAGTCATATTTGTTATCTTATGTAAAGCTATTGTCATTTTTATAAAAATACTAACAGTGTATTTCAAACATGCATTGTTCAAACATTCGGCAATCTTGCAAAAATAGCATCATAAATCAATTCCATTTTACACCGCCATTCCGCAATACCAAGTTCCTGGTTATGTCCCGTCGTGACCGTCCGTAAATTTATTAAGGCCTAAGTAATAAACTTAGTATTCGCGTCGCAGGTAATTACCCGCGCTTGCGACACATGCGGAACTCTAATGAGGGGGACCAGACCACCCCAGAGACGCACGTGGGGGCGAATAGGGCAAGGGATAGAATTGTAATAACAAAGGCTAGAGACGAAATTATTAATGTAATTGTACTGACCATCCCTTTGGCGGTTTAGTATTATAATGCGAATAATAATAGTAGCAAATTACAAAGGGACTGTTTAATCTATTTAAGTATACTTTAAAGCCATATGATACACTTTGTTAATGTTGTTTACCTCACCTATATTTTATTAAGAAGATGCATTATTTATTACAACCAAATTTTAATTCGGAATTTACTCTAAAATTATTGTTTTAAAATTAACATGGGAATCAACTTCAAAAGTATAAAGTGTCCTATTTATTGTTTCAACCTTATTATGATCATTAACATTCTGTCAACTTCAGTTATACCATGGCTCTTACATCTGAAGTATCGGAAACTCAAAAAGAAGGTACACGACAACAATCCCGTTATAAACTATTAGTTTCCAATTTGATACTTTGTATGTTGGTGATAATGAAAAACACAGTCTTATTTTGCAACCGGGTAATAAACGGCTCAATTAAAATTACGCTTTTAATTTATCGAATCAATTCCCTCTCTTAACAACTTAGCTCTCGCGAATAAGTCAAAAGAGAAATCTGCACGCACAAACGGAGGCGCGACAAATATTAACAGCTCCATCCGTGACAGATGCCGCGATAGGGTCACGGTGACCCCGAAGCCTCGGAAGGGTTAAGCGGTTCGCTTAGTGCGGGAATTCATTGAGTCTTGGCCTGTGCCAGGCCAGACGTGTGTCTTGGGTTTGAGGCTTTCATAGAAATCAGCCATGGCGTGACAAATATTAACATCTCCATTCTTGACAGATGCTGGTATAGGCTCGCGGTGACCCTAAAGCCTCGGAAGGGTTAAGCGGTTCTCTTAGTGCGGGAATTAGTCAAGCCTTAGCACACAGGGGCAATTCTCATGCATTCGACATTGAAGTCGAATGAGAGGTTTCCATACATTCATCCATATTAGTATATTCGATATCTATATCACGTCCCGCGTATTGGGTTTTAGGTCTTGGTTTGGTCCAATATGATTTGGAATAACTGCATTTCCTGATGACGTGATAGAGTCGCGGAAGGGTGGTGACTTGTGATTTGGGCACAAGAACCTAATCTTCCGAATTTCTAACGACTAAGTCATTTATGCCACAGAACCCACGATGCTTCGGGGTTCTGTGGCATGAAAGGCTTTGTCGTACAGCTTCAAAAACTCTGCTCCAGGAATTGATTCCATAACCAGGACGTAAGATACTAATAGTACAACTAGCACGCACAGGCCCAGTGACAACTCGTACACTATATTGACCCTAAGACTCCAAAAGTTTACAACACTAAGCACGGTACGCATACGCGCAGCATACTTATCCGCGTGAATACTTGACAGAAATTTAAGTAGGATAAGCTTATTATATGGACTTGTGCAAAGCCAACCTAATCTGATCACATTATCAACTACATAGGAACCTCGTGCCTGACATGACTACGAGAAGGTAGTTGGTATTTATAGATGTCATCTTATAATCATTACATACATTGTTAGCTATTAGCTATGAATATAGGTAGTCCCCCTAGATAGATGGATTGTTTGAAGAATGACATGATTCTGAAAAGGGGTGGATGACAATAGGACGTGTGACAGAGGAAGACATACGTCGCCGACCTTAGATAACCTGAGAAAAGGTCAGGAGGGTTCTTCATACGAAACCACATAAACACTGCTTCCACTGTGAAGAATCCCTTTTCTGATGATGTCGTGACGATCCTCAAATATGAATGATCCTGCCACACGTAGCCAGTAAAAGCCAAATGTTTTGCAAGACTCTTTATTAACACTGTTGTCTCTGTGATGAATATCTTTTACCTGGCGATGACGTGAGGTTCCTCAATACGACCTAGCCTCACGTAGCCAGTAAAAGCCAGATATGTTGCAAGATTACATTAATACTGCCGTCACTGTGAAGACTCACAACTACCTGGCGATGACGTGAAGATCCTCAAGCATGGGCCAGCCACGCGGTGCCATTAAAAGCCAGATGTGTTGCGAGACTCTTCAATAACACTGCTGTCACTGTGAAGAATCCCTTTTACCTGGCGATGACGTGAAAATCCTCAAGCATGGGTCAGCTACACGTTGCCAGTAAAAGCCAGATGTGTTGCGAGACTCTTAAGTAACACTGCTGTCACTGTGAAGAATCCCTTTTACCTGGCGTTGACGTGAAGATGCTCAAGCATGGGCCAGCCACACGTTGCCATTAAAAGCCAGATGTGTTGCGAGACCCTTAAGTAACACTGCTGTCACTGGGAAGAATCCCATATACCTGGCGATGACGTGACGATCCTCAAGCACGACCCAGCCACACGTAGCCAGTAAAAGCCAGATGTGCTGCAAGATTGCGCGGGCGCGAATTGAGCGCCTTTCTCTTGGTAACAAATGACTCGGGATGGTGCGAACGTGATTTATTTATTCAAATCCGATAGCCGATGACTCCGGTCACGTCTGCTCATCAGTGTTGCCAAGTTTTTGTCCAGAGCATTATTTTTAGGCACTAACAGCACAATTTGTTGGCAAGAAGTATTTTAAAGTGACTTTGTTTGAAGTGCCTTTCCCCTATTTCAAGTGTTTTATTATCAGCTACTTTGGGGTCTAGTCGATGTATCTGGCCAAGGTCTGGTCTTGATATGGAAGGGTCATGCGTGACTCACCAGGGCGAATAGGTAAAGCCACTGGAAGAGCATATGCCTCTGATTAGCTTCTACTCGGAAAAACAAGCGATCCAACGAGTTAGCCAAATATGCAAACGTAAGTTGGCTCTTTGCATATCGGGCTATTCGGCATTCCCCCTGCATCATCATAAATTGTGATCTAGAAAAGCAAAAAGTCCTAACAGTTGACAGACAAGGTACAGACAGTTGCGTTTTTGCTTTTTATGTGCACAATTAAGGGTTCCGTTTTTTTAATCTTGAGCGTCGGAACCCTAAAAAGGCCTAGTTTTTGCATACCTTTTGTCTGGAGTAGTGGATTCTCATGGGTGGGTGACATTTACCAGACTCCCCAGATTACCAGAATCCTGAATCTTGGTCTCAGCGTACCGCGGGCTCCAGAGCGACAGCTTAAGGCCCAACCGGTAATTACTCGCTAAGATGAGGAAGAGTGGATTCCCATGGGTGGCGATTTCCTCACATTAGGTGATTCACTTGCTCCATTGCTTCCGTTACCAATAAAAAAAACTCCTAACCAAAGAGGATCGAAAGTTAGGCAAAGAACTGTGCATTCTTTGAGTGCACTTTTCTGTCTTTAATCTTTCTATTGTTGCTACATTACAGCCTTAAGTTACACTAGCCTAATAGCGGTGTAATTTGTTACTTTCGATGACTTTCACGCTGTTAGTGGGTTTATGCGCAAGAACACGTTTTTGTGCGGGCCGGCGTTAAGTGCGCGCTTGCAGTACAAATGATAAGTGCACTGGTGATGTATAGCTCGAACCTGTAATACTGGTTTAATCAGTACCGTAGTCTACTCCACTTAGATTAGTGCTCGATAGGTTAGGCTTTGTGTTTATCTAATAAGGTAACAGAATGGATCATCGTCATCTTGGCGTGTTATTTTCGGTTGCGTCCGAAGTCATGCCATCGCTTGCGTCTAGTCATGACTTGGAGTCCGGGGTACGCTTAGGATTTAGTGCATCTGATAATTACAATGAAGCGACTGTTCGGCGCTGAAGCGCTCGAATCGGTCCTTTCTTTTATGTGATAGATGGCATATGAGCTGACGGTTCACCTGATGGTAAGTAATTTCCGCCGCCCATGGACAGCAACAAACCAGTGGAGTCACAAGTGCACTTTCAACCTTTGAACCCCCCTTTCCCCCGGATTGGTCCTTTGGTACCCTCACTCACGCAGCGAAATACAGCACCGTGCTGCTTCACGGCGATTTTCTGCGAAGCCGTGGTATCACCCCAGTCGAGCCGGGCCTATTCTTGCCGAAGCGTGGCTCTAGCACGGTCCACGGTGTTTATGTGCTGACTGGCAGCATTTCTACATATATTGCAAGAATTATTATACATTCGTCTATTATATCTATCTATCGTCTATGACTGACCGGATGGCGCAATTGGTAGTGACCCTGCCTCTTACGCCAAAGGTCGTGGGTTCGATCCCCACCCTGGACCCAACATTCGTGCGATGAACACTTGTGTTTGTTCGGTGTCTGGGTGAAATATATGTATTTAAGTATATATTTGTGTTCCTCTGTTGTCTGATATCTGTAACACAAGTGCTTAAGCTACTTAGTACGGAATCAGGTCAACGTATGAGATGTTGTGAGAATTATTGTTATTATTATTATTATATTTATCATCATCATCATAATTTCTGTTGCCTATGTTACCTTTGTTTTCTAATGAGTGTTAATTGTTAAATTATTTATTGTAAATTTAAAATGTTTCTTTCTTTCCTTTCATTTCAGCCAATAAACGTCCACTGCTGGACAAAGGCCTTCCCCAATGATCTTCACACAGATCGGCCCCGTGCCGCCCGCATCCAAGGGATTCCCGCGACCTTCACCAGATCGTCGGTCCACCTTGTGGGGGGCCTGCCGCTAAACTAGGCTATTATATTAATCTGTATATAAAATTACCTTCCTTGAAATTTCTTCGAACTCGCGTGCGTATCTTCAAGTAAAACAGTAATCTCTTTATGCACAGACAGATCAACAGACTAGGATCAATCGCCTTTATTCTAATTCCTGTAATCGTTAGAGACGTGGTTTGAAGTTAAAATTCCTTCCGTAAACGGACGATGTTTGTGGTTTACCAAGATCAGGTGGATGTGACTTGAATGCTGATTATATCTTATTTTTGAACTAATAAATAAGCTTTTGGAGATCTTGACAAAAATATACTATTTTAACCTTATAATAATTCAATTCAATTAAATTTATTCAGATTTACACATTATTTGTGTAAAATTATACAGTGTGTACCTGTGAACATTTACACCCCTTTAACTACGTATTCTATTAACCATTCTGAACAACATTTTGTTCTATGACTTTTGGAAATTGGCATAAAAAATTTTCAACATCTCATAAAAAGTCGTTCATTTTGTATGAGAAGTCGAAAAAATTTTCGACTAATTTCGAAAAGGCGTAGAGCAAATGTTGTTCAGAATGGTTAGTAGAACACGTGATTAAAGGGATGTAAATGTCCACAGATACACCCTGTATGTAAACCTATTACAATAAGATTACAGTAAGGTCATAATGGTTACCAACATTTGGGATCATGGGATTGCTACTATGTAATTTATTTGTTTCCGATAAGATTCGGCAAGCGGTCAGGGTGTAACTGAAGTTGATAGTGGTAGTAATCCCGTTATAACTTTTTTTTATGTGATAGGTGGCAGACGAGCAGACGGATCACCTGATGGTAAGCAATTGCCACCGCCCATGGACACCCGTGACACCAGTGGGGTCTAAAATGCGCTGCCAACCTTTGAACCCCCCTTTCCGCCGGTTTTCTGTGAGGCCGTGGTATCACTCCAGTTCAGCCGGCCCATTCATGCCGAAGCGTGGCTCTCCCACGGTAAAAAACGAGTCCGAACTAGTCATAGTCATAATTATTTATTGCAAATTGTTGGTAACACAATGATGTAATACATAAGTTGAGATCCGTAAACATGGCCCTGTGAGGGCATCGGAACATTAGTCATAGTCATATATATTATTTTACTCTTTGCATAATTCTCGAGTCTAAAAATTTAATAAAACAATCCTAATTTTTTAAAGAAACCTGATAAACCTTGCTTCGCTGGCATTTTAATAATGTTAAGTGGACTCCTTTCTCCGCATTTAGAAGCGGGACCATCAATAAAGAAAAAGTTCGGCCTAATTAACACGAAAGCATGCCCTTCGAAAGTGATCCATTGAGCTGCCATTTCACATTCATCCGTACAAAAAGGTTTATCCAAGCTATTTTGTCAGTGTCGCAACACTGATTGCCAGCTACGTCATATGAGATCCCAGTGTTGCCTACTTTGGGGTCTACCACAAAGTAAACGTGTGTAACTATTTAATGAAACCACTCAGTGATCCGACTCATCCAAATGAGAGACTGTTCCGAACCTCTAATGTTCTCTCCGAATGTATCATTCGACTCAAATGTATCTCTAGTCTGAGTGAACCGAATGAGCGGAATGATCCGAGTGAGGGGAATGATCCGAATTAGCGGAATGAATCACGGATCTATCTGAGAGTCGGTGTTCCAAATGAAGCGTTTCACTGTTCCGCATCTCTGCACTGATTCAGATGCAAAAGTTCGTTTTTGCCAGGTCTACCACAAAGGGATAGGGACCACTCGACATTCTAGCTTTCTTTGTGGGGGCGATAGAAATTATATCAGCCTATAATGTTGCACCACATTATATGCTATATCGTCTGAAACAATCCCAATACTGGATACCTACTAAATCTTTCTGGCACTTATCTTTATTGAATTTTAGGGATTACACCCTACCCGGACACGGAAATCTGGATGAGGGTCTATCGTTGTGTCCGAATATTTCAATGAAGGCATTTTTCAATGAGTGATGAATCTGTGCTTTCCTTTGGATATTGCATATGAAGCAACCTTTGACCTGAATATTTTAAATAGATAGGTGCCATGAATTTTTCGGGTATAGCCTTTTTTGCAATTTATTCTTAAGTAAATAATGCACTTAAAATGTTCGACAGTCTTCGGGTGGGACTAGATAAGGGTTGCCAGATGTCCGGTATTTAAGCGAACAGTTCGGTATTTAGAGGCTTGTCCGGTAAAAAATAAATGGTCATAACTAAATAGACAGAACAATTATTTTTTTAGTTTTTTGCGACCCAGTATACAACCAGGTTTGTACAGAATTTTTCGCGACTCACCTGGCAACCCTAGACTAGATAAGTATTGCCTTTAGCTTATTCCTATTTTATAAAGGAGCTTTATTTTTTAGAAAAGATAAATTATCTTCTATACCATGAACTAATTATCTAATTAGTCCATGTCTATACTTAATATTACTAAAGAGAGAATTTGTACAAATAACGACAAGGCTTATTGGTAAACTGAAAAGACCAAACACTTGCACGATGAAATCGAAACCTAGCTACATCTATTGGTATAGCTCGGAACTACCTAATACATACTGAAGAAAACTAAACTAGAACTAGATTTTGCAAAATTAAGTACCAAACCGAAACCGAGAGCGGGCTACTAATATAGACGTGATTTTGTTAATCGAAGTGATCGTTTTACAAAATGCTAATGCAATTATAGTGAATCGCAATTTTTTCAAAAATCCAGCAGAGGAAAATCACGGACAGTCACTGACCTATTAATTCACTTTACTACCCCTTATCCGCACGAAGCGATTCGCTTCCACATTCATAATGCGGACGGCTAAGGAATTGAACTCCCTGCCGAGGTCTGTTTTCCGGACCACTATAATCTGGACATCTTTAAGGCAAGAATGATCAGGAATCTTTTAAGCAAACGCGTATCATCCTAGACCTCATTTTCGCTTTCCATCAGGTGCTGTGTGTTCAAGCGTTAGCCTATTGATAAAAAAAAAAGCTCTTAATGGACAACATTTCAAATTTTTAACATGTCCATATTGTTTTTTTATATGAAAGTAGACATAAAATGAACAGACCCATATTTTTTCTTTTTTCAAAATTTGTCCATTTTCATGCATAAAATAATTATTGAAATTCTTTTTATTCTAAATAGACGTAAGCGCCAAATGACGTCATCGGACGGCTGAATACAGCGATATTCCTTTGCTTATCATTGTTTTAATAAAAAAAGGTACTACTGTCAAAGGTAAATAATACTAGTGTCAACATTGTCAACGTCATTCATACATTCAACGTTGACAAGTTGTCTTTTTTTTTTGACAGTTACATGTCATGAGTTTGGCATTACGTAAATTTAAAACTATAATGTGCTAAGCAAAGAAATATTTTACATTCTGCCGTCCGATGACGTCATCTTACGTTTTTTAGTTTTTAATTTTTTTCTCAGTAAATAAGCAATATAAAAAATGAATAAATATATATTCGAGCAGCGGAAAAGTAAACAAAGAATTGGTATTTTTTGTTTCAGAGCTTAGCAATTTTGAAATGTTGTCCATATCTTTAAATGAATAACTTTTACGAGTAGAAAGTCGAACGGTGGGCAACACAGGGCGTTGTCCAATTTCACTTACTGATAACCTTTCGGGGTTTATCCTTTTATATGCTGTAGCAGAAGGGACATAAAAATTTTATCTCCCTCTCGAGAAAGCGAGGCGTATTAAGGTTAGGTATTTCATCTTCTGACCATTTACGGTTACCACAGGTAACGTACCGGTTTGTGTCATTGATATGTAAGGTTCGTAGTTATATTTTTGATTAGAATTAAACGTGTTTTTATTAGGGTTAAACATTTTTTTGGAAATCTTCTGTAATTGACCATTACCCAGAAGGCTTTATGTAAAGCCGCCCCGTGAACGAACGACAATATACCTGTCGCATCCAAATAAAAGAGACACACAGCGCGTGTGAAACAGAGGGAAACTCCGATTGGGTCGTAACGTCTGCTCTAAATTAGGCCCTCTGGTGCAGTAGGTATATGAAACACAATACCTACTATATAGGTATATAGATTAGTCTAATCAATCAATAGTCTCTAATCATTAGCTTTGTTAAAAATAAGCGGCATTTTATTTTTTGGTCAATAGGCTAACGCTTGACCACAATCGCACCTGATGGAAAGCGTCGATGAGGTGATATTTGAATTCCGATCAAAAATAATATTATTGTCTGGGATAGGTTCTGTAAAAGGCATTGACAAAATCTATCTATCTATACTATTTATAAAGAGATAAATTCTGTAGACCACGACAACTTATAGGTAAACCGAAAAAGCAAAACCCTTGCGCGTTGTAATTGACACCCAGCGCCATCTATTGGTATGATTTCAAACTAAATATCCCAAAATGAATTGAGGGCGGGCCACTAATAAACAATAAAATGATAAAAATATAGAGATTAAACAAAGATACTTATTAAATGCACCATGTCTAAAATCTTAACTGGATAGTTTTCAGGATATAATGTCAATAAAACAATGTTTACTATCCACGAGTTTGGTTCCAAGTGGAACACGTTCTTACAGCCTCTTAACTATTTATAACCTCTTAACTTGACTACAGTTTAGTGAATACGGTAGTTAACCCTACAACGACCCGAAGTAGAGATGTACTGACTCCGTAAAAATAGACTCGAGTTAAAGTTAGTTGTATAAATATTTAACATTTTGACATCATAACCCGGAAGGAAGCAAACAATTAGGACACATAATAGTAAATTTTGCACAAACAAAATGTAATATTATTTAATGGGCAATTATAAAAAGGCAAGGGCCAAATAGTGTTCCTCCAACAAAATTGTTTGGTAGCTCTTTAAAAATTGTGACAAAGTTTAAATATCTTGGACATACCTTAAGAGATGATTTAAAAGATGATGATGATTTAGATAGACAACGAAGGCCTCTAGTGATAAGAGGTTATATGCTAGCCAGGCGGTTCACGCACTGTTCGGAACAGGTGAAAGTGACTCTGTTCAGGGCCTACTGCCAGTCTTTCTATACCACCCAGCTCTGGAGTAAATACACGAAAGGCACATTTCATACTCTTCGTGTACAATACAATAACTCGTTTCGAGCTATGCTCGGCTTAACATGGAGGTGTAGTGCGACTGGTATGTATGCTGGGAGCGGAGTCGCCAACATTTGAACACTCCTGTCCAAATTAAAAATAACGTTTCATAAAAGGCTATGATCGTCCACTAACGAAATTGTTACAGCCGTACATAAAAACATGTATATATTTGACCGATGTTTTATTGATATTTAAACTGAAATTAGAAAATAATATAATAATATAGGTAATAGCTACATAAATACATAAGTATAATCTACACTGACAAGTTACACTGTAATGTTTTAATATGTCCTGAAGAGGGTCCCTGAGAACTGAAATAAATATTTTTTTTTATTAAATTTTAATTATTAATATAATAAAAAAAAGTAAATGTATAAAGATAAAAGGTACCTAATATAAAAATACACAAAACAGTATTTACAAAAAACTTCGTTGCCTTAGTGCGATAATACATTTTTTCTAGAATTAATGCGATGATTTTGTTAAATACATTGTTGTTAAAGTATTTACTGCATGACATTTCGGCTGTGTTAGAATTTAACCACGGCGTTAATCCCCATTTTAATAAATCATAAATTTAATTTCAAATGTCGAAAACCTGGTTTTATACAAATGGCTTGGTAGGTAATTCTGCACCATAACGTGGAAAGTACCTGTAACAATTGGAAAATGTTTGTATTAATAACTAACTCAGTCAGTCATAACTATTCTGATTATTTATGGGCGGGAATTTTTTTAACAGGCTAACATTTTCCTAAAAGGATTGAAATATGTGTGTGTGTCTTCTCGTGTAGGTAACAAACGTCCAAACCTCTAAAGCAAGTTCTTTTTAGACGACCCGTTTGGGACAGTGGCAGTGTACGGTGCTTTTGGTCCAATGGTTTCAGGTAGACCTGGTAAAAACGTATTTTTGAAAAGATTAGAACATTTGCATCTGGTTCAATGCAGACATGCGGAACAGTGAAACGCTTCATTTGGAACATCGACTCTCAGATAGATCCATGATTCATTCCGCTCATTCGGATCATTCGGCTCACTCGGATTATTCAGCTCATTCGGCTCATCGCATCATTCCGCTCATTCGGATCATTCGGGTCACTCGGATCATTCTGCTCATTCGGCTCATCCGATCATCCAACTCATTCCGATCATTCGGTCCACTCGGACTCAAGATCCCTTTGAGTCGAATGAACATTCGAGGCGAACATTAGATATTCAGAGCACTGTATCATTTGGATCACTCGGATCACTGAGTCGTTTCAGTAAAGAGTTACACACGTCTAGTTTCGGGTTTGATCCCCGCACAGAACGAACATATAATATCTGCATGAACATGTCTGTTTGAATTGGTCTGGGTGTTTTTTATGTATTATACGAATGTATTTACAAAACAAAACTATTACAGTACATATAA
Source organism: Marasmia exigua (assembly GCA_019059595.1). Classification (NCBI taxonomy): domain Eukaryota; kingdom Metazoa; phylum Arthropoda; class Insecta; order Lepidoptera; family Crambidae; genus Marasmia; species Marasmia exigua. Next base: position 7,412,320 of record CM032470.1, on the reverse strand, counting down.
TATTCATATTTAATAATAATTCTGACAACATCTCATACGTTGACCTGATTCCGTACTAAGTAGCTTAAGCACTTGTGTTACAGATATCAGACAACAGAGGAACACAAATATATAATTAAATACATATATTACACCCAGACACTGAACAAACACAAGTGTTCATCGCACGAATGTATGTCCAGGGGATCGAACCCACGACCTTTGGCGTAAGAGGGAGGGTCACTACCAATTACGCCATCCGGTTAGTCAAGTATTTGTAAGTAATTTGATTATGAGTACTTACTTGTTTTAACTTTCTAGCCTGAAAAACAGGTTCGCCTAGTTCAGGCATTTGTATTTATTTCTGACCTTATTGTAATAGGTTTACATATGTATTATTTGTGTAAAACTATTATCTGAATAAATTGAATTGAATTGAAATTGAATTGAATTTTGATATCCGTAACACAGGTGCTTGAGCTACCTAACTCGGAGACAGATCAATATATGTAATGTTATGAAATATTTACATTTTTATATGTTTTTACAACACAAAATTGTAACTAAAATCAAAAATAACTCAAGTTACATACATCACTAACTCGTGGGTATCGCGGAGTCATCGGTGCAGAGCGATGGTATCAAAGTGACAGTTCTCACACCGCACGTGTGGTTATCCGTGTACTGTTTACAATGTAGCACTTGTAATGGGACGTGAAGTCTATTTTGTACAATAGCAGGTCACTGAGGTAGTACCTGGCCTGTATTGTACTATAAAATGATTCAGCATTGTGTTGATTTCTATTGCTGCAGTCATGTGCTACGGTACAATATGTCGGGCAATTTACTTTTTCAGTTTTTTATACACCATTATTTTTTTATCATTTACATCCCAAAAACCTAATAATTGGTATCGTGAATAACTCATCCATGTCCTTTTAGCATTTTAGACCAAAAATATAAGCGAAATAAAAATCAGCTGTTCGACCAGTATCACTATGAAGTTTTTTTATGCAATAGGTGGCAGACGAGCAGACGGATCACCTGATAGTAAGCGATTGCTTCCACCCATGGATACCCGCGACACCAGTGGAATCACAGAGCGCTGCCGACCTTTAAACCCCTCCCCTATTTTCCCTGGTTTGTGCAGCGAATCACAGCACAGTGCTGCTTCACGCCGGTTTTCTGTGAAGCCGTGATATCACTTCAGTCAAGCCGGCCCATTCATGCCGAAGCGTGGCTCTCCCACGGTGAATTTTGCGCGATGTAAATGATAAAAAAATAACGGGATATGTTGCCGTTCGTATAAAGGCTAGTACAGTGCGAGAAGTTATTTGGCCGATGGTAAATATAAGAACGAATCATGTTAGCCCACTGCTCTAATCGTCCAAGTTCCATGTTCTTTACGCATGACAGAATATAAAATATAGGTACTTTAAAGGAACAAGTAAAGTCTTATAAAGAAGTATAGTATCATTTAAAAATATCAATTTCTCAACGTATTTAATAATGAATTTGAGTAAAAGACTTTGTCACATTTCACACCAAAGTTTATGACAGCGAATAAATCTGTTTATATCACTAACGGCGCGAAGGCAGTCGTTAATTTTCGGTCAATTAAACGCGACATTTTAAAGTTTATGGCTTCCGCGATTTATGCCACATCTGACAGCAGACGAAGTGTCATGTTCATCTAACACATTTAGGTTGATTCAAGTATCTACTAGCTGCGCCCTGTGGCCGGGGGCGTTTAAGAATACTACCAAGATTTTCCCGGCCTGTTGTAAGAGGCGTCTAAATGAGCATTCGGGGAGTGGCTTGCTCAGCATACGACTCCGCGGGAGACGATCTTGCCGGGTGTTCTGGTAGGTCGTACAGCGTCGAAGGGCTGTATTTTTTTATATGTCAGGTGGCAGACGAGCAGACGGTTCACTTGATGGTAAGCGATTGCCGCCTCCCATGGACACCCGCGACACCAGTGGAGTCACAAGTGTGTTCATATTTTTTCAATCTTTGAGTAGCAAACCTAATGTCGCACGATTTGAACTGCGGGCGTTCACTTGTAATAAAGAAGAAATCTTACTTTCAGATGATTGATCTCTTGGCGTGTTCTTACTAAGGCTTACTTCCTGCAGTCTGCATTTCCTCCTGTTTAACATAGACCCCAGAGCTATGGGTCAATAATAACTCATGGGGTTGTAATAAAGATTTCTGTGCGTGCCGATATCTTCCGCGCGCCTGCAAATGCCAAAACTTGCAAATTATACGCGATCGTGACTGCACTTTGAGCAATCGACACCAGAATAACAAAGTGCAAGTGTGGACAGTAAACCAACGCCTAGCCTAGCCCCTTTATTAGAAAAGTTTGTTCCGTTAACCCTTTTTGTACTGAGAGAAGCCACTCATTTTAGCCCCTTTTAATATTTTGTGACCAATACCAACATAGCCAACCGAATTAGCAAACTGAAGTGGCAGTGGGCTGGTCATATTAGCCGCAGAACTGACATCCGTTGGAGCCGTGAAGTCCTTGAGTTGAGACCGCGACTCGGTAAGCGTAGTGTAGGACGCCCTGCGACAAGATGGGATGATGACATTCGAAGGCTGGCTGGTGTGAGCTGGATGAGAGTGGCCGAAAATCGGGAGCAGTGGCGTGTATTAGGGGAGACCTATGTCCAGCAGTGGACGAGTGTGGGTTGCTGATGATGATGATGATGATGATGAATATTATGTGTTGGATCAGGAGGCATGACACATTTAGTGACAATAAATTAATATTTCACAACATCACATCTTAGATTACACCAAAAAGTATCACATACATTGATCTAACTCCGAGATAGGTACCTCAAGCACCTGTATTACGGACATCAGAATCAACAGTGAGATTACAATTGTAAATACATGTAAAATAAACCGAAGCTACAAGATTTAAGTCCGTAAGATTTGTTAATAGTCACTTACTGGATACTTCGATACAGGCCTGTGAGCCTTCTCCACTAGGCTATCCATCCATCCATCGCCACAAAACATTGTATGCTTTATTATGTCAATAAATTTATTTTTATTCTTACATACTTATATAAAACACCCAGATTAATACAAACAGACATGTTCATGCACACAAATGTTTGTACTGTGCAGAGATCGTACTCGCAAAGACAGCTATTCACTACCACTGTTCCAAACGGGTTGTCAGATAAGGTGGTAAATGTTTGTGGCTCACCATAGTCTACTTAAACTCATAAAAAGAGTTACTTTCCATCTTCTTCTTCAAGTAAGCTGACTTGGCATATCTTAAAGGTTGGCCGCCAGTTTCCTTAACTTCTCTCTATCTTTTGCGAGTTGTTTTACGCAGGTGATTCCAGTCCACTCGTATATTCTTCCACGGTTTCATCCTTGGGTAATTTTAGATTAACAACAACAACTTCTTCTTTATTGGAAACTATTCCACTGTGGCGGATCGTAGCTGCGCTTGCGCCTGCTGCCGTTATTTAAGTGTTCGCGCGGTTTCGACAGGGCCCAGGGCCGTGATGAAATTTATTTGATTCATGTTGTATTAGACAAGCACGTTAACAATCCTTCTTAGAACGTGGTGGACGAACTAAGTAGTGGGTGATGTTTGTGTTACCAACATTAAGAGTTTTATTGAATGTGTCCATTCTTTTTCTCAAATGTTATTTAATTTCTTTTTTTCCTGATAATGTCAGATGACTTGATCAATTTCAATGTTTCTTCTTCTGGGAGTAGCAAATACGTTGTTCGTTTTGTTTGTAATTTAGTAACTTTTTGTTTTTTTTTCTTTCTTAACATTAGGTATCCACTTGCATTTCTGTTAAACAACCTAGTGATTATCAGTGGAAACTTGTAATTGGCCCTCAATGTTTTTTTTTCTGTGACTGTATCTCTAAATCTAGCTGTAAGTTTTCCAAAAACTTGTAAAATAAAATAAAATAAAATAAAGGGAATTAGATTAAATCACATATTTCTAATAACAAAGTTTGGGAGTATGTTTGTTTCTTACTTCTTCAACGGTTAGACCAAATTGATAAAATTTGATGAGAAGGAGACTGACCCTGACCTTATCACATAGTATTGATAAAACTGGTAAATAGCTGGTAACACTGCAGGGCGCAGCCAGTGCATAATAAAATCTTAGCATAAACGTAAATTTGCTCGTTAAGACTAGTAGATTAATCATGAGTAATGGAGTGATGGACTAACTATATCTAGTTTATGGTAATATGAAAATTTATATCATACGAAAAAAATATATTGTTTTTTTTTCACACGATATAAATATATACTTACGTGTATGTATATGCTATGAGTAAGAGCTAAAGCCCTAATTTATTACTTTCGAACTTTTTTTTTGTAGATGAAATAAATATACTTATCTACTGTATGTTTATCTACTGTATTATAGAACCTATTATTTTGTGCCAAAAAAAGGCAAAGCCACTAATTTAATAGTACTTACTTCTACTTTATAACTTCCTCACAAACAAAGCTTTACTATATCAAAGGCATACATTATTATCACAAATTCCAGACCGCTCAATCTATCACTACATACAAATTAAACTTGCAAATGAAGCCGGGCGTAGGGTTGTGGTCATTTGAATATCGATAAAAATATACCTATATCGACACTTCAAGTCTTGTCCATAACTTCCAGTGTTGAGCTTCTAACTTTTAACAGGACTTCCCACTTAAATATGTCCTACATAATAAACTTTTTTCACTGGTTTAAATACCACAGACTCTAGGTCCGTGCCTTTTTTTGCTAGTTACATAGTTTGTTTGCTGATTTCAAATTTTAAATAAAGTTGTACCGCGCACAAAGAAAAGTTTTCTTACATACAGAAATAGGGGGCAGACGAGCCGACGGATCATGCTTAACAATATACCGTCACACTAGTCTAAGCTTAAGTGACATAATAAACTATTGTTAATTAGAAGAAAAAGTCAGAACCAGCGATAAAATGTCGACTGAATGAATAATGAATTAAATGAATTAAAAATTCGAATACCTAATTTCGCCTTGGTTGATAATTCTCTATACTATGATAAATAGATAAAGACACAGGACCGATCTGTGTCAAGAATATTGGGAGAGGCATGTGTCGCGCAGTGGGGTGCAGTGAGAATCTGTTGGCCGATTGATAAAATTTTGATGATAATGATGAAATAGATAAAAAAATCTAAAAGTGTAAGTCACGCGTATCATCTCGTCACATCATCATATTGTCATCAGTAAGTAAATGTCTTTCTCTTTAAAGGTTATACTTTGCTTATTTTGCTTCGATATATAGATATCGATACTGTCGGTCATTCGACAGTACGTTACAACCCTAGCTAGGACCCAATTACTATGCATTGTAAGTCGTCCTTTGAAGCCCAGACCCTACACAAACATGACATTATGTGATTAGGACATTTCAAAGGGCCCGACTACCCTAGGGTTGGCTACCGGCGGCAAAACAAAAGGGTTGCATTCAATACTGATAAATTGTACGCTAGTTATGATGCAGATTTATGCACTAATGGTTTATTAGTTTCATGGCTCAAATGATGAAATTAATAACGTGTATTTCATCTTAGATAAACAGGGAGTAGAAAGAGCACACCATCGCTATCATGTATCATGATAAGCTACTAGCTTAATGGATGAAAACGTGCGTATTTGTAATTTTTAAATCTATGTGCTCGAAGTGAAAAGATCGTGATGAATCTTGCACCTTTCGGAGAGTTTCTGAAATATGTAACCATGATTCAGTTGGTATGGTTCCCCTTCTTAAAGAGTCGGGAATGTCAGACGGCAGTCGCGTCTTTGTAATTACCAGACTCCCCAAATCCTGAATTATGGTCTAAGCGTACCCTGGGCGTCAAAGCGGCAGCAACCAAATGAAGAAGAAGATTTCAACATAGATAAAGAGGGAGTAGAAGCCAGTAGGAGGAGTAGGAGTAGTAGATATGGGTATTTAGACATTTCAATTAAAGGTGAGGCATTGGTCAAGTCAAGCCACAGAATTCTGTTTAATTTTGCCTACATCTATTATTATTTGACTAAATTGCTTATCGTTATCAATAATATTATTATGTACTTATTGTTTATTATGTATTACATATTTATAATATTATTTATTATTATCTATATGAATGTATTATTACTTATTTGTATTGTTTAGCTTCTTCAGCTTTCCGCGATCTCGTAATCTCCTTTCGCCGCATAATTATCCTTTCTGTAGTCATACAGAAAGGATATAAGGTTTAGGTCACCAAAGGTTAAATACTATTTAATGTATACTGAGAATGCCTCTTGGCATTAAGTTCGCCTATTGTATAAACATTTTGTGCAATAAAGTTTAAATAAATAAATAGGGCTATAAAGGCAATCTAAGCAAACATTTTCTGCAGAAAAAAAAACATTATGCTCGCAGATAATTTCCTGCAACATGCTACCGGGGTAGCAGGTTAAAGCTTGTAACCAAGCTTGTAATATCCCGGCTCGCACTTTAAGTATAATAAATGGCATAAAAACTCAAATGGAGGAAGTCATTATCGTATATCGCATAAAAACAGATGGATAATTCCGATGGCTCGCATTATACACCATACTTACATACTAAGACCGCGTGACTCCGGTATCCTCCCATCTCAGATTATCTGCATTAGATAGTAATGGAAATTCGTTTTTTAAACCGATTCGAGTTTAGACGCATTGGCATTCGAAAGGCAGTAGTTTATTTGAGTCTGATTTGAGGAGTCACTGATTCGACGTACGGTCAAAATACCAATCATTTTAATTACCAGCCTTCCCAAATCTCGTAACATGGTTCAGCGTACCCTCAGTTCCGAAGCAACGGCTTTGGATGTAACTCGGAATGACACAAAATAATTGTAATTAAGTTTATTAATGTAGTTGCAAGTGGCAGCCAAAAGGCAAGATTTTTTTATGTGATAGGTAGCAGACGAGTAGACGGATCACCTAATGGCGAGCAATAGCCGCCGCCCATGGACACCCGCGACACTAATGGAGTCACAAGTGTGCTGCCACCTTTAAACCCCCTTCCCCCGGATTGGGCCTCCGGTACTCATGCAGCGAAACACAGCACAGTGCAACTTCCGGCTGGTTTTCTGTGAGGCCGTGGTATCACTCTGGCATGGCAAGCATGGCTCATTCACAATCCCAACCTGCCAGTCAAACAAGCTACGCACACGAATATTCGAGTGTACTCGTACGTACAGTGATCTCGGCTGTGTCGGCGAAAGAGAAACAACTACCTAGCGTGTAGGTTAACGAACTCTTCTATAAATATTTCAATGTCAGCAACCTTTAAACCCTCCTTTCCCTCGGATTGAGCCCCCGGTACTCTCACTAACGCAGCAAAATACAGCACAGTGCTGCTTTACGCCGGTTTTCTGTGAGGTCATGGTATCACTCCGGCCGGCCCATTCATGCCGAAGCGTGGCCCTCCCATGGTCAAGTAAGTATGTAAAGCTTTTGTGGATTTCGAAGATGCGGAATTAAAACGTGACACTTCTTTCCCTCGTGTTATCGTCTAGCGATCGCATAAGCCGATGGATAATTCCGTTGGCACTTGCGATGACCGCGCACCGCGGTATCCTCCCATCTGAGATTATCAGCATGAGATAGTGATGTAATTGAACCTACTTTTTCGAGTCGATGTTTTTACTTGTCAAACCGAATCGATCCGGGTCTTTTTACCGAAGTACCCAACTATCGATCCATTTCGAACAAGTTACTGGATTTAATTATTTTTAATTGAACTCGTTTTTCATTGATTGGATTAAATTCACTATTACGAGTAGAATGTTAATTTTTTTTCATTTTTATGGTGGTATTCTTAAATCATCGGCCTCGCTAATTGGATTTCAGACGACGTTACTTTAAAACGCCTTTCGAAGTAACGTAGTCTAAAATCCAGTAAGCGAGTTACAGTACTAAGATTTCAATAGTTCATACAAGGATCCTAACCACAATGTTTATGGTTCATAATATGGCTTTCCGTTTAGAAGGTCTCATTGAGCTACCATCGCTAAATACGAGTCGAAGATGGTAAATACTCTGTTTCCATGAACTAATAGCTGACTCGATTGAGAATCTTGACATCACTAGCGCCGCTCGAGCCGGCTGCGCGGGCGCACCGTTACCGTAACAACCAGCTGATTCGCGAAACAATTATGCATTGCCCCAACGGGACGCCTGACACGTGAGGGCAGAGCGGGCAAGTGTTCCATCTCTTTCTAGCCTGTAAAGAAAGATGCTCTGATTTAACTACCCTGATCCAGATGGTATTTTTAAGTAGGTAAGTACTTACCTTGTACTTGTTTGTATTCATTTTGCGATGAGAGCCATAATAAGTACGTAAGCGTAATCTAATTATTCTGCCACGGACCTAAATATGTTTAGGTACGAGCATTCTGCGCTATTAAAAAAAACATAAGAACAATCCCAAAACGGAAAAAATAACAATCGTGGTGTCACGCTGATGTTTTTAAATCGGAATATAAGGGTACGACCACAGGATACTACGGTCGACTGGTCGACGACCAGGCGATTTCCACCACGCTTTATCCTCTGTCACATCTCCAATGGGGAGTGTTCCGAGGAACTTTTCGGCCTTATCCCAGATGCAAATTTTCACCATCGTACATCACGCCAGAACTCTAAATTCCACTCACATCACTTGGATTGATTTTATTCCACCACAGTGAGTTTCTCACGCCACTTCATACCGCGCGTAGTAAAACTATGGAATCAGCTACCAACAATGGTGTTTCTGAACAGATACGATCTGGTGATCTTCAAGAAAAGAGCGTATTCCTCCCTTAAGAGCCGGCAACGCTTCTGTGATGCCCCATGTGTTGCAGATGTCCATGGGCGGCAGTAATCACTTACTATAAGGTGAGCCGTCTGCTCGTTTGTACATACGAGAATAGGGAGGCAATGCACAGGACGGTGTTTGCACGCAATAATATGCCTTGTTGTAAAAGGTAGGCAGTTGTAATCAAAATATCGGCAAGAGAAAACAAAATAAGGGTATTAGAATTTCACTTACAACTTTTAACAAAACTCCACGAATACAAATATATTGGTATAAATCATTGAGCTATGTTTAGGAATCACTAACCTCAGTCAACATTTTATGTCAATATCCATTAAATATTACCTAAAAATACTTTACTAGTGTGCGATAGAGTTGCCAACCGTCATGTTTTCCGATGACATGTTATATTTCAGTTTTCAAACAGATTTCTGGGGGGATTTGAGAATAAGCTAGAGAGAGAATAATTTTGTAATATCACTGGAAAGTTTTAGTTCATTATGAGTAAGCCTTCGGATTTGGATTCTGATACGGGTTTACAAAACTCTGGTAAGTGGATCGAAGACGCTCAAGATCGTGAGAGATGTCATAGACTAAGGGAATACCACATTCAATATTGCGGTTGCAAACAGGCTTGAAGAAGAAGTAGAAAAATATTAGGGCAACCCTAGCTTAATATTAGAAAAGCGAAATAAATCTGAAAAACAAAACATAAACACCTTCAAACTTAAAATTTGGCAGATAGATTCCTTGTAGGGTGTAAATATCCGCTAAGAAGGATTTTTAAGAAACTCCATCAATAGGGGAAAAACAGGAGAATAGTTAGAAGTCTAAAACTTCAAGTTTATATAAAATTCATTGTTTTTCAAGTAAACTCTATAGTTGGTGTTCAACTAATGAATCTTTATAAATCAACCCCAAAAGGGGGTAGACCATCAGATAACTAACTCCACGCGTACAAAGTCTTGGGCGGCCGCTAATAAAATAGGTATACCAATTGCCAACAAATTCTCCGAAAGCTTAACGATGCGAAATCCTTGAAATTTTATCGCTTTAAACATAGTATTCTAGGGTTTATACGTCGTGACTATTAGTCATACTATGAATTGAGATTTATTCAAGCAAACATATGTGATATATCTGTTACGCATGTCAGTAAAACAATAGAGTATGTCCGTTTGTCTATGTTGACAACTGCGCACGATTCTGTCAGAGGAACTAGTGGTGTTTAAAAGCAAGATCTACGTTATTATAGCCAGGTTGTTGGGGTTTTAGTTGCATTATCCAGTCTTGATCTTGCATATACCTAATCCATTTAAATGGCAGGAATAACACATGATCAAGCGGGTGCAATACTTAATTAGAGATGCTCAGATCTCGTTTGGAGTTCCTTCCCAACCATCCTCTCTTCTATCAAATGTTCCTGTCTTTTGATTGAGATGGCTTTCAGCGATATGGACTCTAAGAATGTATAACTTAGTGAATCTGCTTAAAAATAATAGCATTGTATCATATGTATTATGCAGTATAGAGTTTTTTAAATACCAGGCAGTGAAATTACCAGGACTAAGACAAATTTTCTATTTTCGTGTCACTTGCTCTTGCGCACTCGGATTTTGCAGTAAGACTTGCAGGTCTCACAAATTAGCTATGTAGTCTTGGGTTTACTGCAATTAGGACCTAATCTTGCAAGCAATAAGATTCTGCGAGGTTTCCAGCAAACAACACTAATTTAGACAGCTCCCAGACTATGTGATTCTCACTTGTGATCTTGGGTTTGCTACAATTAGGCCCTTGTCTTGCAAGCAATAACATTCTGAGTGATATCCATCATACAACACTAATGTCAAAAGCTAAGCTTGATAGATATAGTATTTACTGCGCTTGCGAACTTGGAAAGGCAAGGACATTGTTGGCTCGGTGTTGTAGTACAAATTATACAAGGTCGATGACGAATAAGTTAAGAGGCAGCAGTCTGAAGTATAGGGAATTTAAGTGATTGCCATATGATCTTCTCAGCCACAGGGCAACCAGACTGCTTGCATCCTGGCTGACCTTTAATACTTTAATCCTAAGTGACTACTTCGCATAAAATTACTACATAACTGGAATGTACAACAACGCATAAAACAGAGGTATAGAACATCACGATTAGTGAGACGAGAAGAATTAGCAAGGAGATGTTTAAATACAGCAATTAATAAAAACAATTACATTATAGATGGATACAGAGATATACTTTTTTACTCAAAATATTTAACTTAAAAGTACTAGTCATTACAGAAACTTAAATGTACTTATATATTTGCACATACATCTATGTACATATGTATTTACTAAGTAATAAAACTATAATAAATAAATACCATTAAAAATAAAAATTACATAAATAAAAAACCAAAGGCCATGACTCTATTTTGGCATTCGCTGAGCAAGAAGGCAAATAAAAAGGTTTGTACTGTGCGGCAATCGTACCAGCAACCCTTGGACCAAAGGCAGCGTTCACTACCACCATTCCAAATGGTGTAATATAAGATAGGAGAAGTTTAATTTCTTTTTAAATTAATTTCAAATGACATCTGCCGTCTTTTTTTTCGACTTCAAATGCAATTTGATGTGAATCTAGAACCTGTGCAAGAATCGTTTCGCAGAATGGTCTCATTATCATACATCCTGTGGTTGAGACGCCTGCCGCTTAACCTAAAAGGTTACCCATGTTATTTGAAATTGAAGTAAATCTATTTGCGAAGGAAATCGAGTTTATTGCGTGCTAGGTAATTAGGTTCTGCACCAGGATTTATATTACCTATAGACGAATGAGAATTACGTGCAGTGAAACAATCAATTGTTGTAATAATTCGTTGGAGAAACCTTAATTTATGTTATTTGCGTGACTGCCTATTGTATTGGTGAACATATCAACTAGCGTTTTTTCCAATAGATGACTAATCTTCAAAATAAAGGAAATTCGTTCATTGAAGAAGTGTTCATAATGAGTAACTTCAAATGTTCAAATGATTTAGTGCCGATTCGACCAATCTTATTCCGATAATAAATCTTTGGTATAGCGCTGTCATTTTATGTCATACTTAACGGTTATATACGAGTAGTATAGCCATCTTCGAGAATTAGTCAGGGAGACGATTAAATAAAATATTAGAAATAATTGTATTAGCTATAGGTTTTTTTTAATATGAGAGGTGGCAGAGGATCCCCTGATGGTAAGCAATTCCGCCGCCCATGGACACCCGCAACACCAGTGGAGTCACAAGTGCGCTGCCAACCTTTTCCCCTTCTCCCCCCATTGAGCCTCCGGTAATCTCACTCACACGGCGAAACACAGCGCAGGCGCTGCTTCACGCCGGTCTTCTGTGAGGCAGTGGTCTTACTCCGGTCGAGCCGGCCCATTCATGCTTAAGCGTGGCTCTCACACATTTACAATACCACAAGTATAACAAGATTATATCCCGTACTTTTTTAAAATTGCTAATGTGTGGTGTTGAGGTCATAGTTTCGGAAATATGCATTACTTGAGTGATGTAAAAATGCATAGTGACATCTACCGAGACAACGCCAAACCACCTGCTTAAAGCTACATCTGCTTTTTACCCCCAGAAAGTTTCCCATACTAAGGAAAAAACGTACCAAGTGAAATGACCCTGCCGTCTGACTTTCGCAACCCTTTAGCAGGGGAACCAGAACAACTGAATCATGGTTACGAGCATTAACATAGTCTCCTTCAAAAAAGCATTGTACCCGGTCTATTTTGAATGCACTAGAACCAGTACCATAAATCGATCTTATGCCTTATTAAGTCCAACTCAGTCGGGTATTTACTGCACAAGTCCCGAAGAGTTATAGGAGCGTGGGAGGAACAGCCCGATGATAACATGAGCACAATGAAGTCATTTTTCAGGCCGTTGCCACGTCTCGAATGAATGATAAGGGCAATACTTTGGATAAGGGGAAGGAATGAGATATGGACAAAGTGTGCAAAAGTAAAGGAGATAAGATTAGGGAGAAGTTGCCAGTTTACGGTTACTTGGAAAAGATAAATGCTATCGGACCGAACAAGAGACGGACTCTAAACGATCTTAAGTTCATTTTGTATGTGAAAGGTGGCATGATTGACATCACCTGATGGTAAGCGATTTTCACACATTACCCAACACCAGCACAACCACAAAAGCACTGCTAACCTTTGTCTTTCACCCAAATCGGGCCTCCGGTAAACTCACTCACTCGGCAAAACAGAGCAGACGCAGCTACACACCCCGGATTTTCTTAGGCCGTGGTATAACGACACACTGGCCTGCCTATTCATGCCGACCTTGGCTCTCCCAGGGTCAATGCGATAAAGCTCTGGAATTACCTTCAATCTTTCTGGGTTTTCCGAATGTCTATGGGCAGCGGTGAATATCCATCACATACCTACGATCAAATTACGTGCAAGCAAGCGGTTCTTTTTTTCCTCTCATATTCATGTTGGTCTAGTGGGTTAAATACCGGACCGTGATCTCAGGGTCCTGGGTCCGATTCCCGGGTCGAGCGAAAAGTATGTTTCGAATTTTTCGGATATACCTCGGGTTTGTGATCATAAATCCGCATTTGGCAAGCGTGGTGATTAAGCCTAATTCCAACATAGTAGCGATAACTTGATTACTATGATGGAGGCATTTGCCCTGCTGTGGGACAGTTTATAGGCTGATTAAGAAAAAAAAATCATGAAATATTAAAACATTTTTCGTTTTTCTCTCCAAACATTGTTAAAAATCCTAACCAAAATTTTCAAAATAAGCAAATAATTAATCCCTAACCTAAACCCTTCGAAGACTAATCAAAAACAGGCAAAAAAACCCCTCACTGTCTGCTCTCGATGCAATGGCACGGCCACGTCGATTAGACCCTGCTAATGAAGCTGTAGTTCGCCCCTTTACTGCGTACGTCATTAAGGCGAGTTGATTGGGACCTGAGGGCCTAATTTAAAGCAGACGTTACCGAATCGGGAGGTTCCCTCTCCTTCACACGCAATATGTGTCTCCTTTGTTTGGATGCGACAGGTATATTATCGTACGTTACGGGACGGCTTTAAATTAAGCCACCTGGATACAGCACTAGGGACAGGTTTAAGGTGACGGGTAGGTTAACGGCCACTTTTGGCGTGAATCAATTTTTCACTTACAAAAACGGACCCAATATTTGTGCATGGTTATTTAATAAATGGTATAAGTGCTTGCCGAGAGGTTGTAACCCGGAAATTGTTTAAAATAAATCCGGTTCCGTAGCTAAAAAATAAAATCGATTGGCAACGCTAGTGTGGCCTACACGTCACCTGACTGACTCGACCAATCTTAAATCCCATACTAAATATGATATAGCGCTGTCACTCTATATAAATCTGACGTTATGAGATGGTTGGTCGAATGGCCCGTAGAAGTATTTCTACAGAGCTAGTAACCTTTTCTCCCTTATCCCACCTGCCCTGTTCCGTCACAGAACTACACGCGCCGAACAACGCTGTCACCCCTTCACAGTGGAAAACATTCCATCACGAATTAAACCATCACGAAATGGAGCTCGTTGCCGGCGCATGTATTTCTTCCTTCCTACAATATGGATTCCTTCAAACGAAGCGTGAAGAAGCATCTCGCGGGCCAGTATTTTGAGTTATCCAATAACCTTCAAAAACATTAAGCCATTCAAATTTGAGCAGGATGCATTTTTTTAATATAAAAAAAACACATGCATGATGTCACGGTATTTAAAAACGATAAATGACGTAAACAATGCGGTCATACCCGATGGTAACTGAGATAAGCTAGCGAATAGAACTAAAGTAAGTAATTACGGAACCCACTTTGTTATTATGTAGAAAATCGATGTATTCATCTCTAATGACACAAATGCTAAATTAACACTTTCAAGCCAGACCGAAATAGACTAGGCCTTGGGTAAAGATATAGGCATTTTTGTGGAAAAAAGTGCATAACAGGCAAGGAAAAATGCAATCAAGTAGCTATTTCACGCGGACAAAGTTGTTGGCTAAAGTTACCTTTGTTTGAAGAGATTTTAATTGTAATATCCGCAATATCAAACAATACAAATTATACCTAGATGTATGTTATACCTTCTCATCTTAGCCTGTAATTCCCGGTGGCGTCCAAAACTGCCGCTCTGAAGCCCAGGGTATGCTTGGACCATGATTCAGGATTTGGGGAGTCTGGTAATTACAATGAAGTGACTGCCGTTTGACCTTCGCGACCCTTTAACAAGGGAAACAGACCTACTGAATCATGGTTACACGTTTCAGAAACTACCCGAAACGTGCAGGTTTCCTCATGATTTTTTTTCTCACCTCAATCCTCACATTTTTACTCTCAACAACTGCATACTAACTCATCACGCTTGGCAGACGGGTTGGCGAGGGTTTTGATATAAATTCAGAGTTTTCCTTCTCTGGGTGCTGATGATCATGCCAGCAGATTTACCTTAGTCGCCTTTTACGACACCTCGGTAAGAGTGAGGGTGGCCTATTCTACTCTGCCGGGCACCACATGGCCCTCCCTCCCTCCCTTTTTCCCTCACCGCCGAGCTAATGGCAGAAATATGCACATAAATTTGAAAAATCTAAAGGTGCATGCTCGGATTCGAAAGACGAACCCCCGTATGCAAGGCGCGTTCCGAACCACTGAGCTGCCATCGACCATAGATGTAAGTTATACGTATGTACCTATATAACATACATAACCTGCCTATAGGCAGGATTGAATACCTACACTAGACTAATTGTAGGATCTAAAATAAATCCAATTTAAAAAGCAAGCAGATTTGCTGTGTTATTTTCCAGTGGTTTTGTATCGACAGACAATCCAAACATTTTGAAGCAATCCTAACATTTTTACCTCTTTACAACTGCACTCTCAACTCCTTCGTTAACCAACAAACTTTTAAAACAGAATTTAAATAACGAAAATAAAAAAAAAACGTTCAAAATTCGAATCGAGCGATGACATCACAGATGTAGTGCGTTCAAAAATGAAGTCAGCGGCGTGCGCGCAACGCCCACTGTCCCGTACCGAGGGTTGAGTCACCGGGGACTCGCATTATGCGCACTTGTACGAAATGTTGCACCGGTCTGCAATGGGATAGAGACGCGCTGGATGTGCCAAGATAAAAATGTACTCTATCCACTTTAGTATAAACCGCGGGCTTAAGTTATGGGGATTACCTTTTCCAATATGTAATGATAAAAGGGGCAGGCATGAGTTTAGATTCGGAACTTTTCTTAGGCCGCGTTTTGAAATAAGGGGGTCTCTCTTTTCAGCGTTTTTCGACTCTTCGGCTATAGATCGCGTCGCCTCTTACTCTTGATGTTATGTGCCATGCCTATCGCATTTTTTTTTATTTAAGTATATATAATTTAAGTAGGTATGTCTTCTGTATCGCTATATAATATGTAATTATGAGCAAATTATTAAATAGTTATAAAAGTTTTCAAAAGATTTTAATGCATGATGATTTGAAAGTGCTGTGTACAAGCCTATGCAAATAAAGAATCTTTTGACTTTGACCTTAGTGTGTGAGGGTACCGGAGGCCCATTCCGGAAAGGAGGGTTTAAAGGTTAGCAGCACACTTGAAACTCCCACTGGTGTTGCGGGTGTCCATGAGCGACGGCAATCGCTTACCATCAAGTAATCAGACTGCTCGTCTACCACCATACCACATAAATGAAAAAAAAATAGGGTAATCAAAAATATTTGCAATGCCATATCCAGCAATTTATTTCACCTACTAAATAAACCGTCCACTTTTACCCAGCCCCTGCATTTTCGGGGGTTGTCACCCTCCAGGGGTAAGTCCTCAGACAACTCCCCTGCCCTTGCAAGATAAATGTTCGTTCATCGAGGAAGTTAATTTACATGGGGTCTGTTAATTAATTCTTGCCAGCTTTTGACGTCCACATTAGGATGGAGTTATGGGTTCAACGACTTTTTTTTGAAGGAAGGAAGGCTTCGATGGAAGTACGATAGTCACTTGGTTAAGTCTTCATATACGGTTGTTGGATTGTTTTGTTCTTTTTTTAGGTAGCTGAGAAGGAAAGCAATGGATATTTTTAAGCATATGGAATGGTTTCCCATGGGTCGCTTACGCCTGATCGCTAGTGGTCTTATTTTCTATGTCGACCCACTCTTGACAGGGTGCGTGTGGTCTTCACATCAGAGTTTATGGTCTGCTTCTTAATTCTTCGCCGTTCCGATCCTCCCGTACAGATGGTTTTCTGGTAAATTCATGGAGTAGAAAGTTTAGCCTCAAATATGGACATTTGCAATACCAGCGACAAGGAATGTTGTTGTCATGACAGACCAGAAGAGTACATAAAGGTACCAAAACAGTCATCCTAATCCTAATATTGTTCATCAACAGACATAAATGTCGACTTTTTAACGCCTTTTCCAGTTGCACAGTTGCACAAATCCTAGTGACGCAATAGAGGGTTCTTCTACATCTTAGCTTAAAACGCTAGTTTAAGCTGAAGCATCTTAAGCCGTCGGCTTCGGGTCCGCTTTCCTACTGCCAGTCCTCCACTTCTCACTGTCTTGGGAATCCATACTGGTCAGTAACGCAACATAGGGTAATGACGTATAATTTACCGCGTGCCACAACCCTCGGCTCGTGAGCTCGCTAGATGGCAGCACCGGTGACCGCAGAGGAGATTGCAGCGCTTGTTGCGCGACCGCAGGCTGACGTGAGGCGGACGGTAATGAGAACGATATAAGATCTAGGGTATGTTGGTATTTGAATTGTAAAACTCGTGCTTGAGGTGATGAAACGGGAACTACCGATAAATAATTTAATATTTTAACCGTCCTTAGAAAATTGCGCCAAAAATTTTGTTGTACAATTTGACTCATCACCTTCCTTCAGGATATCTCTGATTAGATATTAATTTTTTGAAGTATTGTCAAAACGTACCTTAGTCAAGTTTCCAATCATATCTTAGAATAGTATTTATTACTCTGCATAGTTGGTATTCGAAAAAACAATTAGTGAATCATTTCATGTCCATCTGTTTAACAAAAGATAACTCAAAATCAAACATTAAGAGTTCGAAAAGCAGTCCTGTTCACAAAACAAGTTTGAAAATACTTATACAATTTGTATCCTAACAACTCAATCTTCTAGGAGCCAATGAAAACATTCGAGTCCCACAAATATTGACAAGGCACGTAACTCTAAGCACGGTAAAGCCGTCTAAGTAAAAAACAAACAAGCTTTTGGACCTTTTCAAGTGAATCAAAAGGCATTGCGGCGTGCACTCCGGTTACGTTCACAATGATAATGTACCAATGGTGTTGAATTCCTTGCCATTTTTTTTATAGTTTACTTGTTGGTGTACTGATGTTCATTATTATACCATTCGATATCTTTTATTTTCGTGTTTCCATTCCATGCGTAAAATAGGATTAATTTATCATTACCATAAATCGCAATATGCTTAACATTTTTGTTAATCCACCAACATTGAAATTTTCAAATCACCATCGAGCACACACTAACGCATTGTGCATGTACGTACAGCCACACATCAAAGTATACAAAACTGTCCAATTTCTTCATTTGATTCTCACCTCAATGTCTAACTCGTCCGGTTCGCTATTATTTGAAGAATTTTCCCAGATTGCAGTAACCCGATGTGTGACTGTCTGTACAGAAGAACACGTAGACATTCAAAGATTGCAAGAACGAACGACACAAGTAAAAAAAAACCTTAGCTATTTGACGTCAATGGACCAATCAGCGAATGATTTGTTGACTATCATTATAATATATTACTTCGAGCAATTATCTTTTCAATCGGTTTATTGCCACTGGAACTATGTAGCAATTCAAATATGGACTCAGTTTGTGGTTAGTAAAATTCGTGAACATTATCCGTCATTTATAGTGGAAATTCGTATACCGATGACAATAATCTTTGAACACTAATCTCATTCGAGAAATTCTACTTCCAAGAGTCAGAAGAAAATGCAGCAACATGCAGAATGACATACATAAGAAAAGACATATATTTCGCCTTTTTTATGTCATAGTTAACAAACGAGCAGATGGATCACCTGATGGTAAGCGATTGCCCCCGTCTCTACCCGCAACATCAGTGAAGTCACAAGCGCGCTGTCAACCTTTAAACCCCTTTTCCCCAGTATTAGGCCTCAGTTACTCACTCGGCGAAACACAGTACAGAAAACCCACAGAAATGTGGGTTTTCTGTTAGGCCGTGGTATCACTACGGTCGAGCCGGCCTATTAAAGCCGAAGCTTGGCTCTCTAATCAAATTTTCTATGAATTCTGTAAAAAAAAGAAGATAGATAGATATTCTTTATTGCACAAAAAGAAAATACAAGCATGATACAACAACAACAGACAGTACAATAAGGCGGTCTTATCGCGAAGATGCTTTCTTTACTTCTATATGACTCTTTAAAGATGGCTCCGCCTCCCTGTTATGAAAACGGAAACAAATTCTTGTAAAATCTCGGGAATAAATCTATCTAGTGTCGAAGGAACTCCTGCTTATTGTACCTGTGAACGTAGCCTTAGAAATCACGTCAATGGCTATTTCTAGAGCTAATAGATAAATTAAATAGATAAGAGAGAGACGCCACCCGCAATTTAGTCCAATTTAGGGCTGTCGCATGTCGACTATTCCTATTAGCCCCGAGCTAAGGTAATTCTGCCTTGATTTAATTGCTATAACTTTTTTTAATTTTTTGCAGTCAGGTTTTTCTTGTTTGCGTTTAAGTGAATCATCTGATGAGGGTAAGTTTAAGGATGTCTCTAGCTACAATAATCAATCCATCGCTAATTGCCGTGTTATACGCCAAACCTGAATTTAACACTAATAGATTTCAGAGTTTTGCAAAGTAAGTTTTAACCTGACATCGCCTACTGCTGGCTTCCTACAATGTTCTTCACACAGATTTACACTGTGTCGCCCGCAGGGATTCCCGTGACCTTCACCAGATCGTCGGTCCACCTTGTGGGGGCCTGCCACGGCTACGACTTCCTATACGCGGCCTCCACTCTCGGGTCTTTCCGCCCAACGCTTGTCCGTTCCGTGCCCACTGCCACTTGATGCATGCATTCCTTAGGGGTATGTCTGTGACCATAGTTCTCCTGCGGATCTGATCATTTCTATTACGATCACGTAAGTACGTTAGGTTCGGAGGTAACAAATAACAAGAGTTAGCTTTGAACTAGTTTCGTGGTTAAAAAGAACATAATATCCCTCTTCATATCTGTGAATTATGAATTGAAAGTAGAGATTAAAAAACAAACATATACTGGGAAATCTGGGAATGCTATGACACTGTGTAGTGATTCTTGAATATAAAGGTTAGAACTTCACCAATGATATCAGGCTGCTCTCACGTCGCAAAACTCTGAAATGCACTTAAAAACTGCATGGGGTTTAATTTGGCTCTTGTCTTTAACTCAAAGCCGAGCCGAAGCGTGGGCAAACATCGTGTGCAAGCATAAACAAAAAACAGGCTTTTTACGCTTAACCCGAGCGACAAGTAAGAGCAATTTACCGCGAACATGCGCGGGGTGGTGGCCCAAGTGTGAGATGTAGCGGGTGTAAATACATATTCAGATTATACTTTTTTAATATCCTCCAACCGATTACGGCTACAACGTCTAATCTCAACGATCAGCCACGTACGCAGGATATATTATAGTGCTCAAGTGTGTGCGCAAACACAAGTGCACTCTCTATTTATTTTCATTGCTATATGTTACCTCGTTTTTATCTTACATACTTGTAGACTATTATTTTAAGATAAGATAATTGTTTATTAGGCACCTTAAATTGCCTATTTTCTTCCTATGTTATGTAATATTGCTTTTTTTATTATTATTATTTTTCCTTGTTTTGTCCTTCTTCTTTCTTCTTATTGTATGTTATGTATGTGTGCACGTACGTCGCCCAAGGCTCTGCCTGAAAACACAGAGCTGCAGCGTCTTCGGCTACTGCCGCAAATGCTGAGGTTGGGCCTTGTTGGCTATAGAATTTGTCATACTTGTGTATTTATATCACTCATGTTTGATTTGTGTTCTGTGGCCAATAAAGAACTCTTTATCTTTATCTCTATTCCTTTACACTCATATTCCGATTAGACACCAGGTGACACGACCGAAGAGGGATCGGGCGCAGGACGAACGGCTTAATGTACTTTTCGAGGTATAGGCGTACAAGACCGCCAGCTTCCAGACTCCGAGCTGACACTAAGAACTTCTTACCGAAAACTTAGGTACACATTTTTGACCCGACCCCGGGATCGAACCCCCGGGTTGAGTTTTGATGTTTCTTTCTCGTCAACTCCTACAAATTGGGCCACAAAAAACCGGTTACCAGATAGTGTGCAATAATGTTAAATTGAGGAAACCCTAATAACCCCAGTGCTCTATATTCCGTGGTGAGTGGCCACTCACCGTCGTTTTAGGTCACACGTTGTAGGGGCGAATTGTTTTAAATTATGCGGCGACATCTGGACCACTAAGTGTGGCTTCGGGTGTAGTGAATATTTTTTATGTTGGTTAGCTATATTGGTTCGGTATGTAATTTTATTTTTAACAAAAACATAGGTACAAAAGGCTGCAAAACTAGGAGTAGAATGGTAGTGGGCGGATGTGTGCAGAATGCCGAAAGATGGACCAAAATCGTCCATATGGCGGCCAACCAACGAAACGACGTCTACGGGGTAGGCCTAGAAATTCGTGCCTTGGAAACCACGTTAAGCCGTTGGTCCGCGCCCGATCCCTTTCTGGTCGTGTCACATTGGTGTCCCATCGGATTATGAGGGCAAGGGAATAGAGAGTGCATTTGGTGTTTGCGCACACACTACTATAATATATCCTGCGCAAGTGGCTGACGCCTAGAAAAATATGGTTACTTTTGTCCAAGATAAGACTTCAGATAAGAAGCAATGGAGAGATGAAACATAAGTTTATATTCTAAAACTATATCACAGGTTGCACCCTCTAAAAGGAAAACAAAAATATTCCCTACATCATAAGCCTCGCTTAATTTTACGTCTTCGCAAAACCTATCCAATATTAGACAATAAACTTACTAGAAGAGATACCAATCTCTGCGATGTGCAGTTGAATTGCTTTTCCTCGACCTGACGGGATGAGCCGAAGAGTTGAGACTGTCGACTTTAAAGGTGACTCGAGTGATGTCGGTCAAAATTTATAAAGATTTGAGTTAATTAGAAAACTCAGCCTAAAAGATTCGCGTCACGTAAAATGAAACATGGATGGAGTAACGATCTGCGAAAGGTCGCTAGTAGAGACTCGATGGAAACGGCTAACATTGAGGGAGGACAAGAACTGAGACAGGATGATGATGATGAGAAAGAAATAGCGAACGGTCGATTCGATATTCCATACATGTATGAGTATACATGTATGGAATATCGAATCGAACGTTTTCTTTGGTGAAACGAAATTGTTGATTTCTCTGGAGCTCAAGTCATCTCAGTCGAATCAAGGGAAGTAAATGGTTAGACAGCAAAGAGGCACCCTTCTCCTGGATGTTCAATGTGAAGATGGGTAGAGTGATTTATTTTACTCAGGTCACGTCTGATTTAAGCTCTGATTAAGAATTTTGATTTCAATAATATAACCAAGGGATAGATGGTTTAGAGAAATGACATACAAAGTGCAATAAAGACTTGAGATTTCCTCTACGAACTCGACCACTTCAGTGGTATTTGAGTCAAATTTCAAAACAACTTGAGTGATTAAAGACTACATCACTATCATCGAGGGGTTCCTAAGAATTGGCCGATTACGAGGACCAGATGCGATGGCTGATAAACGAGATTAGAAGACGGTAGGCGGTCGCTTTTATACGGGATAATTCGTCCATTGGTAATTTTAGATAGCTAACTATTATACCCGGTGAACGGTGAGCGAAGACGATTCGTATTATACGTATCAATACGTATCGTTATGTTGCATGAACGGTATGTGGAAGTCCTGCTGCTAGTAAAAGCTTAAGGTGACGGGTAGGGCACACTAGCGACGCCAATCGATTTTAATTTTTAGCTACTAAACCGAATCTATTTCAAACAATTTCGGGGTTACATCCTTTTGGCGTGAATAATTTTTCGCGTACAACAACGGACCCAACATTTGTGCATGGTTATTTAATAATATAAGGTGTTTGCCGAGAGGTTGTAACCCCAAACTTGTTTAAAATAGATCTGGTTTAGTAGCTAAAAATTAAAATCGATTGGCATCGCTAGTGTGCCCTACCCGTCACCTTAATTTAAAACATAAAAGTCTACTCCACGATATTGCAGCGATAAGACTGCCTTATAGTTTACTATTCATTTTATTATATTTTTGTTCAATACAGAATATCTATCTCTAAAGAATAATATATCTTATCTATATATTGCAGTGGGCCTGATTGACCGCACAAATCTCTTAAAACTTACTTTCCAGAGTATTTACTCCTGAGTTGTTTGTCGCTTTTTTCCAATTTTTTAAGTAACCATTATAATGTGAGGTTCTACTGCTAATCTTTCTGTTAATCTGTTTAGTCTTATGTCAGTTTCTTTTAGTTTGTAATGTGTGTAAGTTGTTGCAATTAATAAAAGAAGTTTTATCAATCTATCTATACCTTGAAGGAACTGGAATGGCTATAATTAGAAACCGACCACTAATGTTCACTAATTCTCTCAATATAGATTAAGACAAGACAATAGATAATAATCTTACATCAACCAAACAACACTTAATCAATATCTCCATTAAGATTTACCAGTCTTACTCATAAAGCAAAATATTCTACAATATGTAGCTAATGAAATAATAGCGTCGATCAAATACAAAAATGGCTATATGGTTAATGTTTATGGACGCCAGACAGGTAGCCGTCAAATTCCTGAACACAATAAATAAATACAATTTACTCTATCACGAATATTTTAAGTCTAATAGGGTTGGCAAATTAAGGAACTCTTTTAGTCTGTCTAGATATTTTTAAGGCAAGAGTGAGGCATCTTCTAGGCAAACGCGTAAAATCCTAGATCTCATCGACGCTTACCAAGAGGTTTCATCACCAGCAAACTTTCCCTTTAAAGTCATGACATGTGCTGACGATTGCCTAAGATACAATGAAATCAAGAGATATGCCAAATAGCTTGGGGTTGCTTCTCTAAATTAAATTGAGTCGAACATCAAGCGATATGCTTTCAGTTTTGATATTCTTATGGAAATGCTTAAACAGACGGTAATTGAATATTACCGTCTATGCATGTAATATAATTGTATACTAAAGTCGTTAAACTATGAATCCTAGGATCACCCAAATAGGTTCTAGAATTTTCACTAACCACAATCCGTTGTCTTGTTATATAAACATGGTATGCAAAAGTATTACTACTGAGATTCTCTAGAATAACTTTCTCTTGAAAAAATCCGGATAATGGATTTTTATTCTTATTTCATGATCATGGGTATCTATCTACCCCTAAAGAAATTACAGGCTTCTGATAATTTCTCTGACTACTACCTCCAAACTCAATAAAATATTTCGAACCAGCCCTGTTTCCAACAAAAAATCAATCGCATATTCGTGGGTCTCGCTCCATTAAGTCAAGCAACAATACCACCGGCTGATATCATCCACCACATTAATCATCTCGAACAATTCCACGCTACACTGTGGTATCACCATTACCACCACGTGTGGTGGGATAAAAACATCGCCAGTAATTGCTTTGGAACTTGCCACTTCTTTGAAGTGTTGAATCAAACTTTATCGATCTTGAGTGTTACAAAAACAACTCTTAAATAAATAATGTGAGGAAGGATCTTTTTCGAATGGTGCGGTAGAAATAATTTGGAATTAAAAGTTGCAAAATGTGAATGTGCATATGCACATAAGAATAAGAGTCCTTTTCTTTTTAGACAGACAGAACATTTTTATTAAAACCAAAAGAACTTACTAAATAAAGCGAGTAGCAACACTTTATTCAACAAATAACAAGAATACAATGACTAACAAAACTGTTATAAGAAGAAAGTAGCCAGAAAAAAAAACATCAAATAAAAAACATAACATTACGAACATAAGTAGAAGAGCCAGCGGTACCAAGATACTGCCCTGCGGAACGCCAAGGCAAAAGTCGTCGAACCCGAACAAAAAATGTTTCTACGTAACCTCTATTATAGCAACTCCCAGTACAACCAGAATGATCTACTGCGTACAAGCACTTTGGAGCGGTAACATGGCAAAAGTATATAATTTGAACTAAACTCAATTAGTTATTTGTGCATAAATGTATGTCTGAAAAAATGTTATGATAGATTTTCGAGTTCTTTCTGTAACCATGTAAAATTGTATCAAATGTACAACGATATGATAGGACATCGAATTCGAAAAATAATAAGGAAAGTATGCTTAAATAAAGATAAAAGAAAACAAGGATTCAAAAGATACATATTGCAACATAATACAAAAATTGCAAGCATTGTACACTTAGAATAGACGGCTGAAATGATGTAGTTGAGAGAGCAATTAATAAAATACTGTTACCGTGACGTGAATTTATTATTTCAAATATCTTTACAAAAATGAAGTAGTTTTGACAATCCGAAACAAAAATTTGAGAATTTAAAAATCTCGGGCGATTACAACGTTTACTAGCAGACCAATGTCCGTAATTTAACTTTTGAACCTCACATCAGATATAAAAGCTAACTGTACGTTTGCAACTTATTTACAATGTGCAATCTTATATGTGAAATAGTCTGAGAAAGGAGCAGACATAACAAAGTAAAATGAAACTTGATTTTTAGAAGCACTGACCGATTTACCAAATAAGATGGAAGGCAAAATAAGCAAAACTACTAGAGATCTTTCTTAAAGTCATTTATAAAATATCAATCTTTTCTCTAAACTAATAGTTTGACTAAGACATCCAACGTATTAAATACCGGTTAGCACCTTGCACCTTGGCCAAGCCGAAGATTTGTGCGTCCTTTTCACCAAATCTGTCAAATAAATTGTAATTCAGTTGAAATTGTTCCAAAACTTTAGCAGTGGTTGCAACGTGCATTAAGGTGGACGACCGTTAAACAAATAAACGTACATAAAGCGCTAATTTTATCACCTGCGCCGTAGGTTTGTGTGGGAAGTATTTGATACAATTCGTGTGGTCACAATAGTAACAAATTCAGTGAATCATTCATTCCCTACCTGAACCTGACCTAACGCCCTGTTGGTCTAGTGGTTTAAGTACCGGTGATCTCGGGGTCCTGGGTTCGATTCCCGCGTTGAGCCAAAAGTATGTTGCGAATTTTTCGAACATAGCTCGGGTTTGTGACCATCAATCCGCATTTGGCAAGCGTGGTGATTAATCTTAATTCCATCATAGTAGCAATAACTTGATTTCTATGATGTATAAACAGTCCCACTACAGGACCAATGCCTTCCTGTAGTGGGACTGTTTATATGCTGATACTTTACTTTTACTATTCTTCCCCTCCCCTCCCTTACATGAGAAGTGGTGTCACCATTGTGTTTTTTTAATCTAAAACTGAAGTTGAACTGATTTGATTGAACTAGACATAAAGTAAGTATAAGCAGTTATCAAATATACAAGAGATTTGGATACTTAGCTAGATGTAGCAAATCACTCATTCACATGAACGCTTATTATGAATTGTCTTTGATTTGATATGATATTTATATGACAGCTGCGCAAACATAATGCCATCTCTTTCTAAGTCAAATTTATGACCGTGGCAACATGTTTATGCAGCTCTTAAAGCTAGGAAGCGTGTGAGTATCATCATCAGCCCATTTAAGTCCCAACTGCTGGGGCATCGGGCCTCCCTCAATCACATGAGGGATAAATGCCATACTCACCTACGCTTGGCAGACGGGTTGGCGAGGGTTTTGATATAAATGCAGAGTTTTCCTTCTCTGGGTGCTGATGATCATGCCAGCAGCTTTACCTTAGTCGCCTTTTACGACACCTCGGTAAGAGTGAGGGTGGCCTATTCTACTCTGCCGGGACCACACTGGCACAGCGTGTTAGTATACAGGTGTCAAACTTGCATTTAGACTGCTATATTTCATATCTTGTGTATGTCCAAGAAGGCATGATCAATCTTGTTATTACTACTTTACTGTATGCCATCCCAATTGTGACCATGTGTATCTAGTAGGGAGGCAAATATTGACATCAAGTGTGCTACTGTATGCATAAGTATGTTACAAACACGAGTAGCACTTACATTTGTCGAATATGATCGAGATATTTTGAGGATCGTTAATACAGATGGATCCATTTATAGTTATTCGAGTGATCTCGGATGATCTCATGTACTGACAGATGCAATCGACATGTATATATTTTTTATGTTTGTTCGCCGATTACTTTGTCATTTATGAACCTGATTTAGATAATTATTTTTTAGTTGGAAAGTAGATAGTCCCGGATTGATACCATAATTATGATTGATACCATAACCTGCTGCGAAAATAATGAGACATCTAAAAAGCTTAGTAAAAAATTTTCCGCGAAAAAAAAAACCGCCTTTCAAAACCACGAACTAAAAGACACACTCGAGAAAAGGTTTTACCGAAGTCGGCGCCTAATCTCTGTTGAATAATTGAATGTTGTATTAAATTACAAGATAGTATTGAGCGCCGACTTCGGTAAAACCTTTTCTCGAGTGTACTGTTATAAAATGTTATTTGAAGTGTATTAAGTGATAAAAATATTATTTTACACTTTTAAGTTTGTGGTTTTGGAAGGGGGCTTTTTCGCAGATATTTTTTTTTGTGAGATACCTACTTCGTATCAAAAGTACAAAAATTGCTAAAAAAGTTTAGCTTTCAGGAAATCAAATTGTTAGTTGATATTTTATAGCAATCTTTTGCGATTTATTCTTAAGTAAATAACACACTTAATCGACAGCTCATGTTGAATCAAGCACTTACAAATTTCGTCGACTTAGTAACGCGTTCAGGGGTATAATTGGTAGTACATTCACCCGGATTGTGGAAGGTGTGGGTTCGAGTCCTGCCTGAACACGAGAAAATTTTTATAAGTGTGTTATTTAATCAAATCGTTTTCAAGAATTAGCTATACCTACTATACTATGAGGGCGACAGAGATCAAAATTATCTATTGAAAAACAAATTAGTTAACATGAAACTCAAGATAGTCAATAAAGTTTTGAAAGAAATCTAAAATTACATTGACTACCTACTTAACAACAAAATGCGTACAAATACGCAATAAGTTTTTGCTTAGGTACTCAAAAATGGATCACGATCGTTAGCTTTTGTAGTGACAAAAAGCAATCGTACATTTTGTGCCCAAATGATTTCTACAGATGAAATCACGATCTTAATATACGCGTAATAAGTATTACCCTGGAAGTCCAGGGTTGGCGAACATAAATCCAAGATTGTTTCACCTGAGTTTGGCATCAATATTTTCGTAAACCGAACTAAATCTACCTATTTGGCATTTAGGAAGAAGCTCATAAAATGTCAATAAGTGATTAAGACCTCAGTAATAGTAATTTGCTAAATACTATACCTTAGTTTAACGTGAATTTTTTTTGTGATTATGAGGCCACTACGTTCTATCAGATAATTCAGAAAAACGGAGATACATTTTATATATCAACATAGTCCTCTAATCCAAAATTGGAAAACCAATAAATATGAAAACTATTTATTCAATTTACGTTCATACAAAACACTTATGAATGTCAAATAGGTAGGTACACCTGTAATCTACCACTGGTAAGGAATGTTAAGTTCTCTCATGAAGACGCCAGCAAGAAACTAAATAATGCCTGAAGTGATAGCCCTGTTCAAAGGTTTTTGTTAGTCGAATATTAATTATAGCCTGACGTGCCAACAATGAGCCACGTAATTGTAACTCAGTACCAAGACGATTTTCATAAAAACTCTATTGTAGATATTGAGAAAATATACACGCTTTGATACTTGCTTACAATACTTGCTAAACAAATTTAATGATTAAGTCAAATTGTTAAAAAATATTCCAAGAAATGGGAAGCGTCAGAAACTTATTTAGGTTCTGACGCTTTCCATTTCTATAGAATCATTTTGCTGCAATATTTTGGCTTCGCAGCTAAATCTAGAATCATTTTGCTGAAATCTGTTTGGCTTCGCAGCTGAATCTAGAATCATTTTGCTGAAATCTTATTGGGCTCGCGGTTGCGTCCATAGCCGTCGTTTCATAGGGGCTCTCATTAATGGCTAAATCTGGTAAATACTACGACGCAACTGCTGTATGACGTTTCCATCCGTTGTCATAACCCTGAGGACCCTATAGTGTACTTTGCAGATTATGAAAATCTATCTCAACGCTATATTTTAAGCACGAAATTCTGTACGATTTAATGTTTTTGGACTACAAGGGGTCAAAAGAAAAGAGTGAATAGGCTGTTACTAGACAGGCATCATCCAACCTCGGCCACATCATCACTTACCATCAGGTGAGATTGTGGCCAAATGTCTGGCTATTCTAATAAAAAATAAAATCCTCTATGGGATACGAAATTACGCAGTTCCCAGAACCGTCAGATTTGTTATGACTACCAAACCTATTCATAGCTGATAATTACCACACTAATGAAGAAAATCTACGTGATGTAAGACATGAAATAAGGGTAAACAAGCATATCCCCGAGATCGATGCAGACAAGTAAACAAAGTCTGGGGCATCGTCTTGTTCTTGACAGCATCATTACACGTCTAGACTGCATTGTAAACAGGACAGTGGCTGTCTCATTATGGTGGTTACCTAAAGTCCAATATTGCACCGAAAAAAATGGGTCTCTTTAAAAGGGAAACGAAGCGTTAAGCTTTTATCTTACAGACCGGGAATTTTCTTGATCACAAAAAAGTTTATGGTTTGAAGATTTTTGAATTTGTGGACAAGAAGAACCAACTTAGGTGGTGTGTGATCTCTGGTAGCTACTAGTTCTGATTACATGACAAACGAAATGTTTCAGGGATATCCCGCGTACTTTTCCCTTAACGTTATGATTTAAAGGTTTTCAAAAGAAGTGTGAATAGACTGTTACTAGACAGCCGTGACCCACCGTCGGTCACATAATCACTTACCATTAGGTAAGATTGTGACCAATAATTGTGGGCTATTATAGAACGGAATATAAACCAATAAGTACATCGAATGCAAAGTACACATGTCGTAAAAAATCGAAAATCAACAACCCATTTTTCTCCCCAACTATAGAATACATCACAAACGTACACATACGTTGTGTATTCAAAACACCGACATGTCTTGTCTCGTAGCCGAGTGTGGGAAGATGGGTAGATCCCACCGTCCCAGAGACGAGTGAACGGCTAAAATGTATTAGGAATTACATCTACATACAATAAATCTTTGTCTTTTATCCGCCAGTGGCTATCAATATCATTATATTTATATTGCTTGTAGTAAGTGTATTAAAGAAATAGCGCAAAAATTACCTACGGTCATGAATCGACTAGAATTACAAGAGCCGTAAGCGAATTTGAGTGATGAAGTGGCGCATAAAGAATCTGTTCCAGGTTTTTTGTTGAATAGATTTTAAGGCAGGCGTTGCTTGCACGTAATTGCTTTTGTGACATGGAAAAATGTAGTAACCCTAACATTTTTATATAGCTTTGCTTTGCTTATTTTGGATGATATGGGGGGTAGGTGAGTCTAGATGATGATTACGTCATCGATAATTATTTTCTTTTTAACACAAATAGGAACCCCCACATTCTATTTGCTTGAAAATGAAACGTATTTTCGGGGAATTACCTATAAATAAATGCATACGGTTAGTAGGGTTGCCGAGTTGTGACAAGAAAATCGAAAAAAGTTTACGTAATGGGCGTTGGTAAGAGCTTTGCTTACTTTTGGGCTGACAAGGGGGGTAGGGGGGTAAATAACTGTAATAAATCTGCTTACGTAATACTAGAACGTCCCCTGGGTACCTATACTTAGCAAAAAAAAACCGATTTTCATTATCACCAACAAACACACATCATCATTATCTGACAAACACCATTCCCACTGGGACCTTGAACCGCAATACCAGCAAAAAAGGGCACTCCAAATTTGGTTATCGCCAGCTACTCTAACTAATGAGCTAGGTACTAACTGACCAACGTAACTAGACACCTGGTAATACGTAGTTTCATGAAGTGGGGTGTCTGGATATGGTGGTCGAGATACGTCCGGCCGACATCCAATTTGTAATCGCCTTTGCCATCAATCAAAATATCGACCATTGCTCGAGTTAGTCTAATTAACAACAGAAGTACATTGGGTTTGTCAGAAGTAAGTAACAAGGTTGTTTATCAATAAGGTTTATAAGCAACGTTAAGGGAATATGTAAAGCATACAGTTACAGTAATAGAAAATATGTATAATAATAATAACATATAATATAAATAATAATATTAATATAGTAATAGTAATATATATAATAGTCACCCTTTGAGATAAAGCTTAAGTTCTTATGAACGATTACAAAGTCAATATATCAAATTCTTTGAAAATCTTAGAAAAGCTTTTTTTTTAATTCTCATGAACTGAAATTAAGGAAATCACGCGAGAGAGAATGTGCTTGTCAACTAATTATTTATTTATTTAGCTTTGAATTAGACACGATATGTTGAATATTATTCTTACGATAAAATCGATTAATCAAATTTTCATTCCGTTTCTACATATTTGGTTTTCATAAGTGTTGTTTGTTTTATACTTGAGTCTATTGTTTGATGTAGCCCTATATTCAAACAGATTTAAGCCGCAAAATACCGCTACCGCAAATGATTTTTAAACTTATGATCTCAAATCTCGATATGTCTGGTTGTCCGGTCGTCCAATCCGAGGCTGTTTGTATTCCGTAGTCGCCAGCCATCAATCAACATATCCATAATTCGTTTACCCTAATTAACAACAGATTAGGTCAAGGGCTATCGAGGTCAATGTTAAAGGTGATGCAGAGGCAACGAATGAATTTTAAGTAATTATTGTCAAATCTTTGTGGTTTGATAAGATCATCACGTATCTGATGGTATGTGGGAAGTCTGCTGAAACTAATAACTGTCTAACAACTCATTGGCATTTCCCGAGACATCAGTTGACCCCCTGTGAGAGAGTTGAGGATGGATCACATCATCATCATCTTAACGGTAAATCTCAGTTGCGTCGCAAGCTGACGCTTCCGAGCCCGAGACCCACTTTCCTACTAACTCCTCCACTTCGCACGGTCTTTCGCACCCAATGTAGTGAGGATACTGGCACGCGTATCATGCGTATCATCACGGCGTAAATCCAAACCTTTTTAGATATTTATGAGAACCTACCAAATTTGATTATTAAATCGAACTAGATAATAATTTTATACGCTTCTTTGCAATGATTTCCACTTCACCCGCTCGAATTATATCACTGATCCTCAATGGACATGTTTCTGTTCAGAAGGCGCATGTTATCACTGAGATACCACCACTCAGGAGTGGTGGTGTCTCAGTGATAACATGATATCTCCCAGGAGTATTTATGATGTCAAGAGTGATCAGGATTATCAGTACTCCTGAATACACAAATAATGGTGATTCCTCATCAGACGATGCAGCCGTTTTTTCAAACACAGGGGAAATGTCACAATTTCGCGGTCTTTACATATCCTTACACACCTCATTCATCATATATTTCTGTTCCTCTGTTGTCTGATATCTGTAACACAAGTGCTTACGCTACTTAGTACGGAATCAGGTCAATGTATGAGATGTTGTGAGAATTATTATTATTATTAATTGGGGCCCTCAGTTTAGTGAGAGCTTCTCCTAATCAGAAGCCAGTTGAATCCTACTCACCAAAATCACCTTCGACACTTCTGAGACGATACGGCCTGACTATTTCAATCCTGTTTAATTCCGACAACCACGTGTGTTAAGGCCCTACACCACAACGAAACAAACATTTGCCCATGGCCTTGTTTCCACACTAATGCCGCTACCATTTGTTAAAGCTGCGTATGATTTGTATTGTCTTCATACGCCCAGATTCATCAATCATTGTCACTTACTACTCGAGGTAAAATCGTGTTGCTTGTAACACGAATTCGTCAGCTAATTATTATGGAGCATAAGAAGTCGAATAATTTTGCTTAATGTAGCGTGGCAGATACATATCATGCGGTTCATACAAAATCTCATACATTGAACTAAGCACTTCTGTTACCGTTCTAAAATAACAGAGGCACGTGCGCATTTTTAACGAATCATCATCATCACCTCAGCCAATAGACGCCCCCTGCTGGATATAGGCCTCCCCCAATGTCCTCCATATAGATCGGTCCGGTGCCGCCTCTGGTGAAACTTTTTCACCAGATCGTCGGTCCACCTCATGGGGGGCCTGCCACGGCTGCGACTTCCTGTACGTGGCCTCCACTCGTAGACCCTTGCGCCCCAACTACTGTATGTTCTCCTCGCTATGGGCAGGGGCCCATTGCCACTTGAGGCATGCAATCCTTTGGACTATATCCTTTGGGCTTTAACGAATGCAAGCTCTGAATTTTCATATCCATTATAAATTGGGATTATGCTAAAGGCGAAAAACGAGTAAGCTGATCACCTGATGGTAAGTAATTAATCACCGCCACCCATGAACATCTGCAAAATCAGAGAGGTAGCTATTGCGTTGCCAGCCGTTTGAGAATGGAATGACAATCGCTTGCGTGTGGATCGATGTTAGAATTCAGGTAAAGAAAGCTCAGGGAATCTATCCCGCCGCAGATCGAGTCATGAAAGGAGTAACAATCATTTTTATATCACCAAAAGAAAAACACCATTATGAATAGCCTAGGTACCAGATAACCATGGCATACAAATTAGGTTACAAACTAGGTAACCGACAAAAACCGATCCATAAAGTTTACATAAGGCTAAAAATAGAACTCATCTAAATTAGTACAAATTACGTACCAAGGTTAGTTTGTATGTCTGTCAGTCCGCTTTGTGTTACAGTCATCAATCACAAAGAATCGTTTGCTCCGGACGGCATAATTACCTGCAACAAAAACAAATTCTTATTGTACCTTTATTTGGTTAGGAACTTGCATGCACATTTAAAAATAATGGAAAACCAGGGAACCTGTTAATGTTATAATAATAATCCCTTCAATAGTCCTGATTACATAGTCCATCAGTACCTCAACCCAATAGAGCAGATTCTTTTATTTCCACTTCTCCCAATAGTCCTACATCAACCAAGGACTGTTCTTGGCTATAACACTCCATAGTGTATAGTCGCCGGCCTGTGTCACTTCACATTTAGATTAACTTGTTTCATGAACGGACTCTACGTGTTGGCTTCGGCTCCACGCAGCCTTCCAAAAGTCCGGGACATAATTGCCCGAGATTACGGTACCATAAAACAAACATAATAATAACATTCGCTTAGCTATCAGCCACCGATTCAGTACATATTTTAGAGAATAAGTGTTTACGCAGACACAAGTGAACTTTGTATTAATTTTGATCTGACCCGGGATCGCAAGCGCAGCCGTCGGTTTCAAAGTGCGACGCAGTCACTACCCACTGCGCTAATGAGGCAGTACTTTAATATACAAAGTAGTCAATGCATATGATAATGCATGTACGTGCGTACGTTCGTGCGTATGTGTGAGAGCAAACGGATGGTCTAGTATCATTCTGTAGGTAAGTACAACTCCATATAAAACACAGATGCTAAACCGCCACTTAGCAAACACGTGGTTCGAAATATTCCTGTTAGATCAATGTCTTCATCATCATTCATATGAGTTTCAAAACACAAATATATGTAGAATAGAGTATAAATGAATACAAATATATATAAAAAATAATGTGTTTCTTACAAAGTTTAATTTAATTAATTTTGGATAATGGTGGTCCCTTCTCTTCATATGTTGTGCCTGACAGAGTTCATAGTGTATGTATATATGAAAATACCTACCTTATAAGACCTTGTTTGTACACTATGAAATGCAAATAAAGAATGGAGTTTTGAGTCTTGAACATCCGAAGGACTTCTGGAAGAAGGACCTCTGTAGGAAGCTCCTTTAAAAATCTGTAAGGACCGTGCATAATCTAAAGTAAAGGATAATGGCGTCTTTTAATCAGTCGAGTGCAATTTGGCGTAATCATACAATTTGACACACTGAGGTATTTCCTGACAATCACATTCACAAACGTTTTGTTTTGAAAACAAGGCCGTAAGTTGATTAAAACATTTTTCTTAACAAGGTTTGTAACTGTGGAGCTAAATTAATTATCAGTTCTACCTAGTTACAACTGCAGTCTTAGGGAATGTCTGCTGAGTAAAAGGTAACAGTCGCGGTGGCTTAGCGACTTATTAGTTATCGGACGATAGTCTTAGAACCCATAGGCATATGTCGAAGCAATAACAAAAGGCCCGATGGGACCTCATCCCATGGAGTCAGGGCAAGGCATGGGTTTGGGATGCGACCTGTGCAGACACATTGGCCCCTTCCCATGTCCACGCCACTTTACGGGGCGCGAATGCAGCAGCTGCTTCGGCGGATATTTAAGACCAGTTAGTATTTGTTGTGAATTATTTTGGAACTGGCAACAGTGCCAACCCTAGGCAGGCGGCTCAAGGTCATTGTCCCGGTGACACGATTTGCCAGCACTCTGTGTAAATCTGTGTGGAGATCATGGGGGAGGCCTATGTCCAGCAGTGGACGTCTATTGGCTGAAATGATGATTGTCGCGGTGTCGCCATAAGCGACTGTTGTCCGACCTTCGCCACCCTTAGACAAGAGAACAAGACAAATTGGAGTATGGTAATTTTGAACATATTTTTTTTCCTCACAGAGTTTTCTCAGAACACGCTGAGCTAATGGTGTAATATGAATTCCATTTATCCAGAAAAGTAATGCCATTTATCAATATTCTATAAAATTACGTTTCATAAACAAACTGTCATAAACATGCCAAAGACTTGAAACTCCCTGAATAAAGCATTTAACTTCACAGCGACTTTTTGAAAGGTTTTTAATTGATACTCTCATAAAAGGGCTTCACAAATTCCTCATCATGAATGTCATAATCGAATGTCAATTAAAGTCGATGACAGAGACGAGACGAAGCCTAATTAGAAGCAATTCAGTTACCAAAAGGGATATAATTGTGTTTGTAGTCTCGGTTACACAAGTATTATGGTGCGTTCAATTAAGAACTATCTAATTAAGGAATGTTATGAAACTTGGTTGGCTTTTATGGTCTGAATTGGGAAACAGAACGATCCTTTTGGTAGACGGGGAAAATAAGTAATTAATCTACGTATTTTTTGAAATGTTTAATAATTTAATTACAACCTACCCAAGTTTGTTGATAGGATTTATTAACATAGATGACCCGTTTGCTCGTTTGTCGCCAATAGCATAAAAAAGGTATTTTAATAATATGGAACCATCATCATTACCAAACTAGTTACAACTTCGTTTTGGGACCAGAACAATGTATGTGATGTTGTCTCAATTTATTTATTTATCATTATCATCTCAGAATGTTCCCAGTTGCGTCCAAAGCTGTCGCTTCGGAGCCCTAAATTTGGACCATGATCATGACCAGGATTTGGGATGTCTGATGATATCGATAAAGTGACTAAGGGCTTGTAGGGATTTGGAATGATTCCCACGAAAGGGAAGATCTTCCGCCGAACCGGGTGTTATTGGCTCGGGGATAAAGGTCCGATGTCCCATCTTGGTTTGCCGTATGTATCTCAAGTCGGTCTGCGAACTTTCCTTTCGCGATGTAGGATAATATGAGAATTCTGATCTTGTATGAACTGTCAGATTAGCGCCATCTGCTGTTGGTAGGACGGTACTAGTGGCCAACTTCTTTCTTCGGGCGATGGTAGGTGTCGCCACAGGCTTATTCTCGTGCATTCGAAAAAGAAGTCGATTAGAGATTTCCATAGATTCGTCCATATAAATGCTGAATTCGATATCTATGTCGAGAGAATGAGAATAGGCCCTCTGATCTTGCCGACCCTGTTCGATATCCGGTCGGGTTTATTTAGAAAAGTGTCTTGTCTCGGGTCTGGGTGTGCAAAACGCCCCCAGTCTCATAGTACAGGGATGTCCTAGAGCGATGGTAGGTTAGTGGATAAAAACGCGCCTTCCATACGGGAGTGTCGTGGTTCGAATCCGAGGATGCAGCTCTGGAATTTTAAAATCTATCAGTGCATTTTTGGCCTACGCAAATATGACCATGTCTCTGAGTGCCGTGCACAGCTTAACTGGCTCCCCATTCGTCGGCGTCGCGACCTTCATGTCCTCTCTCTGTTATATACCGTCTTATTTAATCCTCTGGCTCCAGCTTATCTCAAAGAGCGATTCCAATTCTTGCAACCTGCCGACGGTCGAGAAATGCGGTCATGCCGCAAACTCCATCTTAGCTTTCCTCCTCATTCCTCAGAATCCTATTCACAATCCTTTACTGTTCAATCCATTCGTCTCTGGAACTCCTTACCCCTTCCAATCAGGAAATCACAATCCCTTCCTATATTCAAGTCCCGTGTCAAAACTCACTTCCTATCTCTATAAATAGGTACACTGTTTTTTTCCTTGTCTCCTCTTCCTTTTTTATGTGGTCTGCTCTCTGGTCATTTATACCTATCTATAAGAAATATTTTTATTGATTTTTTGTTATAAATTATCTAATGTATATATTATTATTGGGTATGTATGTATTGTTTATTATTATTTATGTAATGTAATAACATTAATATATAAAATAATGTATAATTCTGCCATTCTCAATTTCATTTGTTAAGCTACTTTGCACTGCCTTCCCTTATTATTACGAATACGATATTTCTTTCCTCTACCCAAAGGTTGTCTGGAAGAAATCGCTACAAGCGATAAGACCGCCTTATTGTACTGTCTGTTGCTGTTGTATCATGCTTGTATTTTATTTTTGTGCAATAAAGAATATCTATCTATCTATCTATTTCTACCATTAGCTCGGCGGTGAGGGTCTGTGAATAAAAACTATACAAACAATACAGAAATAGACAACCTACAACGAAACGGAATCACCGAATCATTATCCCCGTCGCTTCCACACGCGCTGTTAGTCCTTTTTGTTTGAACACAACAGTTACATTCGCGTTCGTGACAAAACTGTTTCGCTGTAGGTTCTCTGTACCACCGGCCCTGGAAAGGACGTTTACTTTAATGAAGCGTGAGAAACCCTCGCGCGCAAACAGACAGACAGACGTCCGGCCGTCCGCAGCCTTGAGTTGCAATGACTAATACGCGTAGTGCACCTGTGCCCTTATTCGATTCCTTTGATTTATACTGTTAAAGGTTATATGATTTATTTTATGTATATGTATGTGTAACGAGTAAACATGTCCTTAAAAATTAAACACTTGCGCCATGTAGTCGACACCCAGCTCCATCTATTGGTGCGATTTGGAACTAATACAGACAGGAAACTGGTGTTGCAGAAATAAATTCGAAAATGAAATAAGGGCGGGCCACTAGTGGATTATAAGACTGTTTAATCTTTGTATCATGTAGAATTCATTCAGAACACATGCAGTCATTTAAATCACATATCTAGCTAAGGGTGTAGGTAGGGGGAGCGATGGAAGCTCAATGGATACTAACGCGCCTTCCACGCAGGTGGTCGAGGTTCGAATCCGAGCATGCACCAATGGTTTTTTCAAATCTATGTGCGTATTTCTACCATTACCATCTGCTCGGCGGTGAGGAAAATCATCGTGATGGAAACCTGCACGTTTCGGAAAAAGTTTCTGAAACGTGTAACCATTATTCAGTTGGTCTGGTTCCTCTGTTAAAGGGTTACGAAGGTCAGACGGCAGTCGCTTCATTGTAATTACCAGACCCCCCAAACCAGAATCATGGTCTAAGCGTACCCCGGGCTCCAAAGCTACAGCTTTGGACGCAACCGGGAATTACACGCTAAGATGAGATGAGAGAGAGATCCAGCTGAGGGGGGTGAGAACTCAGAAATCCCGGAGAACGAATTGGTGATGTAACAACTAAGCTCGAGGCTTCAGAGTCTTTTTGCCAAGAGCTCTGAGTCGTTTACAGGGCTCGCCTAGTTTGTATGAAGCTTGACAACTCGTTAGTCTTATTTACAATTCAAGCCTTTTCCGGGAGCTCGTCTCGTTTGTATGAAGCCTGAGGTCTTTCGCAGAGCTCGAACTTTTTGAGAGCTCGAGCCTTTACGAAAGCTCGAGCCTTTTCAAAAGCTAGATCCTTTTTGATAGCTCTCTCTCAGTCAGTCAGTCAGTCAATCACTCAATCAGTCAGGTCTTTGAATTTTATATATATAGATAATGTAGATTTAATATTACATAGTTGCGGAGTTATTAACGCCATAACACACACACGCACACGCACACGCACACGCACACGCACACGCACACACGCACACACACAGACGCACACACACACACAGAAACCACTTTCTAACTACACCCATAAGTCCCTAGTTTTGTTTATTTTATTCGATTGTTATTTTTCAGTTTTATTTTCTATTATATTTTTTTTTGTCCACTCGTTGTAGACATTAAGTAACCTTTTACAGATTTTTGATATTATAGATTTTTTTTAATTTGTTATGTATCACATTTGGCAGTTAAAGAACTGGAGCATTACGCAAATTGTAACTAGGCTTAATTAGCTCACTCAACGACTTATGCGACACAAGCCTGCGAGCCTAGTGCATAAGTCACTGAATCTACTTAAATTGTTTATAATTTTGCCAATAAAAAGAATTGAATTGAATTGAATTGAATAAACATGAACTTGGGCTTTTATTGAAGGCTTGCGTTCATTTTAAGACTTGACCTCTTTTGAAGGCTCGAGCTCTTTTAATACCTCGAGTCGTAGCTCAAAGACCTCGCAGCTCGGCTAAGCTCGGGGCACCGAGCCTACTGAGCTCACTGAGCCTTTCCATTCCGCCTCGAGGCTTCAAAAATAGGACTCGACGCCTCAAGTCTTGTACATCACTAGAACGAATATAGGGTACATTATAATTTCACAGTATTGTCTCATTCTTTGTCTGCATTGTCATAGAGAATATACTCAAGCCGCTAACCGGCTCTTATTCACTCGTAAGTTCACTGACACTTCAATGTTAATAGCATTAAAAGTTTTTACACTTCGCAATACTATCCTTATGTTTTTTTTTATCTGAGGCCTTATTCTTACGGACAATATACGAGTACAAGATAAGTGTTCAAAGAAACTTGTATGAGAGGATTATGCAAGGGTTCACGAACACAATTATTATCATTTAATTATTTCACAATATACACGAGAACTAACAGTGAAGAAATAAGACATTTTAAAGAGCGCGCTAATTTGAATAAAAAATACCGGCAGGCCTCTGGCTGGTGGGATTCAGGAACGTTTTAATAATAAGATAGATCTTTTTAATAAAAATAAACTAAATTGATACATTAAAAATGTAATAATGAAACAAGCGTAGTTAGGGTTCCCGGATTTTTAAATATGGAACGCGCGCTCCTTGGCTCTATAAAATAGGCACAGAGGTATCATGCTGGAGTCTCTCTGGCCGGTGGGATTCAGGAACGTTTTAATAATAAGACAGATCTTTGTAAATAAAAATAAACTAATTTGATCCATTAAAATTGTATAATCAAACAAGCGTAGTTAGGGTTCCCGGATTTTTAAATATGGAACGCACGCTCCTTGGCTCTATAAAATAGCACAGAAGTTTCATCCCGGAGTCTCCGTGTGTGTCCTCGACAAGAAACGAGTTTACTCCTTCCTAAAAGGCCGGCACCACAATAGCGACTCATCTGCTGATGTCGCCAGATGTTCGTATGCTGCGGTGATGATTTACCTCATACATTAGGTTATAGAGTAACTAATATATACTAAGATAGAGGCATCAGTCAGCTAGCCAGTGCTAGCGCCATCTAGAGGAAAACGATTAAACGACCTAGGTATTGGTCGTTAAGGTGGCCGTACTACATAGTCTCAACGCCTATGTACCATCGAAATCAGTCAGGGAGACGATTTATTAAAATATGAGAATTAGTTTTATTTGCTATTATATAACAAAACTCCCAATACCTTCTAGGTTATCAATTAATTTTTCATTCCTACGTTTTTAAATTGCTAATGTGAGTAGCCGGCTTGAGGTCATTGTTTCGGAAACAAGCTTTACTAGCGCGAGGTAAAAATGCATAGTGACATCTACCGAAACAACGCCGAACCATCTGCTTGATTGCTTTTTAAAGCTTCATCTGCTTTTTACAAGCTCCAACTAACGAAAACCGCTAAACTATTTTTCTTATACGAAGGAAAAAAGTTCTTAGTGAAATGACCCTGCATTAGGTGACTTACTTGATATATGTCCCACTGTTACTAACAAAGAGCAGACTATAAGTATGTATGAGGCATTTATTTATCAATGAGGAAAAACTAAGGAAAATACAAACATATTAACATTAAAAGAGTAACGACTGACCGGATGGCGCAATTGGTAGTGACCCTGCCTCTTACGCCAAAGGTCGTGGGTTCGATCCCCACCCTGGACAAACATTCGTGCGATGAACATTTGTGTTTGTTCAGTGTCTGGGTGTAATATATGTATTTAAGTATATATTTGTGTTCGTCTGTTGTCTGATATCTGTAACACAAGTGCTTAAGCTACTTAGTACGGAATCAGGTCAACGTATGAGATGTTGTGAGA
Source organism: Marasmia exigua (assembly GCA_019059595.1). NCBI lineage: Eukaryota > Metazoa > Arthropoda > Insecta > Lepidoptera > Crambidae > Marasmia > Marasmia exigua. The sequence continues at coordinate 7,370,640 of CM032470.1, read as the reverse complement.
AAAAAAAAAAAAGTAATAAAAACTAAAATAAAGGTGTATGTGGCAGGGTCCTCAAAATGCTGGCAGCATGGCATTATCGCTCTCGATGTCAATAGGAACTCGCTAGGCGAAATTGCTAAGCCTTTATATACCCCGTGACTTCAACCGCAGACCGTTGCAGATTCCTTACTGTTATTTCTTCTACTATGTTATAAACTATGAATCAGCTACATAAAGCGGAGGTAATTCATTTTTTATAGCAACAGAATACTAGTAATACGTCCGATTGGGACAGTAATTCATTCGGTGAACGATCAACGCTAAGACTGTAGGTACTTAGGTACAAGCGAAAAGCAAGCACTATCAAGATTAAATGTCAGGTACTATTTTTCTATTACCTTTTAGTCTGGCTAGAATAATATCGCTTCGGCAAAGCATATATTCTACGGAACCCTCCGCGGACAATACGGTATATGACAATTTTTTTTTTTTTTGCAATCAAAAGACCTCTCAATTATAGAAACATCGTTGAAAGAATCACTTGATTCTCATTTAAACTACCTGAGATATCACAACTTTAAAATCACATTGTTTTGGGCAAACCCAAAACGCTCCATACAAATGGCTACTTAGATGTGACGTCACACTTGAGTATTTTGTACGCATTTCATTTGAATTTTGTATGGTAGCTATATCAAATGTTTCGTTTATGTCAATGGTTCTATTATAATAATTGGTGCAAATTGTATGGGTTATTCAATGGTATAATTATTTTTTAATAATTTCATACTTTTAAAATGGACTTGCCCAGGAATCTTTGAATGACCATAAAACCGGCTAGACGTTATATTTTTAATTGAGAATTTTTGCCATTGGCACATATTGACCTATATTTTGATAAAATATTTATATTTTGTAAAATCTTGAGCTAAGTCATATACCCAATTCCTTAATTTCTTGACTGCGACGAGCAAACGGATCACTTAATGGTGGTAAGCTATTGCCGAGGACACCCTCAACACCAGAAAAGTAACAAGTGCGCTGCCAACCATCAAACTCTTTCCCCGGATGGGCCTCCGAAAAGCTCAAACAATCGGCAAAACAGCGCATGTGCGTTTCTCGTCGGTTTTCTGTAAGGCCAACCAAAACCAACATGGCGACCATTTCATCACAGTATTTATCTAATGTGACTCCATCGTCTTAATTATGAATGAAATATTACACCGACTCCCACGAGTATTTGACTCGAGTAAAACAGTTTCGACAGTTATGTTGTTTTTTAAACTCTAAATACTATGTATATGTATAATACTAGTAACATGGCTCTACCCAAAGATATCTTGCCAATATCAAGTAACTCATTGAGAATAAGTAGGTAGTCAACAGTCGAAGTCAGTCAAAATCACAGCCACTCAATAAAACGCCGGTGTTTTACGTTTTATCGGGTTTTAAGACTCTAACCCCCTTATTACTAAGGACTAAGGATAGTCCCGGAACAAAATTCGTGCCAGCTCCTTTTAACATTGCGAGTTGGAATAGGATGACATGAGCTTTAGTACGGGAATAACTTTAGATCGCGATTTATAATAAGGTGGTAGTGGTCAGCCGTGTGGTCCCCGGCAGAGTAGAATAGGCCACCCTCATTCAAACCGAGGTGTCGTAAAAGGTGACTAAGGTAAAGCTGCTGGCATGATCATCAGCACCCAGAGAAGGAAAACTCTGCATTTATATCAAAACCCTCGCCAACCCGTCTGCCAAGCGTGGTGAGTATGGCAATTACCCCTCATGTGATTGAGGGAGGCCCGTGCCCCAGCAGTGGGGACTTAAATGGGCTGACGATGGTCCAAGCAAGTTATCACGACACACAATAGCAGTGTTTAATACGATATAACACAACAATTCAGTTTATTTATTATTAGGGCTACAATTTTTACAATTCAACTTTTATTAGGGCCACTTCGCTGCACTTCTTGCACAAATACATACCACTAGAAACTAATTTAAAACCTTTAACTTGCATCAGCCCGCGGAGTGTGTTAGTGGTTTTAGTCCTGAACGCCAGAATCCGCTAAGTTGTCGATATACACTATATACAAAACACATCGATATAAATACTTTGCCGTTTGCCTAGAGTCTTTTCGATATTACATGATAATACTAATTACAATTACCTAAAAGATATCTATCGCCTTATAGTAAATACGTTCATGGCCAAAGTTACTCATACCTACTTCCGTCCAAAAACAAAATTCTTCAATTAAAAGCTCTATTACTATACGTATAATTACAGTTAGATAAGACAAACAATGGGATCAGCTTAATTAAAAGGCCCGTGGGATTGTTTAGGCCGAACAGATAAGATTATCGCACTTACAAAAGACTTTTGTATATCGCTGTATTCAGGTCATAAAGATAGTAAAAAAGAAGAATTGTTTTTCATTTTGCAATCATCATGTTAACATCTACGCCACCAAAGAAGTCCCGTGAAAAGAACCCATAATACAAGGTACCCTAATAAACTTGTTTTAAAATTTGCTTCAAGAACTACACTTTGTATGAAGAATTGTTTAAATATGTATTTAAAAATCTATAACAAAATACCCGAAAGTTTGAAAATGTTAAATAAGTAAAGTAATCCCTTCATCATCAGTCCCCACTGCTGGGGCACTGGCCTCCCTCAATCACATGAGGGGTAATTGGCATACTCACCACGCTTGGCAGACGGGTTGGCGAGGGTTTTGATATAAATGCAGAGTTTTCCTTCTCTGGGTGCTGATGAGCATGCCAGCAGTTTTACCTTAGTCGCCTTTTACGACACCTCGGTAAGAGAGAGGGTGGCCTATTCTACTCTGCCGGGGACCACACGGCCCGTAGTCGGGACCACACGGTAGTTCCTTATTTGAAAGAAAATTGCATGCATGGCTGCTGGATAAAAGTTTTTATAATATTAAAGAGTTAATTGTGTAACTGTTCAACCCTCTTACTATATAAGTATTTATATGCCAACACATTTGGCGAAACATGTGAATCTATTCTTAAGAATTTTACTGTTAACATCATTTAATATACCGTGTTTCGAGTGAATAAACTAAATTGAATTGAAAAGCTCGATTGAGTCGCCAACGACATTAAAAGTTGAGCTTTATAATAATAATAATAATGTAATTTATGACATACTGCTGACATACTTAAATTATACGATAACCTTAATTTAAATATTTAATTGTCCCCTTCATGTGCATTTTAGTCCAATGCCTACGAATGGGACAGTCAAAACGATCTTGCAATACCCTCAGGATGCCATTTGAGCTCTCACGTAATCTTAGCATAATCCTTAGGATGGCATGAAAACCATCAACACCTGCTTCAGCGAACATGCTTGATGCGCTGCAAAATCTGGGAAAGCCCATTAACATCTTGAAGGCATTGTTATATTGCACGCGGAGTGCATTGTAAGTTTTTTGCGTATAGTCGCACCACAGGTTGCAGGTGTAAAAGGTTTGGCAGTACGCCTTAAAAAGGGTAATTTTAACATCTCTTGTGCACCTAGCAAACCTGCGCGCAACCATATTACATCGAACCGCGTGGTTTCCTACCATGTACACGAAACACCAATAACTCACTTTTTTGGTGTTATGTACTAATCCATGCTCCGCTGCGTATGCCTCACACACGGTCAATAGTCTACGCAATGCACTCACTGATGCACATCATCATCAGCAACCCATCAAATCATATGCTCATAGAGACAAGGAATCTCAAATTTTAGTTCCGTGTTTTTCCGTGGGACTTTTATCGTGGCTCGGATCCTAGTCAGTAATGTGGAAAAGAGTTGACAACTCGCATCGTATGCCTAGTAGTGAGAAATCTATTATATCCGATGGACTACTTTAAGTAAAGACTTGGCAGATCCTATTTCTGCCGTACCATAAAGAAATGAAACTCGTTACCGGCGCATGTATTTCCTCCTTCCTACAATATGGATTCTTTCAAACGAAGCGTGAAGAGGCATCTCGTGGGCCAGTACGGCCAGTGCCAACGGAAGTGATGCCTTGACATTGCGTCCGTTGTAACTGCAACGTGGGCTCTCATTTTGCTTAACATCAGGCTAAAGCGAGCCAATATACTGTGACACTATAAAAACGTCTGCAACTAGGGAATCGCAGCGGACGTCTCTCAGCAAGATGAACAGATAATCTCCAAAGGACTGCTAACCAAATGAAAGACGGAGACGGTCTGTAATGGCGATCATTATAGGATGTTTATGTTCATCAGCGGGGTGAAATAGGCTGATGATGTCCACTCCATGCCTGAGAAGTGATAAATTGCTAACAAATTGATACCTTAGGGAAAAGTAGCAGAAGGTATTTTAAAGCCCAATACAGATTAAAGCCTAATCCAAGAATTGGAAAAAAAGAGAATTAAGAATAAAATAAATATATACTCAAAACAACAACAACCACGGATCCATACACACACGCACATACAACCACATCCCTATCAAACACATAGGTAACGCACTACACATACATATTACATAGAGGGCATTAAGTTTTGTTCCTTTTTACTTTAGCACCTTATCTTCAGCCCATTTAAGTCCCCACTGCTGGGGCACGGGCCTCCCTCAATCACATAAGGGGTAATTACCATACTCACCACGCTTGGCAGACGGGTTGGCGAGGGTTTTGATATAAATGCAGAGTTTTCCTTCTCTGGGTGCTGATGATCATGCCAGCAGCTTTACCTTAGTCGCCTTTTACGACACCTCGGTAAGAGTGAGGGTGGCCTATTCTACTCTGCCGGGGACCACACGGCCCACACTTTAGTACCTACCTAATGCAATTTCTTCAAAAGTTTACTAATCCAAAGTAACTTCACCACTTTTTTGCCCATAATGTTTAAGACCTGTGCGGATAAAGAATGGGATCAGAAATGGCGGCGCATCTATTCAATTCTCGCTCGCACACCTACGAGTGCGAGTATAGACGCAAATAGTGTTAAACTTATAATTTACCAATCTTTAAAATGTCAATCCGAAGCTAATGTCTAACGTTACCTACAAGTCAACATTGTAAACCGTTCTCGGCTGCTGCAACACAATTTTGTTTAGTGCAGAGCCAATAGAAATGTGACTAAGACTGTAATATTTACGGTAAATAAAGATTATAATTATAAAACGTTTTATACACACATCAACGCATCAACATAGACCAACTGAGCGAGCATTAGTAGCTACACCGATGTAGTTAGACAAGACCACGAAAGACCTTTGGTAGCGTATCTCTGTTGTAGATCTTGATTGATTGATGAACACACCTACGACCACCTACAGACAGAACCGAGTTATCTTTGGTCTATCGCGACTACAAATAGATAAGGTTTGTTTACATCGGCCGTTTAAATTAAACAATCTGAATTTAAATAGGATTTTACGGTAGGGAATATAAAGCCGAACGAATGGTAATTTGAGTCAAACAAAGGTAAGCGGATATCATCTATATATATATAAATAATATATAAAAGGAGAACCTGAGTGACTAAGGTATTAAATGACTAGGAATGTACCCACACCTACTGACCCTAGAAACTTGAAATTTGGGAAGGGGGTTCCTTTAATAGTGAAAGTGAGCACTAAGAAGGGATTTTTGAAAATTCAACCCTTAAAGGGGGTAAAAAGGGGTTAAAAGTTTGTATGAAAGTCCGCCATCTTTGATATTAGAAATGTGAAAATCACCTTTAAAGGGTGTAAAAATTAGGGGATGAAATGTAGTAAAGGGGATTAGACAGTTTAAAAGTTAGAATCTTAAAATTGATGTTTGGGCACCGGTTTTGAATAAAAAAGTGACTTTTGAATTTTCAACCCCTAAGGGGTAGTTATGCTGGTTTGAAGTTTGAATGAAGACTTTTGTAAGACTAAAACTGCGTGAGTAACGCCGCGGGCGCAGTCTAGTCTTATACATTTAGTGAGCAACTTAGATCTACTATGAAATGATATAGGTTATCCAGCCAGGAAGACCTTATTCTTCTGCGTCGTACACTATTGGCAGAGTGATCTTCGAGGAGTGATGGTAGGAAGAGTAAACCCATGACCGAAGATGTCTAGAAACTTCCAGTATCACTATGGGGTGACAACCATTGCTTCTCGTAAAATTGGAAGGACTAATGGATCCGAGCAGCTCAAGACCAGGCTTGGTAGCGAAAGAAATCAGTAGTGGGTATTTCTGATTTCATGATGATGCTGGGGGAGCCACTCTTGGGCATGAATGGGCCGGAGTAATACCACGGCCATACAGTAAAACGGCGTGAAGCGGCGTGAAGCGCTGTTTCGTCGAGTGAATGAGGAGGGTAGCCAAGCTCCAATCGGGGGGGAAAGGGATATTAAAAGTTTGGTAGCGCGCTTGTGACTAAGGGGGGTGTCAATGGATTACCATCAGGTGATCAGTGTGCTCGTTTTCTTCACATAAAGAAAAAACTATCCAAGACTTATCCAAGTCCGTGGACTCAAAGATCCAAGACTTAGTCAAGTGGTAAAACCGGGTAGTAGTTAATAAACAAAAGAAAACTTAAATCCTCGTATCACAGATATAATCTCCACAGCTTAAACTGTTTAGAGAACGCTCACCACTTATCTAAATAAAGATTACCATAAAACACACCTTGAGACCCCACATTAAAATGATCCTTTCCCCAGATCCCAATAAAGTGAAGCGTGAATCGGCCATTACAACACTTTATCGGCTGCAGACATTGATCCGAAGCTTATGGGTGTTTATGCTATCCCTTTTACACCTAAGAAGAATGAAGCAAAAGAAAATAGGCAGAAAAGATAAAGGCGCTAACCAATTAGATATATTTTGTCCGTAGTTATTATTTTAATTAAAATTTGACAAAAGTTTAGCCAACAATATTACCATGCGTTATCTTCTGTACACTACTAATATGAAATTAAAAGAATTAAAATTTTCTTTAGATTAGTAAAAAAAATACAGGGCAGTTTCATAAAAAAGTTATTTCTACTAGTCATTTATAAATACACCGTAATTTTTTTATCGTTTACTTACATCCCGAAAACCTCATAATAGATGTCGTGAATGAAGTCTATTTAGCATGTTAGCAATAAAATAGGCGAAAAAAAATCAGCTGTTCCATACATTATTGCTGGGTGGATATTCTATTTTGTATGGAACATCTGATTTTGTTTTTCGCTTGTTAACTAAACACTTTATTCATTTATTAATTACGACTAAGACTGTATTTGGTAAAGTTGGCGCAATCAATTGATACAGTTTGTAACTAGTTAAGTTCCGAAACGAAATCAGTGTCAGTCAGTCAGTCTATAAACATGCTAAAAGATAGCGATCGATTTACATAAGAAAGGCAAAAATTATTAACGTTTTTTTTTCGGTTACAAATTAAACAATTCCTAGTCACCTTTAAGATTACATGCGCTCGATAAAAAGCCGTCTACATTTTTATCTCGATTTTTATCGATAACTGCATCGGATATTACAAAATCGATAAACGAGCGATAATTCTGTGAAGTTTAAATGCCTTATCAGCTTGTAAAAGGCACTTTGTAACTGCTATCGGTTTTTATTTCGTAATATGACTTGTGGATCATTCTAGGCTTTAGAACAGCCGCTAACAACGTATTTTCACCGTGAGAGAGCCACGCTTCGGCATGAATGGGCCGGCTCAACCGGAGTGATACTACGGCTTTACAGAATACCGACTTGAAGCAGCACTGTGTTGTGTTTCGCTGCGTGAGTGAGGGTAACGGAGGCCCAATCCGGAGGAGAGGCGGGTTTATAGGTTCGCAGTGCACTTGTGACTCCACTGGTGGCATTAAAACGATGTCATAAAATAACCATGATGTTGTAATAACACTCGTTAGAAACCGATCAATACAAAGGTTTATCTATCTTACAACCATTAGTACAGATTGCATTCTATCGTCACAATGTTAGTAAAGCCAGTAGCTTGAGTACGCTCAAGGGTCAACGCTTGGAACGAAAAACGCTGTGCGAATACTCGAGTTTGCTGTTCTTAACTACTCTAGTCGCAAGGGATATGATTTTTTTAACACTATAGCGGACAAACGAGCACATAGTACACCTGATGGTAAGTGATCACGGCCGCCCATGGACATTTGCACCACCCGAGCTATCACATATGCGTTGCCGGATCTTAAGGAAGGACCAAGTCCTTTTCTTGAAAGTTTCCAGGTCGTATCTGTTCAGGAACACCACCGATGGCACCCAGTTCAACAGTTTTTACTGTGCGCGGTAGGAAATATAAAATGACACAAAATAGATAAGGAGTGGCCGAAGATCATGAGACAGAGAGATACTATATGGAACGCCTGCGGGATTGACACGTTAATCTGAAAAATGTGGTGTCGTGTCTTCAGTGAACAAATGTTTCTATCTATCTACCGTGGGAGAGCCACGCATCGGCATGAAAGTAATACCACGGCCTTACAGAAAACCGGAGGCCCAATCCGGGAGAAAGAGGTGTTTAAAGGTTTAAGCGCACTTGTGACTCCACTGGTGTTGCGGTTGTCATTAGGCGGCGACAATCGACAAATCGCTTACCATCAGGTGATCCGTCTGCTCTTCTGCCACCTATCATTCAAAATAGGAAAAAAAAATGAAGGAGGTGGATGTCATGTTACTGATTATAATCATACTGTGCAAACATGAAAGGCGACCTCCGGTTGTGTATTAAAGATATAAGATACTGTTTTTGCCTTTGTTAACCTTCGTGATTGGGATTTAATAAACATAAACGTTAATAAAGCTGGCGCTTGGAAATGCCAAATAATAGGGTTGCCAATTATCAACAAGGTGAGATGTTGCCCAAAAATTTTAAACACCGTTATTTTAACAAATAAATGAATTGATGAATGAATATACTTTTATTGCACTCATAATAAAGTATGAAAACTAATAAAACCGAATAAAAAAAAACAAAAATAATAAACAAATGCCAAACAATAAACCGATTCATACCAAACAACTAGTCTCAAAGTAGATATCATGGTACTCGAGTACAAGATACGATTAGTTAAGATTTTGAGATTTCGTCAGCTAAGGTACTACATACCATACCGAACCGTATAATTTAAATCACGTAAGAGATATCATAATTAAGTTTTTAAAAAATGGTTTTGTCCAATTTAAAGCTGTGGGAAAATCTTGGAAGCAATTTTAGGATTCCGTGTCTACTGTAAATGGCAAACTAACGTGTCAATTACATCCAATTAGATGTAGTTTAAAGCAATTTGTCCAAGGGACATGATGATACCAGCAACGCAATGATTTAAGAGGTACTTACCTATATATTTATGTGAACTTTGCGTGTTTTGAAAAACAGAAAAGTGTATCTATAATATTTTATTATAAGATAGGTTACCTATATGCAAAACATGTGAAAAAACGAATTTGAAAATTATATCTCTTTTGTTTTGTTGAACCAATAACTATTCTTTAATATTAAAATTAACTCTCTATAGCTGAGCTATCTATAATAAATCCAATTTATGCATTATAGACTTAATATGAATTTTTGGGTATAGCAATTTTTTCCAATTTATTTTTAAGTAAATAATGCACCCAAAAACTTTTCGACCCTCCCGACTGTCGAAAAATTTTAAGTGTATTATTTACTTATAGACTTAATAAAAAAGTAGCCAAATAAAAAATAAGTTAAGTATTAAGAACAAACTTTGACAACCCTAAATTCGACCCGTATTCACATCCAGTCATTGAAGTGAGTTTAGAAGAAGCTTATGTTAATGTGATAAAGTTTGTAATCGAGTAACATTGATTCTAAGTAAAATTTATTTTGTTTGATATCCTTTAACATTCAATTCGACATAAATGTGTATTTATTGGGCGATAATATTAAAAGCGACAATTTGATATTACTCAATATTGAATAGAGGAAAATGTCTGAACATCCGTTTTAAGGTGACGGGTAGGGCACACTAGCGACGCCGTTTGATTTAAATTGTTAGCATCTAAACCGGAAATCTTTTTAACAATTTCGAAGTTCGAGCATGTTGAAAAGAACTTATACTATTTATTCAATATTTATAATTAACTTTTTGGTCTGCTTCCTATTCGAAATATTAATTACCGCCGAAAACGGCCACTTATGGCGTTAATCCAAATTTCGAAAGCAAAAACAGATCAAAAAGTATTAAATAAATAATATATATTAATATACGACGTTATTAGTATACGACGTTAAGTTATTTTAATATACGACTAGATACATAGGTTTTGCTGTAAAAATTAAACCGGCATTAGCCTAGCGGACCACACGCAAAGCAGGATGCTAAAGTTTCCCGTTAATTTGTGCGCGCTCGTAAACTCATCAAGATTTCTTCGATATTATTATAGAATCTCTGATAATAATATTATGTGTGAAGACCATTATCTCCAGAAAATGTGCAGCGCGTACAATTCGCCTAAACAGTATTTTGCATTGTAGAAGACATTTAAGGCCATAAGGCCTATTCTCGTGCACTCCCGAATTTTAAGTCGAAGTGGACATTTACATGGACGCAAGGGCGAATCCAGGGGGTGGTCGTGGAGCCTCCTTGGCCTTAGTCTAGGAGAAACCTTTGCAGGGGGATTTTATTTATAAGTAGGTACATACTTTTAATATTTTATATAATTTGCATGACCAAATGTTGACATTCTCTTTTACACTTTAAATAACGAATTCAATTATTCTTTTGTAAGTAGATTATTATGTACCACCACGAATATATGCCCCCTCGCCTCCCGGCACCAAAGCTGGATCCACCCTATAATAATCAAGACGGGAATTAACACGATATTTATTATATGATACAACATTGTGTACTCACATATTTTACTCGACGTTTCGGCTACGTTACAGCGTCCGTGGTCACGAGCAAAATATGTGAGTATACAATGTTGTAGGTAATCCAAACTCACGCCTGATGGAAAGTGACGATAAATCCGTGCGTGAAAGAGCCACGCTTCGGCATGAATGGGCCGGCTTGACCGGGGTGATAGGTACCACGGCCTCACAGAAAACTGAATAGAAAATAGTGTTTCTCCTGCATGAGTGAGGGTACCGGAGGCCCAATCCGGGGGAAAGGGGGGTTTAAAGGTTGGTGCTCTTGTGACTCTACTGGTGTTGCGGGTGTCTATGGGCGGCGGCAATCGCGTACCATCAGGCGATCCGCCTGCTCGTACTGCTAACTAGACACATAAAAAAACAAAATTGAACTGTACAACAATAGTGATCTAAAACGATTAAATACGATTGTTAGTGCAGTAGAGTCAAGGCAAAGCTTCGTAAGGAGCCGATTAGTCGTCGTGACGTCAATTGGCACTGCGCGGACGCACAATGACCAAAAAGGATTTATTACTACAAAAATAACTTTGATATGAGAAACGTGTGAAATAGTGTGAATACGTGAGGATGGAAGAGATCGACAAATGGGAACAGCTGATCGAAAGTTACGTTGGCCCTTTGGCGCATTTGGTAGTGACCTACCGAGCCAAGCTACCAAGAGTACGACCCAGGTTCGCCTCTCTATACAAGTATTCTTGTGATGAACACCTGTGTTTATTAAGTTTCTAGGTTCCTTTTCAATATGTTCGTCTTCTAGACGCCCGCGCACGCCCGGGGCTATTGTCATACTTACAGGGAATGCCTTGGTATCAATGACCAAAAAGGATTTATTACTACAAAAATAACTTTGATATGAGAAACGTGTGAAATAGTGTGAATACGTGAGGATGGAAGAGATCAGCAAATGGGAACAGCTGATCGAAAGTTACGCTGGCCCCTTGGCGCATTTGGTAGTGACCTACCGAGCCAAGCTACCAAAAGCACGACCCAGGTTCGCCTCTCTATACAAGTATTCGTGTGATGAAAACCTGTGTTTATTAAGTTTCTAGGTTCCTTTTCAATATGTTCGTCTTCTAGACGCCCGCGCACGCCCGGGGCTATTGTCATACTTACAGGGAATGCCTTGGTATCAGACCAGGTTATCGGTCAGTTTGAACTAACTGGCGCATTAATTTTTTTAATATGTTCCCTTTTGAATTTTCAAATCCAAAAAAGGACAAATAAAAAGATAATACTTTTTTAAAATTTACTTTTTTTAAAACTTATATGTAATGTCAAATAACATCATTATAGTCCGATCACGATCATTTGGCACTCGGCAAAAGTGGGAACTAATATAAAACAGATTAAAAATATCATCGAATGTCAGCAGTGTAACCAGACTTTCCTCCAAATATTTCTACTTAAAGGACCTACTATTTTAACGAAACATTTTAAATTTAATATGTATAAATCATCATATTTATGATACATGAATTTATAAAAAGAAGCGAATGACATTAATTTAAAAAAAGTGAAAAACCTGATGGAAAGCAATCATCGCCGCCCATCAACATCCGAGAAATCAGAGAGATCGCTAATGCGTTGCCGGCCTTTTTTAAAAGGAGTACGCTCTTCTCTTGAAGGTCCCTAAGTCGTAGCCGTCGGCAATTACACATGCTTCTGTAAGAGAATGAAACTGGGTTTAGCTAAAGTTTTTTCTTAAGTGAAACCGAACTAATTAAGAATATTAACAACAAATTAAATACCCAACTATAAATATTCTGTTCACGTGAGATTTGCGCTTAAACGATCGGAAATCTCGATCCTTTCAGAAATCAAATCAAATAGTTTTAATAAATATTAACTGTATCGGAATTTTTCACGGAAACCACATTCCAACATGAAAGCTGATATTAATTTGCATATTAGTCGCGAAAAACAACGATACGATCCAATCTGGCACATGTATCATATTTTGTATAGATATAATTGTCATTTAAACGACACTTAATCGTTGGAGACATTTTAATATAACTGCATCAAGTACACTGGAATGGCATGAGGTGTCTACTTGTAACTGATTTATGTATTTAGCATGCTTCAAAGAATTAATGTGTTACGATATTTTATAATGCATAAATTGTAAGTGGACCTAATAAATAAATAAATAATATAACACAGCTTGTATGTTGCATTATTTCTCCCTCCCTTTCCTTCCGATGCGCCGTCTCAAGAGCAGTGTTGCGAACATCCCTTTTTATGCCTTAAAATAATGATTTATCATCTAGTTTAATTTTTAGCCCCAAAATAATCATCTAAATTGTATTACGCAGCGCTGTCCCTAAAGAAATAGACAGGGCACAGCCTTAAACGTCGTCAGCACAAAATGAGAGTAAAACATAGAATCAGGTAATAAAATCTTGTGTGGCGAAGAATTCTCTGATAAGGACTTCGACATTTGAGCTCTTCATTTGAGTGTATTTTATTCTTCAATTTTCGATGAAAAAAATGGGTAACATAACTGTTTTAGCCCTATTTTGAAAATATTAGCAAAATCTAGCCCTTTTCGAGACTCCAATTAGCCCGAGAACCTGGCACCGAGTTGGCAAAGCTGCCCGAGAGCGTCCAGGCTATTAAAGTTACTATGTGTGTCCGTAGCAGAAGAAACACCTGATAACAAATGGATTGCGCCCGGCGCAGGTGCTGCTTTTCGTCGGTTTTCTGTGAGGTCGTGGTATCACTTTGATCGAGCCGGCCCATTCTTGCCACAGGCAATTAAACGTGGAATGTATTCAAAGTTCATAAAAAGGTTTTTAAATTGTAATAATGTTTTAATTCTCAAATAATTTAACTGAACGTTAAGCTCGACGCGTAGTGATCTTGACATTTGTTAGAAGCCGATAGCAGAACAATGCAATCGTGCGCATAGCTTACACATTTGGTATAGTATAGTGCTATGCAGTAAGAATATCCAATTATCGCGTTAATTTAGTTCTCACGAGTTTGGAATATGGATCGCACTTCCAGCTGTTGAATGATCAATCGGATATTCTTGAGCATTGGGTTTTTTTTTCTAAGTAAGATCAATTTATAAAAAGCACAGGAAATACGGCTAAACGAAGAAAAAAACTGTTATTCAAAAAGAAAATTATATTTCAAAGACGGTTTTTTCCCGTCTTTTCATCATCATCATCAGCCTATCGCAGTCCACTGCTGGACATAGGCCTCTCCAATTGTTCGCCACTGTGATCTATCCATGGCTTCTCGCATCCAGCTCTTGCATGCCATCCTGCGCAGATCGTCCCCCCACCAAGCCAGAGGGCGCCCTACATTACGTTTGCCAAGACGCGGTCTCCACTCTAGAACTCGTTTACTCCATCGGTTGTCGGTTCTGCGGCTAATATGGCCAGCCCACTGCCACTTAAGCTTGCTAATCCGATGAGGAATGTCGATGACTCTGGTTCTCTGCCGGATCACCTCATTTCGGATTCGATCTCGGAGAGAGACGCCGAGCATTGCTCGTTCCATAGCCCGCTGAGCGACCTTTAACTTATGGACCAGCCGTACCGTAAGTGTCCACGTTTCGGCTCCGTATGTCATGACGGGCAGGACGCACTGATTGAAGACTTGTATCTTTAGGCACTGTGGTATCGACGATACGAAGACACGACGTAGTTTTCCAAATGCTGCCCAACCTAACTGGATTCTCCTATTCACCTCATCCTCCCGTCTTTTATACTTGTATAACTAATAGGTGCTAATAAAATATTTTTGTGTAATAAGTATCAATGAAATAGGTATTATTTGACTTAGGTTTATTATTTTTTTGAATCACGAGTACTTAATACATTCTTTTAGAAGATTGAATTCAACATATAGATAGAAACATAAATCATAAATTTCTTTAATTATGTCAGGTTAATTATGTAAAATAAAACACACCACTAAATTAAAATATCTGAAGCTTTTCATTTAACCGTGCGATCGATGTCCTAGATTTTAATACTACCTGAATAATCAAATTACTGAGCATAATGTCACGTTCGTGCGCTGCTAATCTGAACAGTTACTTACTGTTACCGTTTTTACACTGTGTACGTGCGAATCCAATTTTACTCTACGAAGAATCAGCGAACGAAATTGCAAATAGAATCTTAAATGAAGTACGAAAATACGAATTATACAAATTCGTATCCTTGAAAATAAATAAAAAATGAAACCGCAAAGTTTTAGGAATGTAAGATAATAGGTAAATACCTTCGAGTGGAGAATGAGTGATTAGCACACATGACATACGTCACTAGTTCAACAATATGCAACAGTAAGTTTGGAAAATCTACTTTTCATTACAAACAAAACTAAATTTCAAAATAGCTTTGTCCTGTCTAGATCACAAAGTAAGAAGATACTCTTCAAAAAACTTGTCTCCTCGTTTGAAATTAAATACCCGGGCGGGTATTTACACTTAATTTTGGGGCTTAATTTTGTTATATTCCTCAGAGCATTCTCCTAAGTATAGACAGTAGAGTATACATAGCGAGGCTACACCTCTACGTTTCGTCTTTTCAGATAACATGTAAATCTTATTAGACATGGATATTATGGACTAACTTTTTGAAAAATTATGGTTGTCATAAATGTTTGAAATTACACGATTCAGTTTGCATGAACAGTTGAAGTTTGATAAATGTTTGAAATTACACGATTCAGTTTGCATGAACAGTTGAAGTTTGAAGAAGTAAGACCATTATAACTTTTCCTTAATTAAAAAAAAAGACGACATAAAAAAAGACTTAAATTAAAAACAAACGGCCATAGAGAGTGGACGGCAAGTGAGTTGGCAAAGTTACTCTCTGTGACATTGCTACATAACCATGCGGAACAGCTAAGATACGTACATATATATTATAAAGATATCTTTCATATCATAATATCACATCTGCGAACACTCATACAACTCCATAAATAATCTAATTACAGCTCATACGCGTTACTCTATTTACGGTGCATTAGTGACGTCACGTCTCGGCACGTCACGTATCATACCGGAGGCGTGTCAAGACCATCGCCAGATCATTTGCGAACATTTACTACAGATACATAGAACCTCACTTAAGCCATCATCAGTAATATATATTGAAAATTGGCTGCAACTTAAAAACTATGCAGAGACTGAGAAATTGCTGGAAACTGTCACATAATTTTTACTTACACGATACTCACTCGCAAATACAAATACTTGCGCGTAGACACTTACACATACATACACACACCCACATGCACACATAAGTATGATCGCATGCGCACACGTATAATCTAGTACGCTTTTTCATCTAAATTTGAACTATTCAATGTTGCTTGTTATGTATAATTACTTTAACATATGTCCTATAGGTATTTTAATTTTAATTTATAGAAATATATTAGCGGTGCCTCCTTACACAAGCTATTTAATGCTTAAAAGCAGGCGCAGGCCACAGTTTTTTGTTATTTATAAGCATTAGAAATAAGGATAATTTATTTATTTATATTTTTTATGAGATAGGTGGCAAACGAGCTGACGGATCACTTGAGGGTAAGCGATTGCTGCCGCCCATGGACGCCCGCGACACAAGTGAAGTTATAAATGCAGCTTGGCAGCAGCTTTAAACCCCCCCTTCCCCCGGATTGGTCCTTCGGTACCCTCATTCACGCAGCGAAAGAGCACAGTGCTGCTTCACGCCGGTTTTTCATTCAAAAGAATCATTTACACAATACCAACAGACATTCAGTAAAAATGTTAGTTTGTGTTATACTGATTATAGCATCATCGTCAGCCCATTTAAGTCCCCACTGCTGGGGCACGGGCCTCCCTCAATCACATGAGGGGTAATTGCCATACTCACCACGCTTGGCAGACGGGTTGGCGAGGGCTTTGATATAAATGCAGAGTTTTCCTTCTTTGGGTGCTGATGATCTTGCCAGCAGCTTTACCTTAGTCGCCTTTAACGACACCTCGGTAAGAGTGAGGGTGGCCTATTCTACTCTGCCGGGGACCACACGGCCAGCGCCTATTATTTAGCGATTATGGCATAGGAATACTAAATAAGTCACCGTCCTGGTTCCAAACTAAGGTTTTCCCTTGTTACCTCCTATGGCAACCAGGTACAACGAATATACCACAAACACCCAAACCCAACACAAATATCCATGTAAATTTAATATGTTACTCGTTTTAAATAAATCAATAAAAAAATCAAAGCTAAATTTTTAATCTCATAAACACTTCACCTGGCCCCATCACACACAACATAAGCGTCATGGTGAAATGTCGACAGTCATTGCGAATCACGCGCAAGTCCCGTTAAGCTGACGGGTAAAGCACACTAGCGACGCCAATCGATTTTAATTTTTTGCTACGAAACCGGATCTTTATAAAACTATTTCGGTCTTACAATCTCTCGAAAAACTATTACACAATTTAATAAATCCCCGGTTTCATTGGTCCCCGGCAGAGTAGAATAGGCCACCCTCACTCTTACCGAGGTGTCGTTAAAGGCGACTAAGGTAAAGCTGCTGGCAAGATCATCAGCACCCAAAGAAGGAAAACTCTGCATTTATATCAAAGCCCTCGCCAACCCGTCTGCCAAGCGTGGTGAGTATGGCAATTACCCCTCATGTGATTGAGGGAGGCCCGTGCCCCAGCAGTGGGGACTTAAATGGGCTGATGATGATGATGAATTTATTAAATAATCATGCACAAAGGTTGGGTCCGTTTTTGTACGCGAAAATTTATACACGCCAAAAGCCACTTTTAATTACGGTAATTCAAAATTCGGGTGCAAAAGCAGACCAAACAGTTAACTATAAGTATCAAATAAATAGTATAGGTGTTTTCCGAGAGATTGTAACCTCGAAATTGTTTAAAATAGATCCGGTTTAGTAGCTAAAAATTAAAATCGATTGGCGTCGCTAGTGTGCCCTACCCGTCACCTTAACATGCACAGCGTAGTACCACCGTTAATGTACGCAATAGTATAGCGTAGTAAGGAACAGACGACAATAGGACATAATGCTCTAAGAATTCTCACCTCTCGACCTTGCAGGCGAGCGCTGGTGACCACCTGTAAATTTTACTATGGGTTCTCGAAAGCCCATTAATTTATTGATTTCGAGTTAACTCGCTTACAACCTCTAGGGCGTTTGCCGGAGACTAATTACTCCCATGAGATGGTCTGACAAAATCCGCAAAACCCTCAACACGAATGTCCACGAAGCCCTCTACGTCGGAGCATTGTCCGCGAAAAATTGATTCCTCGGCGGGATCACGACCCCCAGTAATGAGGACATCGACGCGAGGTGGGGTTACTTGAAGAACTTAATGCCAATAGGCATTCTTTACCGGTCAACCTCACTTTTTTTTTAATATGGCTCTACCCGAAGATAATTTGCCAATATCAAGTAACTTATTGAGAATAAGTAGGTAGTCAACAGTCGAGTCACTTAATAAAACGCCGATGTTTTACGTTTTATCGACCTACGGATTCAACGGATTCCACTCTAAAAGCAATCGCGGGTTTTAAGACTCTATTCGGCCGTGTGGTCCCGACAGAGTAGAATAGGCCACCCTCACTCTTACAGAGGTGTCGAAAAAGGCGACTAAGGTAAAGCTGCTGGCATGATCATCAGCACCCAGAGAAGGAAAACTCTGCATTTATATCAAAACCCTCGCCAACCCGTCTGCCAAGCGTGGTGAGTATGGCAATATCCCCTCATGTGATTGAGGGAGGCCCGTGCCCCAGCAGTGGGGACTTAAATGGGCTGATGATGAAGACTCTATTAGGTCCAAGCAAGTTGTCACGAGATAACTCACTCGACACACAATAGCAGTGTTAAAAACGATATAATCCAACAATTCTTAATATATAATTTTTAGATTTTCGCGTTGCATTATAACTATAATGTATCGGACTGAGTCTCTGACTCAGTCCGCTCGTGACCACGGCTGCTGTAACGTAGCCGAAACGTCTAGCCAAATATGTGAGTACACAATGTTGTTTCACATAATAAATATCGTGTTAATCGCCGTATTGATACATTATAGATTCTTATTATTAGGATCACTTTGCGGCACTTCACTGCACAAATAAACACCAAATTTGTACACTAAAAACCGTCAACCCACACGGGTTCTTATAGCCCTACCCGCCGAATCTTATGAATAGTAAACAAGGAAGTGGTTGACATGACTTTTTACTTTTTAAACTTACACACATTGTCACCACAACTTTCACAGTCTTTTTTAATTTGTATGGTACTAACGATACTTATTAAATTAACACCTAAACACATAATTTTTTTTATCAGCCTATAAACTGTCCCACTGCAGGGCAAAGGCCTCCATCATAGAAATCAAGTTATCGCTACTATGATGGGATTAGGCTTAATGACCACGCTTGCCAAATGCGGATTGGTGATCACAAACCCGAGCGATGTTCGAAAAATTCGAAACATACTTTTCGCTCGACCCGGGAATCGAACCCAGGACCCTGAGATCACGGGGCGGTACTTAAACAACTAGACCAACAGGGCGTTAATTACATCATGACACATATCAAATATGAAATATTTTGATAAAATATTTGTGATGTAACTTACAATGTAAATAGTTAAAAATAGAACTTACACAAATAAAAATAAAGCGAATAAATAAATATTACTCGATGGTTGTATCACGATTGAACTATCCTCTACGAAAGGTTAGAGACTTGAACATGATCGAAAACGAATGGTATCGTTTCTGTTAATCTCAGCTACATTTTGCTTACGAGGAAGGATGTGAGACGAATTCCAAAGGTCGTTTAAAATTAAGGTGCGCAGTAAAAAACGATTGCCAACAGGATATTGAAAGCATGCTTAGGCCTTTAGATAAGATTTTTTAGTAATGTTTTTTCCTAAATAAAAATTTATCTTGTATATCTGAAGCCCACCGAGAGTTCGGTAAGTACGAAAACGATATTTTTAATATGAATAAGAAAACGCCCTAAAAATAAAATTTAATATATTTTCAGATAAAACTAATTCACATAGATTCTTGTGGCATTGAAACAACTAACCTTCAACTTTAAGGTTCATCATTATAAAATAAAAAAAAACAGACTGCAAAGCAATGAAGTAATGAAATCCATTAAATATTGATATGCAGAATTGCAATTGATGTTGGACTCACGATCGTGATAACGAGGTATATTCATTAGTGTATTAGGCAATAGACATACGAATTATGTTTTAATATATTCAAATGTAACACATGCCAATCAATAAAACACAAATGGAATAAACGTGGGCCCGCCATTACCATGAGAAATTTATGTATGAATAAAGGAACATTTGGAACTGATGATTAGTATCAGAAAGACGACTGCGAAATAACACCTATTTTGTTTTATTCATAACTAGTGGCCCGCACTCACTTCGGTTCACATTAGCTCCACTTTATACCAATAGAAGGCGCTAGGTGTCGATTACATCGCGCTAGTAATTCGTGTTTTCAGATTACCTATAAGCGTTGCCACTGTTAGTATTAACCTGTTCATAAATAGAATAGATAAAAGGTAGTAAAAAACAATAAAATTGCTTTCCGCTGGTTCGTTTGTACCCGTATTAATTATGAGGAAAGTAGCAGTCGCTCGCAGCTTTGCTCCCGTAGAATTCGAATTGCCACAGAGTCTATGTCACTTTCCATCCCTTCAACTATTTTCAAGTAAAAAATCACGTTTTGTCGCTCCGTTAATGCCGTGAAAGACGGAGAAACAAAGAAACAGACACACACACACACACACTTTGCCATTTATAAAATTAGTATAGTATGGATTACACATGCATGCGTGTAGGTAGGTATCAAACATTCGCATAATTGGCATATTTCGCATTTGACCTTTTAACTACGCAGTTCAGATTCGAATATCGTTATGTAGGATACATTAAACACATTGTAAAAAACATTATTATTAGTCTGACATTCAACGTTGTATGAAAATCCCAAGACCATATACTTACTAATATTATAAATGCGAACGTGTGTGTCTGATTGTTTGTCCGTCTTTCACGGCAAGGCGGAGGAACGAATCAACGTGATTTTCAAGTACAGATGGTTGAACGGATGGGGAGTGATATAAGCTACTTTATGGCAAACTGAATACCACACGAGCGAAGCTGCGTAAGCGATGGTAGATTAGTGGGCAAGAACGAGTGCTTTCCGAACTCGGGTTTGCCACACGAGCGAAGCTGCGTAAGCGATGGTAGATTAGTGGGCAAGAACGAGTGCTTTCCGAACTCGGTTTTGAATCCTGGTACGCACCTCACTATGTTTTGGTGTGTACACAGGATATTACAAGAAAGGGAAGAAAGAAAGCTTCTAGAATAGACGAACGACCTCATAAAGATTGCTGGAACTCGCTATGTTCAGCAGTGGAGCAATTGCCGCCGCCCATAAACACGCGCGACACCAGTGGATTCACAAGTGCGCTGCTAACGTTTAAACCTCCCTTTCCCCCGGACTAACCCCCACTCACGCAGCGCAGTACTGCTTCACGCCGGATCTTACTGGGAAGGGTAGAAAGAAAGCTCTTCTAGAACAGACAGACGAACTGATAACGATGCAGTAACACGCTATGTTCAGCAGTGGAGGTTTTATGGCTGATAAAAGGAAGACACAGGATCTTAGATCAATTTAGGCAGGAACTAGCCCAATGGCCGCAGTTTTGTCATAAGTTCGATTGTAAAATATCAATTGCTCATCTAAGAATATTTCTAATTGATAATGAAGCAAACCTTTAATTTCAAACAGTGTTAAAGTAATACTATTTTATAGCAAAGTTTCACATCTGGGGGCGTTTCGAATTAAATCTACGAGTAAGACGAAGAGTCGTGAGTTTAAAGTTTATTTCCAAAACTAATAATGCGAAATGAGAGAGTACGTCTAAAGCTATAATGGCAAGGCCAACGACCCCATTACAAAGGCTCATTTAAGTTTAGTGGCGTAGTAGTTAAAAAAACGGCAAATTGCTTACTAAACGATAATTCATTTTGGAACTCCGCCCCTAGCAAATCTGGTTGGGAATGTGTAGGGTTGTCACATAGCGCTAATAAATATAGGAGTTCAGGGTTTTACCAATTTTATAAGTCACACCGATTTACCTGCGCAGAAGTCTTATTTTCGAAAACTGCGGCAAAATCTTAACCAATCACAACGCTCTATATACGCGCGCCAAAAATTACAATTTCTTATTGGTTGATGCGTCAGCGCCATGTTCGGTGCGAGTGCGGTTAAGAGAGAGATAGCATTCCTCTCTGGACTTATTGTATTTAGTATTAATGTAACTCAAATGTCTGTATTTCAACTGCTTTCGCTATCGTAATCAACCAAATTTAACTTGCTCTTCTGCGTAGACGAATTAACTTATTAACGTGGTACAGCTGTACCACCAATCCAGTCGCAATTTTATAATATTTTGGGTCTTGTCCAGAAACGCGAGTTCTTCGCGGATTACGTCGCGAATTTTAGTTACACTGGCTTAACGGTTGGAAGCATCAGTAAGACACTTCCTTTTAAGCAAGCATTGTATTTACTAAACGCCTTCCATTCGCGCGAGCTCTGGACAGGGACTTAAGGTGACGGGTAGGGCACACTAGCGACGCCAATCGATTTCACTTTTGGCGTGAATCAACTTTTCGCCTACAAAAACGGACCCAACATTTGTGCATGGTTATTTAATAAATAGTATAAGTGTTTGCCAAGAGGTTGTTACCCCGAAATTGTTAAAATTAGATGTTACCCCGAATTGTAGAATTTAGATCCGGTTTAGAAGCACAAAATTAAAATCGATTGGCGTCGCTAGTGTGCCCTACCCGTCACCTTAAGTGTCGCTTTCCAGTAAACCAGCGCTGCCGCTGTTGCTTGTATGCTGAGGCTGAGCCTTGTTGGCCGCAACTTTTATGCTTTTCAATATTGCACCACCTACCCCTCCTCTACTATCAAATGTCATTTGCCTGAAGGTTGTCTGGTAGAAATCGCTTCCAGCGATAAGATCGCCGAAATTGTACAATTAAGTTTCTGTAATGCCTAGTTTTTTTAAGTTGTTTTTTTTGTATATCTATCTCTCTATATCTATCTCTGTACCGTGTTTATTTAGTATTTGTTTAATGTATTATGTGTTCAATAAATAGTTCTTTCTTTCTTTCTCTTGCATGAGAACAAAGTAAATGTTATGTTATGTAACGTCGGCCACACTTGATATCAATTTTTTTTACTAAGTATCTTTCAAAATCAATTAAGAGAAGTGAAAAAGGAGCCTAGATTTCTATGGCAAAGTCACGATTAATTATCATAAAAACAAACGATAATAATAAGTATTTGCTAGACAATTCACAGGTAATAACTATTTTAAAAATTAGGGCATGTGTGCTCATAGCACAAGGGGACCTGTGCTATAAACAGTAGTTGGCGAAACCTGGGGGCGATTCCCATTACAAGAAAAAAAGAAAGAAACATTTTGAATTACAGCCAGATTCTCATCAACATCATAGCCAGTGCACCATCAAGGTAGTCAATACTATGGACAATAGGCTGTCACTAAACAGACTATGAATCCATCATCGCCCACATCATCACTTACCATCAGGTGAGATTGCAGCCAAATTTCTGGGTGTTTAAAAAATATTTAACTGCTAAATATATTAGTTATTAATTACTTTGTTCTCATGTAAGTGTCTGTAATGTCTTTTATGAGAATAAATTTCTTTAACCATAAATATTCAATTTCTCAACTGTAGTTTGTCAAAATATGAATAAATTGCCCAAACTCGCGCTCGCGCACATTAAAGCTACTGTTACACATGCTCCTTTCTAGCATGCTTAAAAAGCATGCCAAATATGAGCATGCTTAATAATAAGCAAACCTGTTTACATCGTGCTAAAGTTCTCCGCCACCCTCCCCCTTCCACCCGCTCTACAGGTAGCATGCTCAAAAATCGACCGGCGTGTAATTTTTGAGCATGCTCAAATAGCATGCTTATTAGTAGCACGCTTGTGCATACATGCTACTTAGTAGCGCTTTAAAAAAAAAGTGGTACTCAAGCTAAATTTTGGCAGCTTTCACTCATTGTATTTTTTTATGTGCTAAGGTGGCAGATGAGCAGATGGTAAGCAATTGCCGCCGCCCATGGGTGTCCATCGGCGGCGGCAAACCAGTAGAGTCACAAGTGCGCTGCCGACCTTTTAGCCCCCCTTTCCCCCGGATTGGGCCTCCGGTACCCTCACTAACGCAGCAAAACACAGCAAAGTGCTGCTTCACGCCCGTTTTCTGTGAGGCCGATGGTATCACTCCGGTCGAGCCGGCCATTCATGCCGAAGCGTTGCTCTCCCACATTCATTTCATTTCATTTGCTCAAAAGTAGCATGCTTTAAGCATGAAAATAATCATGTGTAACAGTACCTTTACGCTCGGTAATCGATATGCGCTCGCAAACGAGTGCATCGAATCGTACAGTTTCTCGTTTGTAAACTAAATTACGCCTGGCTTGATGGACGCCAAATGTCAAGGTACTGTTTAGATTTTAATTATATATTCTAGTTATCTCTTTTGTACTTCTTTTGGTGGTTGATTTAGTGACTGATCCGTCTCGCTGTTGCCACCAGAGACATTATAACTTGTCTGTTTTTGAAAACATTATTTTTTTTCGCAACAGTAAAATAGCGATTACGGAAAAATATTTAAAAATGTACATCTAAATTAAATGATTTCTTAAGTAGTAATTAGATACTTCTATAAAAATGCTACTACCCCAAAAATTCATATTAATTAAGCAGTTTCATCTTAAATGAGTGCTAAAAATATTTGCAACTATATTTCCACTGGATATTTGTAGATACATACCTATAATATTGATGAAACTATCGTCGGCTCACGGCGAAGCAAAGTCGTCGACTTACCAAGGTCTCGGGTAGCTTAGGAAATCAGTTGCATGGTTAGCAAAATATAGTGGGTTCGAGTCCCACCCGAAGACTGTCGATAAATTTTTAAGTGCATTATTAACTTTAGATACCTCTAGTTTAGATAGGTTACAGCAAAAAAGGATCTACAACCTGTGCGGATAAAGAATGGGATCAGTGCACCCCACGAGTGCGAGTATAGACGCAAATAGTGTGCGAGCGAGAAGTGAATAGATGCGCCGCCATATCTGATCCCATTCTTTATCCGCACAGGTTGTAGGTAATTTATTGCTAAAATCTAATTCTCAAGTACTTTTGTGATAAAAGTAATACCTAGATAGATAAACTATTATTAAAAGTAAAAACTTACAACAACTTATGATTATCACATTGTTAAGTTAAATTTTGTCGTCATAAATTCTACGCGATTGCAAATGATTGTACGTAAAATATCATGAGGCAAAATGTTATGGGAAAAACAACGCATGTGTAAATTAACTTAAGCTAAACAAAGGAGTATGGTATCGCATTAACAGTGGGTACAAATAGTTGAGTATTACAAACTAACAATGTGTTAAGCTTATCTTACCTGTATAGATCCTGTACAGCGAACCGAGCAATCCTTGCATCATTTTGACTAGGTAACTTGCATTTAGGCACTAAACCACTCAATAGAGCATTGTGTACTAATCAACTTGAACAATAGCCACATTATCAGCACAATAATCAGACATGTTCTCGTCGGTAAACACTACTTTATCGTTTCTTGATGACTCCATTTGGATTTCTTTAAAGTTCATTGAACACTGATCATGATTTGTATGAAAGACGTGTTAAAATATGGAGAGTCGCCTACGTTGGTACGGTCATGTCCTGCGGAAACCGGACAGCTACGTGGGAAACAAATGTCTGGCCATGGCACCACCGCCGGGTCCCGGCAGAAGGGGTAGACCTAAAAAGGTGTGGCTTGACATCGTAAGGGATGACATGCGTGCTAATAAACTGACCACTACGGATGCACAAGACCGCGCGAAGTGGAGGAGTAGAAGTAGGAAAGCGGACCCCGGGCTCCGAAGCGACAGCTTGGGGATGATGATGATGATGACGTGTTAAAATATAAAATTACCAAAAGATATAACATTGACTGACCGGATGGCGCAATTGGTAGTGACCCTGCCTCTTACGCCAAAGGTCGTGGGTTCGATCCCCACCCTGGACAAACATTCGTGCGATGAACACTTGTGTTTGTTCGGTGTCTGGGCGTAATATATGTATTTAAGTATATATTTGTGTTCCTCTGTTGTCTGATATCTGTAACACAGGTGCTTAAGCTACTTAGTACGGAATCAGGTCAACGTATGAGATGTTGTGAGAATTATATTATATTATTATATCATAACAATCTTAGCCAATCACAATGACAGGTGAAGTGATTAAAAAATACCGATAAATTATAATTACATTATAAGCAATAGCACACTGGTATAGTGAGAATTAAGGCATACATTATCCTAATAGTATCCGGGAGCCGAAGCAATCACTATGGACGCAACTTGGTGATTGATGACACGCTAAGATGAAGAAGAAGATTATCCAAATAGTTTTCATACAATTTCAACAATAAAAAAAACCATAACAAAATTAAACACCTACATTAAAGTACTTCAATTTGACGTAACAATACTTAACGTATCGTAGCATCTGCTCTAATTTCCTATAATGACAGACATACAAATAACGATAAAAGCATAATTATATGCAACCTCACAAAGGGCACGGAAACACGCAACCCGCATATTGCATACCTCTCCATTACTTCATACAAATTCTTGAACGCAACAAGCGATACTTATCTCTGGACTGCCATACAACGAAGCCGCAAGTATCTCAAGCAGCTCGAAATCATTTATTTACACATACGTTGGGTTACAACCAACTGTCGAACTTCAACGGATTCTGAATGTCAAACACATGATGAAAGATCAATGAAGACGAGATTGCAGCAACTAATCCATCCATGTAGTGGTCTGTACCAAATACCCAACTGGTCTAAACAGGAGCCCCATTCTCGTGCTCGTGATATTTAGAAAATATGGCGGATATCACCTGAAAATAAATGTCACGTGCCCAAGAATTGGGCTCCAGGAGTAAATTAGATCGGATAATTTATCACCGTCCCCGAAAAATTTTACCCTAAATTTTTTATCAAACGAACCGCTTATGAACCCTTAGGGTTATTTTTGCTTAAATGATCCTCTCACTCTTAGTTTCCCCCGATCAGTCAGAAGGGTCTAAGTCATGCAAGATTTCTACAGCTATGACCATAGGCGACGATCTGACGTTTCGCTTAACAAAGCATAGGCACAAATATACATATGAACTCCCTCTTCCAGAGGCTTAAGTATGAGAATAGAGTGTAAGTAACGGGCTTTAGATCAACCTAGTATAGAATACAACGACCAATGAATAAGGTAAGTTCTGATATCGGAACCCCCTCTTACAGAGACTTAAGTATGAGAATAGGACGTTACTTAGACTTTAGACCAACCTGGTATAGAATACAGCGAACAATGAATAAGGTAAGCCCTGATATCGGAAGCCAAGACCCACATCGGGTCGCTGCGCAGCCTGCAACCAAGTAACAAACCCATTGACCGATTCAACGGACAAACAGCTCCGATCGAGCGATAACTATCGAGTACCGAATGAAGATACAGACGAGAAATGACTGTAAGTATCGGAGGTGAACGACCCCTGTGATGGACAGTACGGTGGCCAAATTGAAGTAACGGGAATGCCTGCCGGATCGTTATCATCCATCAGATTTGCGTACCTATATGTTAGCAATTACCTCTTACGCGAGTAGGCCCGACCACTGTATGGAATGTAGTGCAGCTTGTACAGTTACATGTGTAAGGAGACAAAAGGAGCACACATCGTACACTCGTAAATTTAATATTGAAAAAGAAAATATAAGACGTCAGAATCAATCTTCGTAATAAAAACAGAAAACGAACACCAATCTTAAGGATAAAAATAAGATATTCGTTTCCCTATTTAATAAGTTCGATTATAAAAGTATCAAACATAATCTTCTAACAATATCCAAATAAATTGATACCATATAAGTATTACGGTCGAGGTCCACAATCAGTGAAAGGTTTTTAAACATGACCAAGCAAATCTTGATGTAGATTAACATAAAACTTCAAATAAGAGCGAAAATATCGTAATAACCAAGGTCAGTAACGTAACCTTTAAGTAGACGCCCACAATGTGACAGAACTGACCATCCGCGGAGGAATTACACATGACGAACGAGCTATATGGCTTATGGCCCTAATAATGTCGAAACCAGTGTGGGTGGGAGCCAACGTAAATTATATCCACAAAAAATATAAAGCAAGCGTATTAGCTATGAAGTAACAAACATTAACAACAGCCATGTTGTCTTAGAAATAAAAAAAGCATGACGTCTCCTTCATCATCATCATCATTTCAGCCAATAGACGTGCACTGCTGGATATAGCCGGAGGCCCAATCTTCTCAACAAAGATCGGTGCTGTGCCGCCTGCATTCAATGGATTCCCGCAACCTTCACCAGATCGTCGTTCCACCTTGTGGGGGGCTTGCCACAGGTTGCGACTTCCTGTACGTAGCCTACACTCGAGGACCTTTCGGCCCTGACGTCTCCTATAAGACGAAATATAAAGAAAAACGAAAAGCATCAATTTCAAGACATGTTCGTACAATTGACAGAAGAATTTATTTTAGAACTTGAGCTTTACTACGAAAACCCGTTAGACGTTTATACCGGGTTCGATTCTGGGAATAACTAACAATAGAACAAAAATCCATAATTTAAATTCAAATAATAAAGAAGACCGTAACTATGATTCAGCAGGAAAACTGTCATGTGTTAGAACTTTAGAATCAAACATTCTTAATGAAAAATAAATGAAGACAAACGTTACATCTACCTTTGATATAATCCGGCAGATATTAATCTTAATATTCTTACTAGATAATTTAGAAGAAACCAATGTGCTCATTTACATTTGAAATTATTAATCAAAAAAATCGTAAATAAACGTAACATTTTTAATCATCTTGGCACCGATACCTGAATATGTCAAAAAATTTAAAGAGACACTTCCCACATTCATTTTTCATATATAATAAGGCAAATAATAGCCCAATGATTCTGAATAGACTACGTTGACGAGTTCTTGCAATTTTTCAAATCGCTATTTACATAGATCTATTGTCACTTCCTTTTACAGAACCTTCCAAGTGCTATTTGTTTAAGAGACAAAAGACTCAAGTCTAATCATCATTTACTGTCATTCATGGTAATCATGAGACTGCGTCAGCTGTGTTTGTTACTAAATCATCACCTATGCTTTAGTCATTCTTAAAGATTCGCTTCACAATTAGCAACGTTTGCCAAGGTTAAAGTATTTTAAAACCGAATTCGCTAAATACGACAAACTTCAATCAGAATAAAGAAGTAATATTAACAAATGGCTACATGCTTTGAAATAATATCTCTCCGTAAAAGCAACAAATGTCTAACAAACCAATTTGAATAAAGAACTTTCAAAGAAGCCCTCAAAGATTTATTTGAAAAACAAAAAGTCGTAATTAATAACGAACAAAAGCAGCTCGACGTAAGACGACTGGCCGCAAATCACAAACCGACGGGAAAACGTCTATATTTTAAAAATAGATGCGTCAATAACAATGGATAAGTAAATGGAGACTCTAATGAGCCGGCGCGTGAATGTGCGGCAGAATTAGCCACACACGAGAGCCGTTGCGAAACCACATGAAGAATCACCAAAAGTGTGAGGAACAAGCACCAATGAACACATTAGACTTGGCATTTTTTGCGAATCAATGGCGCAAACGTTTCCAATGATCATCCCGTTATAATGTGTGCTGAAAAATATAAACGGTTTTCGGAACAAAAAACACTATTCTTGCGACCTTTCGCCGGTCATTCAATTTTGCGAAGTGAAACAGTAGGCACGATCTACTCCGGACATACAATAACCAGACTGCGTTACTGACATAGTTTGCCGTCTAGATGTATTTGCGGACGTAGTCTCACAGTCTTTTTGTTGAGGAACTAAAGACAGACGAAATTAGAACTATACGACACATTCACCCGCTGTAATTCATCATTGGATCCACAGACATTCGTGGGACTTTCACAAGTCCTTGGAAAGTTAATGGAGACCTCTTAAACACGGCGTGATTCTCAATTTGCACGAGTGACAATTTATTATATTGCAAATTGCATCTGACATGTCTGGTCTTAATCTGGCAGGCGCCGGCGGGAATTTCGTCGGAGCTAATGCGAAAATGACAATCCAACTACAAGATTAAAGTACTTCAAAAACAATTGACGGTGTGTGTATCTTTTGTTTTGAGCACTAGGGTTTTATTTATTTTTTAAGTTATATAGGAGCACTTGGGGACACATCACTGGCACTTTATTTTCTTTTTTTATCACTCGCGCTTTCGCGATGTTTGCCGCAAGTTGTCGCGCGTTCAGCGCGAAGAGATGACGTCCGCAGCGGATCGCGCGCCCGCGCCGTCCGCGGTGGCTGGCACCGCCGACGCCACTGGCCACCGGGATTATTTATAAATCCATGCAGACAGGGGGTCGTAGAATTTTGCACGACTCCATGGTATGCCCGCTAATGATGACTGCACCAGGTCGCGCCGGAAACAGAGTTCGTGTCCGAACACAGCCAAGAGCGGTTTCGTTTTCTTCTTATTGTCTTATCTGAGTTATACTTCCTATGGCATCTGCGAAGAGTTGGTTTATAGATTTTTAGACGAGACAGATTTTCAAAAAGCTGATTATCTTTTGTCATCTGTCTTGCTGCGGTTAGGTTTATGGTCATAGGGAAAAATGGTGTAGAGTTCCGTAAAAGATATTGAAACCGTAGCAGGCTGAAGGATTGCACGCTCTTGCTAAAACTAGTATACAAATCTGTCTATTTCCTAGAACCATTCTCACCTAAATGTTTAATACCAATTAAGGACATTTCACAGATTGTGGTATCCTGATATGTAGCTAAGCGAACAAATCGCAAGATAAATTGTTTATGTTGACAAGTCGACTTGTATTCAACCCGCAGATATTTGGGAACATGACCACCGGTATATGGCTGACTTCAAAACAAACAAATAAGATGAAGCGCATTTTAATTACAAATGCACTCTCATTGAAGTCACTCGTCCAAAAACAACAATAGTTACGAGTACTTCGCGTATCAAATTTCAAATTGCGTAACATGTTGAGTAGCGAATTCTAATACTAGTGTTGTCCAAATTGCATTTTGACTCAGATACCCAAGACTGAGCAAATCCCGTAATAATTTCAATTCATTTAATCGAATATGAATCTTGAGTTTTTTTTCGGCATTCTTAGATAAAACTCGTTTGACAATACAAATACACTAGCATCACGATAGAGTAACTTATATATACTGAGAGTAACTTCTAATATACTGAGATATGCTTAAAGCTGTCACCCTGGTTAAACACCTAGGCTACCATTTATATAAGTATAATTAGTTGACAGCTAAATTGGTGGTGTATTATTCATAGATGAAAGGGCGGGTATTAAAAATCTTATAGATTTATCGTCGCGTTGGTAAAACATTCTGTAGCTGAAAGTGCCTGTCGTCGAAAGTGAAGTTAAAGATTTGTAGTTAAAAAACTTAAAGGTTTATCGAAGTGTCGGTAATATATTCTGTGGCTGAAAAGACCTGTCGTAGAAAGTGACTTAGTAGAAGAAAAAAAGTTTAGGTGACTTGAAGTAACTTACTGTCACTGTCATTATTTTGTCTTGTCATTGTACGTGAGCAAAAGCCTTTTAGATTTGTCATGCCGAGTGATGACGTCACATGAGGATTTTACTTTTTACATTTCTTCTTCAACACCAATATCTGATTAAAAAATTGTCAAACTACGGTTGTTCTTGATTTTTTGTCGTATTTTCTATTCTCGTCTTGGTCTCAGAGCAACACTACGACCGTGACGTTGTCGCCCACCTGAACAGGTGTACCTACTAAAGACCGCCAAAGTTGAAATGTTACTAACAGACAAACACGTGGGTGAGGTATTTACTATTAATATCTGGACGGTAATTAATGCGGCTCTTGATTTATTATAATTAACGAGAAATGACGTTCGCGTGATGAGGTAGCCTTGCTTCTGGAGGCAGTAATTGGGAACATTAATAATTGTGCAAATTACAACATCTAACGAGTAATTGGAGGTGCACTTAGCCACCAACGAGATAATTAATAGATAAGAGCGCTCGGAACAGCGGAGGAGTCCACAAGTGCACTGCCAACTTTTTTGTATCTGAATTGGACGTCCTGGTGGTTTAATTTAAAGACGTCCCGTAATGAACGAGAATATACCTGTCGCATCCAAACAAAGGAGACACACAGCGCGTGTGAAGGAGAGGAAAACTCCGATTCGGTCGTAACGTGCGCTTTAAATTAGGCCCTCTGGTTCCCGCACCTCGCTCAGCGCTAGCGAAATTCCTGGAATAACTTAGCTGGAGTGACACCAAAATGGGCGTATCAGATAATTACGGAAACAATCCGTATATATAAAAGCTTTATACATATATTATAAGATATAAGAAAGAAAATATTTATCAAATAGCGAATACAGAAAATCTTGAAAAGGTTGAAAGCTTCTACACTGGAAGTTGTAGACGAGTACATCTACCTCGGACAAAAAGTCCAGCTTGGTAAGTTCAACCTCCAGAAAGAGGTTGATCGACGAATCCAACTAGCTACCAACTAGCTACCAACTAATCCAAGAAGCTACGCAGCATATTTTCGGCCCATCTACCGCAGTGTCTCAAGACAAAAGTCTTCAATGCGTGTGTGTTGCCAGTGATGACATACGGAACTGAAACGTAACCGCTTACAATGTGCCGATTAAGGAAGCTCAAAGTCACCCAGAGAGCAATTGAGAGGGCTATGCTCGGAGTCTCCCTGCGTGATCGTATCAGAAATGATGAGATCCGCAGGAGAACTAAGGTCACAGACATAGCCCAAAGATTGCATGCCTCAAGTGGCAATGGGCAGGGCACATAGCGAGGAGAACAGACGGCCGTTGGGGCGGAAAGGTCCTGGAATGGAGGCCACGTTCAGGAAGTCGCAGCCGTGGCAGGCCCCCCACAAGGTGGACCGATGATCTGGTGAAGATCGCGGGAATCCATTGGATGCGACTGTGTGGAGAACATTAGGGGGAGGCCTATGTTCAGCAGTGGACGTCTATTGGCTTATTGGCTGAAGTGATGAATACAAAAAATGTAAGGAAACCATATTTGCCTTACATTTTCTGTATTCGCTTATTAAACGTAATACGATTGTGACAAACTAAAAACATATTAGAAAAGATTTAGGTTACGAGTACAAATTCGAGTCCAGTAAACTATACATACTTCAGAGGTGAGAAAGAAGAAATTCATTGCACAGGATAGGAAGTATAAAAGATCACGAATGATTGACATACTTCATGATACTGAAGAACCCCTTGTTAAATACGTTGCGCTGACCGGACCCTTTTATAGTCGGTGGTATAAAGTATGTATATGTCTTCTTCTGGTAGATACTCGATGTCTTTAACATGGCTGCAAGGCGCCTACAGTAAATTCAGTAAGAATAACGTGCAGTTTTCCTCATTTTTTTTAAACTGTCAAAAATAGATTAATCACTGTTTCCATTGGCGCTTTTACTGTAAACCCGACAAAAATCTGGCTCCAATGCCTCAGTGAATCACCGCAGGCTACAAAAGATCTGTCGCTTGGCACCATTTACAATACATACCTACCTTCTTGACAAATGAGTGCTAAAATTAAAAGCAAATGTGTACATATTATGCAACGTAGTTACGGAACAAACTTTTTGATTTATATAGAATGCTATGATCGGTGGACTATTTTGTTTTCTAGCGTTTTCAGAAAATTCATTGGAACATAAAAAAACATAATTATGAAATCCATGTTTAAGGAATTATGTAAGAAATTTAAAGTCCCTGTTCCGTCTGAGCTGGAATATATTTTACATCAAGGCAAAGCTCTTACTTTCTATACAAAACTGATAAGCTGATTGGTGCAATTTGTATTTTTTTTATATTAGTCTCTATGTTCCTCAGGGAAAAATTGTTTAATTTCATTAGTATAATGTCCCTAATAAGTGGGAACTGACGGTTAAAAAGCATTCATTATAAAGAACACTGACAATTAGAAAGTGAAATAGCCAAAAAGGTGGTAATATGTTGTGGTTGGTGATCGGCAGTGGTCGCTGATAGTTACTTTTTTCGTATAGAAGCTACAATAGGGCTATACACAGACTTACAGACACATGTACCTACGGTCAGCGAACGTAGCGGTTTCAGTTAGCCGGCAAAATCATTTGCGCTATGCGTGCACTCAGGGATTAGTTTCGCCCACCCCGCTGCGTGTGCATGTGATTATCGCCTAATCGCCACCAGAAAATTCGTCAACTGTACGTTAAACATTACACCTCTCTCATTAGTGTTCTGTCCGGCGGGAGCAAAAATACCAGGAAGAAAATACTTCTTGAAATTAACATCATAATTTAGGCGTTCGATGGAAACGTGAAAGTTCTTATTTCGTTTCCACGTAAAGCTAATTTAGACACTTATTTTCTATGCATGAGCATTCTAGACGCCCCTAATAGTCTTCGCTTGTATTTATAGATAATTCGATCTCTCCGCGTGGAATGAATGAGTTGCACAAATATTTTGTATGTAACGTAACACATCTGTGCATCGACATTTTATCGCGCTCTCTAGGCGTGAATGCAGCTATTTCAGATGTCTGCAATCATACTATGACAATGCATTGTGAGAGTGCGGTATTTTCGTTTTGATAGAAAATTGAGATATAAATATACTGAGTTTCTTGCTGATGTCTTCTCAGTAGAAATCGACATTCAGAACCAGCGGTACATTATAATATGTTTGTCTATCTTGGCATTCATACGTGTTCTGTGTGGATTAGTGGACTTAACTTGAATGAAGAAATTTTCTATTTATACTATAATAAATAATCAACTAGATGAAATGATGACAAGGTTTTTGTTAGATGGTAAAATAAGCCAGAAGTAAAACATAACCAGATTAGTGTTAAAATTAGTATTTTACTCTTAATACAAAACTAAACAATGCTAATATTAACGTAGGTAATTCTGTCAGTCTGTCTATGAATACGTGGCTCTTAGGGAAATGAACTGATTTTTATTTCACACTTCGGCATGCATTAGCCGGCTCGGCCCTAGTGATACAGCGACCTCATAGGAAAACCGGCGTGAAGCAGCACTGTGCTGTTTTCGCAGCGTGAGCAATCCGGGGGAAAGGGGGGATTAAAGGTTGGCAGCGGACTTATGAATCCACTAGTGTCGCGGGAGTCTATAAACTTGGCTAGCATAGTGTTGGTGAAAATTTGAGTTCTTAATTTTTTTTACCGAAATAAACAGAAAATTGACCAGCATCACTGGTGTCGCGGGTGTCCACTGGCGGTGGCAATCGCTTACCATCGGGCGATCCGTTTGCTGGTCTGCCACCTATCAAATAAAAAAATACTTACTTACTCCGATGGCTCAGTGACTCAAAATGTATCTTGGTCTCCGATATAATACTACTCCACTCGTCCCGATACTCCCGATCATGCGCAGAAACGTTAGCTCGCTTAGATCCGCCTGTTCGACATCATCCTAGCGATATACATATACGGGTTTGGGTGATTTTAATTATGGCTATAAAAATAGTAAGCAGCTTAGCTAGACTGATGATCCAACAAGAGTGTGATTTATCTAAATTCTTAACTAATATTTAAAATATCTTTAATTTCTAAATTCTCAATAGGAACAAAATGTATCAAAAGATTTCTTAAATGCTTTCGACACGTTGACTAACTATTTCGTGTTAACCAAGAATTTAACATGTGAGTTAAACGCATTTTTGTGCAACCAATGACAGCGCGTCCCTCGCTGACAGGTGACAGGTGACATGTCGCTGGTGTCAAACGGCTGCTCTTCGCAGCTATAACTGCGTGACTGACAGACAAGATGCCCTTGTCGTATTTGTGTTCGACGGCT
This sequence comes from Marasmia exigua, assembly GCA_019059595.1. Classification (NCBI taxonomy): domain Eukaryota; kingdom Metazoa; phylum Arthropoda; class Insecta; order Lepidoptera; family Crambidae; genus Marasmia; species Marasmia exigua. The sequence continues at coordinate 7,334,646 of CM032470.1, read as the reverse complement.
ATTTTCGTTTAACACTAAACTTTGCGCACTTTCGTTGGACTAGTCTTGGACTGTAATAATGTAATGTTAGGACACATTTTATCACCAGTGTAGGTAACCGTCGTAGTGTATATGTTCACCGGAAAATGACAAGATCCGTAAGTTTATCAATTTACTAGGAAGTTTATAAACTTTCGTAGGATTCTAAACGGGAGAAATTACCAATGATACACGCACTAAGGTATTTTTGAATCCAGAGTTGTCTGATCAAATTCGAACTTACGGTCCTGCTCATAGACTTATGATGCCCCCTGCGTCCTGTCTGATCCTCCCAATCTGACAATAACTATAATTAATTAAAACGGGGATTAACACAAAATTTATTATGACGCTCATACAATGTATGGTCGGAACTTCAAGCAAAATTTTGAGT